>JAPQRP010000024.1:24354191-24382232 GCA_037367295.1 Apogon hyalosoma | reverse complement strand
TATATATATATATATCAAAAGGTGTGGCTGCATCAAACGGACACAAACATTTAAACAACTAGAAAACAACAAAATTCTTGACAGTTTCAACATGTCCTGCCTTGGATATGTTTCATTATCATGTTGAAACATCCAGTTTTGGCCTTGACGGAACAGAGCATGTGCAGAAGCATGTGAGTTTGGAGAATGGAACGATATTTGGCAGAGTTCAATGACTTACGAGTGATTCTTAATGCAATATATCACAAATGCATGAGTGTTCAAAAACGTTTTTCCACGACTGTATAATGACTGTTTTCACACATTTCTTTATATTGTTGCCAATGGGAATAACTTTAAAGACATCTCTCTGAAACTACACCTATTATTCCAAAATCAGCTGTGTTATCATATAATGTACTTGGTGACTTATAAATCTAATATAAACTCAAATAAATTGTTATTTTCTTAATCTCTCTTCATATACTTTTTAGATCTGGGATTGGTCTAATAGCTCCTGTCTGTTTTCTGTGTTGTTTTGCAGAAGGGCTGTGGGTATCACCTGGACCTGCTGATGGTGGGGGTGATGCTGGCCGTCTGCTCCATCATGGGCCTGCCCTGGTTCGTGGCGGCCACAGTCCTGTCCATCTCTCATGTGAACAGCCTGAAGCTGGAGTCTGAGAGCTCGGCCCCTGGAGAGCAGCCTCGGTTCCTGGGCATCAGAGAGCAGAGGCTCACCGGTCTGGTCATCTTCCTGCTCATGGGCTGCTCTGTGTTCATGACTGGAGCCCTGCAGGTTAGTCAGACAAGCTGTCTAATGCTGCCCTCCGCTGGCCAGGAAGCTTCTGTTTTTCTACATGAAATGAGAGCGTGAAATTACAATCGTGTTACCAAAGCTTAGTGACGTATGTTGTTTCCTTCTAGTTTATTCCTATGCCAGTGCTGTATGGTGTTTTCCTTTACATGGGAGTGTCTTCACTAAAAGGCATCCAGGTAAACTACAATCTGACTAACACTACATAAACGTGACACAAGATCAGAGACTCATAAAATATTATGATATTTATTTAGATTCATTTTTTATTAATATTAAAAAATAACATTATGATCATAATATTTTTAATGTTATGATCACTTAAAATATTATGATGCATACATTTCTTATATATTTACCAAATATTAGAGCAGGGAAATATGAAGCTGAAAGTCCATCCATATCCCTTTACAATAAGTGCATTTTTCCTGACAAATCATCAAAATAATTACTAGATATACTTGTGTTTCTCTTTGTGTGGGACTACACAGCTTTTAAACCCTTTTTTTAATCCTAAACCACAAAAAAAGCATAATTTAATGTTTTGTAATTGAAAAGATGTAAACAGTCTCTGTAGGATATGATGTGTTCAGTTTATGAAATAAAACAAAACTATATTTTAATGTTGCTGGTGTTTTTATCATATCCTATAGAGTTTACACTTTTTCAATTTAAAAAAACTTTTTTTTTTTGTCATTTTTGCATACAAATATATTGAGACAATGCTCCGTGTTTTAATTTTGAAGGAGATACATGACAGTAGAGAGGTTTACATGCAAATATAGAACAAATTCTACCTGAATTTTCAGTGAATCTGCACAAGACAATGTGAATTTTGTGCTCCTGTCATTCAATATTTCACTAATAATTTCCTTAAAGTGATGTAAAATAATGTATTGTGACATGATGCAAGAATTAAGTAGATTTTCATGCTTTCCCAGTCCTGTGTTATTTGTAGAGGAAATTATATATGAAACACATAGTCTTTTTTTTTTTTTTGACTTCACCTTTACCCCTCAGTCTATTGGTAGACTAGATGACAGCACACTTTATCAACTTAGACCAGTGGTTCTCAAACTTTTTACAGTGGCGTACCCCCTGAAATATCATTTTTTAGCCAAGTACCCCTAACTCTCACTTCAGTATTTTTGATTGAAAAAAATTAAGTAAAATTTGTTCCTGTGCCAAACGTCTGTTTTTATTTTCAAAACTTTGTAAACAAACAACATATAATAACTGAAATATATTAAGAATAACACATTTCTATAAGTAAGTTTTGTGTACAAAATATAAACTGAAAAGTGCCCCTGTCATTGATAAGGAAAATAAATCAATGGTAAATGGACTGCACTTCTATAGTGCTTTTCCACCTTCATTGCCATGCAATGTACTGGGAATCAATTTAGGGTTCAGTGTCTTGCCCAGGGACACTTCGACACGTGGACAGTCAGAGCCAGGACTCGAACTGCTGATCCTTCAGTCACTGGACAACCCGCTCTACCAACTGAGCCACAGATTAACCTTTCATCAATAACATTAAATTTGATGAAATTAACCTTTCATCAACAAAAAAATTATGACTTTATTACTCAGATTAGCTCATCTTGATTAATATAAAATAGAAATATTCTTAAAATGTTACCAAAGCTTAAACAAGATGATTAACAATAAAACTAGGAGTGTCAGTTTTATTATATGAATGTATTTATTGTGTTTTTTATTTCAGCATTAATTCTCATTATTTATTTTGTATTCAGTACATAATAACTTATTTTATGTATTTTTCCAAAATAATTTCAATGCTTACCCCCATTTGACAAAGACTGCCTTAGACCATAGAAACTGAACCTTCTGCATCCGTCACTGCTTATTCTCTTAGTGTTGGAGTTGGAAATGTTGCATTCCATTAAAATATAAGCTCATTTTTAAGCCCTGTACATGTTGTAGGCTTCAACTGTAACCCATATAGACTATTTTGTGTATTTACTTACTCTCTCAGCATCAGAAACAAGTCCCACATCAAATGCAACCCAAATGCAAACACAATCTCTGGAATCTTGTCACTCTGGTCATTTAGGTTTTTCAAGAACACTTGCACACAAGTACAAAAAAAAATCTTATAATAGCGTCCTTTCTTTTATGCTATAATTGCAATGACCTTCACTATTATGACCATATTTGAAGTAATTATTTCGCCCTGGACTTTCTTAGATACACCGTGTCCTGCCAGTGTCTTGCCCTCTCTGTCTAAACTTCCTCTATATTTGGTTGTCCCCATTAGGCCCTCTCAGTCTAATTAAATCTGTTGCAATTCGATGAGGCCCAACAGTTAATTGCCAGACCTTTCTTACTAAATTTGTCATTCCTAATCACTTTCTTTCTCTTTGCCATATTCACCATCTGTTTTTCTGCACTGCCCTCATTAATCCATTCTCTCCTTTGCCTCTCTGTCCTCTCGTCATCTCCTCTGTATTTCTAATATGCCTAACACATGCCTGAAACCTCATACATGTTTCAGTTCTTTGACCGTCTGAAGCTGTTTGGCATGCCAGCCAAACACCAGCCAGACTTCATCTACCTGCGTCACGTCCCCTTGAGGAAAGTCCACCTGTTCACTGTGACTCAGCTCACCTGTCTGGTGCTGCTGTGGGTCATTAAAACTTCACCCGCTGCAATTATATTCCCCATGATGGTGAGTTAAAAACCAACAATATGTCAGTTCTTCTGTGGTTTCTCCATGTCTTTGAATAACTTGTATTTTGTTTCTCCTTTTCCTGCAGGTGTTGGCTCTGGTTTTTGTGCGAAAACTGCTGGACTTGTGCTTTTCTAAACGAGAGCTGAGTTACCTCGATGATTTAATGCCTGAGTGGAAGAAAAAGAATCTTGATGATGCCTCTAAAAAGATAGAGGAGGTAATTCAAAATTAAACTTTAAATAAAGATTTGAAGATGTGCAAGTCCCAAGCTCCAGAGTAACTTTACTCTGTGCAGACAAAAGTATTGGGACAGATTGAATTCAGGTTTTTCATTGCTTACAGGAGCTGGGCTACAAAATGATAATAGCAAATGGCATAATATGATTTTATATTGCATTACATATCATTGCAATAAAAAAAATATTTTGTCTTTAAGATGAATTTCATTTACATTGTCAGCTATGTGTAAAAATGCCACAGAGTTTGTTTTGTATTTACTTTTAAAATGTTGCGTTCTCAACTACTGACTTTTTTTTTCATCATTATAATTGTTTTAATGTTCTACCTCTGGATTCCTGAATATTTGTCACATTCTGATCATAAATAAAAAGTGTGACAAGTATCCATCACCAGTACTCAGGAAGAAAATCAGTCTTTAAACTTGGAAGTAAAATAAATATTGATTAGGCATTTATTGTGATAATTACTGACAATAACTGACATGAATATTTTAGCTGATAATACTGCAAATTTACAGGAATGAGAAGCATTAGCTTTTGTATCCCAATATTTGTGTCCATATCATGTAGTCTTTCACTTTTGACTGGTTTTATTTGAATTTTAATTTAACTTCATTGTTAGTTTTTTTTAGGTATTATAATGAAAGCTGAAAACATGTAAAAACATTAAAGGTTCCAAATTATGCAAAGCTATTTTATTCTCATAAAATGTGAACAATTAACACCACCCAACCAAGAGATTTCAGTTGCAAACTTTAATTTGTTTATTTCAGTGAACAAGTTAAGTTTTTCATGACTACTTTTTGTTTTAATCTCCCACGCTTCTGTCTGAATGTGTGTCCAACAGGAATCCCAGGTGATGCTCACGTCAAAGATGGAAGATACGACGTCTGTTCAGATTCCCATGGAGACCACCAAGCCTGTCCAGACCCCGAGATCACATGACCCCAGGTGAGACTCTTTGCCCAGAGTATTAAAAACACCTCACATTTCTGTCTATCTACTGTAAACGCATGCGAGTCTTTTGTTTGGTGTGTGGTGGTGTGTTTTCACGTGCACCCTGTGGGTACTAACACACTAAGACCTCTCCTTTTACCCTGATTCACCTTCTCAACTCTCCTGGTGTGTTTTCTGCTCTTACCTTCCCCCTTTTATCCTTTTCCTCTCCCTGCTCCTCAGGTGTGACCCCTCTGATATTAATATTTCTGATGAAATGTCTAAAACAACTGTGTGGAAATCCCTCAACTCCAATCAAAAGGATACTCACACTGTGGCTGCTAAAAAGGCAAGGCCGTACCCTCTTTACCGCCACCCTCCCATGTTGACATAATCCTGCTATTCACCTCCAGTCACTCACTTTTTGAGTGTTGTTTCTCTAATATGTCATCTCTGACTTGGGTGCGCAAACTGTCCTCTGTTTTATTCTGCAGGATTGAAGGGATTGCATTCATTGATGAGTAAGAGACATCCTCAGTCCTGGCACATTTTGACTGTACTTCTGGACCACAGGACGCTGACTTTTGGCTGCTACAGTATCAGCCTCTTCAGTGTGTCAAGAGCCGGGTTTCGACAGTTTCTACCAGCTTCCCGTGACACATTTAATAAAACACACAAAGAGAAGGGTGCAGAGAAAAGACATGCAGATCCGCTTCTATCTTTGTGAGGACTGTAAAAACTCTAACCCCTTTAAACCATTGGTATCCAGGCTTGGGGCTTCATTTAGATTTTAATCTTTCCACCCCATTTTCTGCGTCCTCTCTGACCAGCGGACGAACCCAAACTTAATCATGATCACTTTAATCCGTGTCACAGTGTTATCAACTAAATCAGCCCTCTAGTAACACATGCTGACCAGTACTCTCCACAGGTCAGTAATACTTCTATCAACCAGACCACGGACAATTAACATGGAAAGAACTGAGATAATGCAATGGAAAAACCCTTAAGCTGCAGCAAATCACACTGGCAGTAAATACTGAAACAACAGGAGGGAAACTGTGACACTGCTGGCAGCCACGGCAGTTTCTGATTTAAAGCTGGAAGCCATGAATTTATCTAAAATAATTTGCCTCTAAAAATTCAGACCAGCATAATCTACTGAACTCTAAAAATGACACCTTTAAACAAATGTCTTAGTGTTTTTGTTTCCACCAGATGGCAACAGCTGTTTGTCTTAACAGCTTTAAAACTCAACATTAACAAACCAGATCACTGTAAATTCTCGTGCAGGGTGTATTTTAACCTGTAAAGACCCGGAACTATTTCTTGTGGTGACATTTAACCATTAACAAGTGATTTATCACCATTTATTATGTATATTATCCTTTACATTTTGTCAGTGAAAACCACATATTGTCCTATATTTAATTTACTGACCATGTAGGTGTTAATAAAAGCTCCGAGTAAATTGAAAGATTATTATATCAAAACAAAAATTGAAAGAAACATTACTTTTTCAGCAAAATATATCACTAATGCCACATAAAAATAAGTGTCTACAACCACTGTCATTTGTCAGACCACATGGGTTTTATTGGTGAATCGATGTTGCAGAAGATGACGATGTTTCCATGTTCACTACAGAGACTAAGGATGCATCCGAAAAAGATATCTGATGCTGCTGAAAAACTGGCAAACTGCATTTTACTTGAATTGTTTCACTGCGTTAACAGGATTAGTGCTTAAAAAGTTATTAAACATTCTGGGTCAGTAAATGTCATGACTTGTCTGGTCAAAGCCATAGCAGTATACAGGTTGAATTTGAGAACATGTGCTATTTTACTAGGTTTATTCAGTGAAATATGCAATAAAGTGTGCATTCATAAAGACTATAAACCTCCATTTTTGCTGAAATTGTTGCAAAATGTGGATTTAACAGTATTGTTTCAAACAGAGGTGTGTTCCTACAAGTGAGAGCAGATTAAAAACTGCATTAACCTCAGAGTGTAATTGTTATTAATATAAGAGCTAAAGATGTTGTCCTCACAAAGATAGAAAAGCAACACACATACAACTGCAACAACATCCTGCAGTTTTTACCCACACACCAGAAACAATTCGTAACTTTCACTCCTTCTCTTCACATCCAGCCGGACCATGAAAACAGACCAGGTTCTTTCTATTATTAGTGTAATTAGGTTTGTCAGTCATTTAAATCTACTAGAGTCCAGTTTATTTAATGTGCCATGAATGTGTTCTTATTAGTGATGATATGGTTGCTCTATTTGGTAGTAATACATAGACAAAACCTCTTTGGGGTATAAAGCTTTGTGTCAGTTTTGTGAGATGATGTGATCTGAAAGTAAACTGAAAACTGTAAATGTGAAGACCCACTTAAGTGGCTTCGATAATATGTTTTTAAAGTATAACATTTTCCCTTTATGGACGTGTCTTTTAACTACTGATTGTGTAGGATTTGAGCCAAAATGATTGTTTGTCATGTGTTCGTTCAGTGTCTTATTTCTTTACCTCAGACGAGTTCGTGAATACTCCTGCGAGGCACTTTGAATGACGACGGATCCGATATTGAGAACCATAGATAGAAAGTATAACCCTTTGAGTATCAGGACAGTAATAACTATTTACTTAATCTGGGGGGTAGGATTTACATTTGAGCAATAATTTACCCCCATATTATCCAAATAACTTTCAAGGCTCTGGCGTGACTTTTCACTAATTTTGTGCCGCTCAACATTGTTCATTCACATCAATCTACAGCGTGGGTTGTTTATGAGAATGTAATAGTTTGAAAGCTAAAGATGTTTTCATTTTGTGTGCCAAAAAGAAATTCTAAACAACTACACACAATGTAAAGATTTTCATTCACTAACTATACAAGGTTTCAATAATCACATTTTTTTTTTAAGAGTCACATCCTGCAGGTGTCCTTAACTCATTTAGGGTATGACTCCTTTTTTGTTTTCTTTTTTATTCTATATACAATAGATCAGGGAGATAAAGGGAACCGAGAGATTATGGCTTGAAAGAATGATCTTCAATAATACTTCATTTGTAGTTGCACTTTCTGTAGATAAAATATGTGATATATTTTATTTTAAAAAGATCTATTAGCTGAAACTTATTTTACAATAATTTATTACAATAATTTATTTTCAGATATAATATCCTATGCTCTCTTTACTTTCTGTACTGTATATAATGTAATAAGCAGGATGAGCTAAAAGAAAGGCTGAAGAACACAGCACATTATTAATCACACTGTTACACCAGAGATTTGTCCAGAAAGCCACTATTGTTCCATTATTTTGTCACTGATGGAGGATCTGGTAGTCTTGAATCTGATCATAAAACTGTTGCTGTATCAGTATGTAATGGGACAAACAGTATATTTACCATCCAGATAAATATATAAATACTTCCACCTGTAATACTTGAACAGTCAGGTGATGGATTGTTGCAAAATAATTTATAAGGCTCTTTCCCAAAACAGTCCCAATTTTTTCTATTCAAGTGACTTTAAAGCAAAATGCACAAATACAGTAATATAATAACTGTACCACCACATGTTATACCTCCACAAAGACACGTCTGAAGGTTTTGTACAGTGTGTCGGCTGTCAGGTACTTCTGCTTTGACTGTCAGACTTCTGAATGTGAATATTCTATGTATGTCTGAGGACCCATAGCTAAACTAATGAATGGCATGATTAAATATTATTCACTATGTAAATATATAATTAAAATCATGACCAATACAAATAGAGAATAATACTCTAAGAACATTTAAAAAAAAGCTTCCATAATGGATTAAACCAAATTGTGAAAACACTGTTTAACTTCCAGGGTTGTAGGATTGTAATTATTTAGCAAAGCAATTATTAAAGTCATTTCAATAAGCATTTTAGTATCATGTGTCTTAAACTTGATTTTCATCTCATTATGTGTATGTGAATGTATGGTACATATACAGTGAAACACCTACAGTGTACCGCAGGTTGGATGGAACGGTCATACATTTCAATGGATGTGAGAATATATATTTGTGCTGTATATGTCTGCTTGTCATAGAAAACATTGTCATTGTGCTGTCATTTTGACCTTTGACCTTTCTTCCTAAAATCAGACCTGTTAACGTTACAAAGCTCAGGCTGTAAAAAAAATTTAAAAGAAGATCTCCACTGTGTCCTATTCTGGACACGTGTTCCATTTCTCTACGTAAAAATACAGCAAACGAGCCATGTTTCTTGTTCCCTCACCGTATTTGTACGTGTACATAAAAGTGAAAACTGTGCACTGTGTGAGGCTGCGTCCTTCTAATGAATATAGGACAATACTTGTGTCTGTTTCAAGGACAAGGTCAGAGTGACAGAGGAGGAAAATGATGCGAGAGGATGTTAGACAATGGAGGGAGGTTTTCAGGGAGATGTGCATCTGTACTGCAGTAACCTTAATCCTTAAAGTTCTTGGAGCCATAGTAAGAGTGCTGCCTTGTCTCTTCAACCACTGAATGATTAGTCTTGAGGAAAATAATTCTACATGTTTTATATGTAAATGTAATGTAATTTTTGATTATGAAAAATGGAAAATAAACAATTACAGTAACAATTAAAAAACAGCTGTTTGAGTTATTGCATCCTGACTTTTGTCTTAACAATTATCAGCAAATATTTCTTCTCCACTGCAAGGTACAGTACATGTTTGTGTAATACATGTTTTGTCCCACTAGGAGGCAGCACAGTTAAAAATCCTAACTGCAGATTCTGCTGACAAGGACTATGACCTCTTGATATTTATTTACATTCAATACTGTTACATAATTATAAGGATCCTGGGAAATATCTATTTCTTTTTTTTTTTTGTCTTCCAAGCTGATTTGACCTGTTTCCCTTTACATGGAGCTGCCCACCCCCTCTCTGTCCTACACCCCTCCCCCAGGTTTTTTATCCTGAGGTAAGAACACAGTGTGCACATCTGGAGATGATCTTGACTGCAGAGGAGTAACCTGTGTGAGGGGCTACGAGGGTAAAGATGCCCCACACTTTATCAATATCTCTATCTGTAACAATTTGCATGTGTTTTAAACTTCAAAGACCTAAGCAAACACTGATGACAAAAGCATCTACTGCTCTGATATGTTTAATTACTTTTAAACTATTAATCCTATCACTATACTGAAATAATTCAGTTTATCAGTTTTTCAGTTAATTTGGAAACTGTCATCTACTGCAGCTTTGATTCACCAATAAAACCCATGTAGTTTGACAAAAGACAGAGTTTTAGAAGCATATTTTTATGTGCAGTTATTGCTAAATTTTGCTGAAAAGGTCACTTTTTCTGTTTTGATATAACCTTCAAATTTACTCCGAGCTTCTATGATCATCTACATGGTCAGCAAATAAAACAGGAAAATACATGATTTTTACTGAAAAATGCAAAATATCATGAACAGTGATAAGTCACTTGACCTATAAAGACCCAGTGCTACTATTGTGTCAGTACCCAAGTGAATTTTTTTCTATATCTAACCTTTCTTAAGAGATTTATCTCCATTCATTATAATATTATCCTCTGTATTTTTGCATTTTGTCAGTTTAAATCAAGTATTTTCCTGTATTTAATCTACTGATCATGAAGATATTTGTAAAAGCTCAGGTTAAAGTCACGGGTTATTATATAAAAATCATAGAAAACTCAAGAAAAAGTGACTTTTTCAGCTAAATATATCATTCACTGAACTTAAACCAAGTGTCTCCATCCACTGTCATTGATCCAACTCCATGGTTTTACTGGTGAATCAATGTTGTAGAAGATGACAGTGTTTCCATGTTGACTACGGAGCCTTGAACGTCCAAATGGGTCATATCTGATGACCATGAAAAGATGACAAACTGTATTTTACACCAGTTATTTACATGTATTGATAGGATTAGTGGATCAACAAGTATTAAACAGTTTAGATCAGTAGATGCTTTTGGTTGGTGATGGATATTTGGGTCTTCATGGGTTAAGAAAGGAAAATGCAGTTTCTCAGCTTTTCAATTGCATCAGATGTGTCTTATTTAGATGTTCAGAGTTTCTGCAGTCAATGGGGAAACACCATCACCTTCTGTAACATTGATTCACCAGTAAAAGCCATGTATTATGATAAATGACAGTGGTTATAGATGTATGTTTCTATGTTCAGTTAATGATACATTTTTGTTACAATAGTCACTTTTGCTTCAGTTTTTGTTTGTTTTGATTTAACCTTTGAATTAGAATTGAATTTACTGATATTTTATGAACATCTAAAAACATCAAACATCTACATTTATAGGAAAAATAATCAGTTTTCACTGAAAAATGCAAACTGCAGGGGATAATGTTATAATAAATGGCTGATAAGTTATTTAAGAAATGTTAAATGATTAGAAAAAAATGTTTAGAATACGACACAAAAGTATTTCTAGTTTTTTAAATGTTACTCCACCATCATGACAATATTTTTGATACGATGAGGATATTATAGACATTCTTCACAACTTGAAATTAAGAAATTGTTGAAAGTTAAGACTTGCTTTTCAGATTTAGGTCATAACTGAAATTATGATTAGTTTTTTTTAATTATGATGGGTAAAATTCATCTTCTTCATGTTTGTCAAATCTGCAAAATGTAAATTGAGCAATTTGAGGGTTACGACTTTTGCTCCAGTTGGGGTGAAGTTAAGGTTAGGGTGAAGGTTGGGTTAAGGTATGTTAGGTAAGGTAATATCACCAATGGAACAACACATGGAAACACAACACCCTTTTTCCCTGAAGATCCAATATTTTCATTCAAAAATACCAAATGTCTCCAAGAAATAATATCAAAGTACGCAGTGGCTGCACCAATGGATTTAGAGACTGAAATGGTTACTTATAATGGTACTTTCAGGATAGTGTGGGCATCACCTTGAGGGCATCATGTGATCCCGACTCCCAAAAAATGCTCCTAATTACAAACAGCTGGCACACTGTGGCCTCAACCAATCAGACAAGCCATCAGCTGTGACATCAGATGCAATGAAGCTATTGAATTCAAACATTTAGGATGACTTTTACACATATAGCATCAGGATTAAGCAACATTAAACTCATGTAAACTTTGTTGGCTCTCTGACTGAGCAAGGCGGTTTTACCACTGTGTATTTAATAGATTTTATCTCATGGGTCCAACATCATTCGAAGTCATGGCCAGTGAAGGGACCTTCAGCTGAGTCTAGACCCTGGTCCTTATGTCTCAGCTCCAGAACTTGAGCAGTCAAAGAAATCCTTTGTGCTCATGTGAATGTCTTGCGGTTTTGATGAAGTAGATCTGAACTAAATCTGATTTGACTGCTAGAATTCATGTTATTTTTCTACTGAAACAGTCAGTGCACTGATGATATTTGTTATAGTTTCTCAAAAATTGTGCACTTTAAAAGCAGAGGTGTAACTCATGCCACTCATGATATTTAAGCCTAGAAAACAAGTTAACCTTAAAAGACCTATAACTATTTTAGTGGCAACTTCTACATAAATGTAATATTATCCTCTGCATGTTGCATTTTTCTGTAAAAATCTGGCCTTTTCATATATTTATTTTACTGATCATGAACTTCATAGAAGCTCACTGTAAATTTGAAGGCTATTATATCAAAATAGAGAAAACTGAAAAAAAAACCACATTTTTTTTCAGCAAAATATATATCAACAACTGAATATAAAGACATGCCTCCAAAAACACTGGTGAATCCATGTTGCAGAAGATAACAGTCTCCCCACATTCACCACAGAGCCTCTACGCATCCAAATGGGTTGTATCTGATGATTCTGAAAAGCTGAGAAACTGTATTTTACCCAAATTATGTGAACATATTGACAGGTTTTGTGATTCAAAAGTTATTCAACATTTTAGATCAGTAGATGATTTTGGTCTATGAGAGTTATTAACCTATAAAATCTGCTTTACATACAAGACCAAGTTATGGTATTTGTCACAAGAAATATTTGATTTTGTTTCAACTGTTTTATTTTTGTGCAACATTAACTTTATTTATTTATTTATTTTTAATTTTTAATTTTTTTTTTTTACAAATAATTAAATAATAGGTTCAAATGGATTATGATAAATATTTTCAGACCATAATAGACCATAATATTTTTAGAACCATGGATACTTGGTTCATGCTGAATTCAGATGCTTTATTTTCATTGTGGTGTGACTACATTCACAGAGTCACAATAATGGGATACTTGAACCTCTGTCATCAACATTAGTAGTAGCAAATCTGTTCATATTTTTAGCCATTTTATTAGAATATTTATATGAAAGCATGTGTGACATGTATTTGTACGCAATATTCTTTCTGTAACCATCACAATATTTGGTTTTAGAAGAGCATAAAATAGAGTTTATGAGCTCCAGGATGTAAAATCTGACCAAAATAATTCTGTTCTCCTTTTTTTCCCCCCTTTCTCTCGCTCTTTCACTCCCCTTGCTGTTGTCCTCTTTTATCACTGAACAGAGGCGGCCCTCGGCTCGTCCCTCCCCTCCATCAATCTCTGTCATAAATCTGTCAAGCAGAGAGAAAGGGAACTGCTGAATACAGATTTGTCAGCAATTAATCTAACCTCTATTACCAAACTTGGATATTGTGTCCTCTATACCCAAGAACAATAAGCCACTCCAACGTGGAGCACTATGTTGCATGTGTGTGGTGTGCATTCATATGCGTGTGTGTGCGTGTGTGTGTGTGAGAGCGCATTTGTATGTATGTTTGTAGGCCATGCAATGAGTTTCAGTGGCTGGTGTTCATAAAGACAAGCCAACTGTTTGGGAGATTATGTATACGTATGAAACAGTGCTCCTCAGCCTTCCTGTTCCAGTCATCTACCATTATGGTTTTATTTTTCTTCCATGTCTTTCAGTCTGAGTGAGGACATTTCTATCTCTGGTGTCGTGCTGTAATTGGAAATCATTTGGACAGCAGTGCCATTTAACCTTGAGGAGACATAAGTATTGTTAATGCGAGACTTGCTAATTAACATTCTGCACTTGAAGTGAAGAAAGGACACACACAGAGGTAGAATGTGAATACACACAGGTGGTGCTTCGTGTGCTTTTCTACAGCTTTTAATTGATTGTCTTATGGAAGCAGATAAAAGTCAATATCATGTTTCCCAGACAAGATAACCATGAGGGGAAAAAGATCAGCATTACAGAGCATAACTGCATATAATGTTAAACATGAATGCTCAGATTTCTATGTGTGTTAAAGTGCACGCTTATACATGTGCAAACACAGTTGTGTGCTGACTGACGTTGCATGTGGGAAACAATACGTACATTTCCTGTTGTTTTTTCAATGATTTCTTGTTCCTGTTTTGCCTGGTTTTCACCACTTACATCCATATATGCTCAATGTTCAGTGCAGTTATTAAAATTTCTCCAGGTATTGAACACTGCAGCTATTTTTTTAAAGGTTTGGCTATATTTTATGTGTCGTTAACCCTATTCCCATTTCCCACACACACAAAAACACGTGCGCTATTATCATTTCTGGGACAGTTCACTGGAGCAGTAGGCCAGTGCTCAGCTGCTTGAGACAGAATTAGAGTGGCAAACAGCTGAGCTTCTCAAGGGTGCTATCATGTGACCTATCCCACCCACAGGGCCAAAGGGACCCGGGGTTAGAGTTACCATGTCCAATTTCTAGCATGGCTGTTATGTGTGTGTATGTATATCCGCCTTCACTTGCTGTATTTATTTCACTAGCAGGGCTGTAAGTGAAATTTCTTCCCTCAATCTCTGCCTGTAAATTTGTTCTCCCGCCTTAAATGGCTGCACCTTTCTGTTTCAACTGTTATTAAAACATACATTGGCCTCTGTCCTGCTGCTTGTCCTGGTGACCTGCTTAGAGCCACATGGCAACATGCGAAGGTGTCCCTGACGTAACAAGAGACCACAGCTGGGGGCTTCCACTCAACAGTGAGCATGTATCAAACAGCCTACCTTATCTATGATGAAAAGAACAGCCCTCACAGCACATTTGGGATTGTTTGGATGTATTGTTTCCTCGCCACAAAATAACAGCATGGCTTTTTTTTCAGTGTCTGTCAGCAAAGCAGGTAAGGACGAAAAAGCTGAGCGGTGCACTAGCCATTACTCCTCTGAATCACCTGATGAAAGGTCTTATAAAAAGCCTTCACCTCAGCCGCTATTATTGGAAACGATTTATCCCATAGTACTTTCAGGTGATAGTATGCTGCTGGCTCTTAAGAACTCCATGTCCATATGACTCTGACTACATCTAAATTGGCCACTTATGCCACAGAGTCTAAGCATAAAGTTGACACATGCTTCAATAAAGACTTGTTTTAGTTTCCACCATTCACAAGGTAAATAAAAATAACTGAAACACTGTCATGGTAATAGCACAGTCAAAAACTAGTGTGCTCTGTAGCCTCTGCACCCACAGAGGACACTCTATTTACAGGCAGCCCGTTAAACATCTCAACCAATTGGATTGTTGCTGCAGTCATATTAAGCTCAGATTATGCCCAATAAAATGAAACTAGAATGCTCATTATCCTCAAGAAGTTATTACAATAAAAAACACAATATGCATTTATACGTGGCTCATATTTAATCATAAAATCCACTCATACCAGTCTGACAGATAAGAGAATTACACAGGCTGGAAGTTTACCACTTTCTAAAACAAAATGCACACATGTCGAACATGTGCCTATATGCGAGTGTGTGTATGTGTGTGTGTGTGTGTTATGGGCAACCAAAGCAGAAGCAGTGTGTCCAACGAGGCCTTGAGTGTTTACAGCAGAGTAACATGAGGAGTGGACCAGTTTGTCCCGCCTACACCATAACTCTAAATGCAGAACCACAGCTGTGTTTCTATGTACTGATGCAAAGAAAAATAAGGACAAGGTGTAAAGAGTTAAATAAGCCCTGCACATAAGAAATGAAGAAATATAAGCAAAGCATTTGAAGAAGACGATAAATTACAGGTGAAGAAATTAACCCACTTTTAGTCAAAGGTTTGAGGCCAATGTAGAGGTCATTTTCTGCCGTCCGTGCATGTGTTCAGGGGAGGATGGGGGGACCACAGGAATTAGGTAATATTGACATGGTTGTTTCAACCTCACCCTCAAAACAATAATAAGATCAATGTTCCAAATCAATAGAAGTCATTGACAATAACTGAACTTCTCATGTGATCAGTGGAGGAGAAAATTCACCATTTTTCAGCAGTGTGTGTCCCATAAGCCCATTCATATTCAGATTACAGTGCAACTAAAAATGTGTGTACATGCAAGCAAATATCAACAAGCAAACATGCACACACACACACACACACACACACACACACACACATACACAGCAAGGGGGAAACTGGCTCTTCTCTGACACTGCATGATTGGTCACTTTTTCCCTCTCTCTCCCTTCCTGCTGAAATAGTTTTAACAAAAGAGAGGGAGGGGGAGGGGTGGCGTGGTTGGGGGAGGGGATGTATGTGCAGCTCTGTTGTCACTAGGCGGGGGAGCGAGAGGGGGAGGGAGAAGGGAGCTGCAGGGTGAGCGAGGGAGCGTAGGAGAAGGATAGGGTCCCAGAAGTGAGTACAAGCCTAACACACACTCAAGGAGACACACATACACTCACCTACACACACTCGGCTCCCGTGTTGTACTTTGTGGAATTGTGGATTACTTTCCAAATTAAGAAAATACAGGCATGATCAGGTCAGTAAAAACATTTAGTCACCAGTTGAATGTGATAAATCTTTTGTATGCTTTCACACTGATGACCATGTTTCTGCTCACTCTGTCTCTTTCCACATTCCTGTCTTTTTCTGTGTCCTCTGCTGTTGTTTTTTTTTTTTTTTTGTGTGATATAGAATTTTGTGATGGTGCTTTCAGTTTGTATTCTATTTGTTTCTGTATTTCCTGCAGAATATATCCCTTTGTCAATGCAATCATATATAAAGTCTTATTACTTTGCCTTGTATGTGTCAGTCCAGGGGGGTGTTACCGGTCAATACACTCTAAATCTTTTTATAACTTATGTATCCCATGTTACCCAACATAGCTGCCTTGCTCTGGAGAGAGTACAAAGTTCTCTGTGGTTATGGTTTGCAGTGTTTTTGTTGAAACATGGTTGCTTCAAAGAACTGGAAACTTGTCTCCACTGGCCGTGCGGTTTTCGGGTCAGAGGGTAAAAGCTTCACTGTCAGGGCATTTCGCTTTTAAACTCTCTTGATTAATTCTTTACGCACTTGCAAATATATGTATATAATCACATACAGAAGTATAAAAAGCACTGAAGTACTATGAGATAGTCAGTGTATTTGTTCTTTGTTTTTGCTTTATTGGCATATTTTAACAGAAATGTTTTAACTTTTACATAAAATGTGATTAAAGCTAAAAGAATATTCTAGATTATTTGTACATTCATCAACATATCAGAGTTCATTATAATGTCTGTTTAAATGTCTGCATCAGTCACTTCAGACACCCCAGTCCCTGTTGTGTTGTGTTCCAGCTCTTACGTTTGTGTGTGTGCTCCTCAGTTGGCAGTGTGTCGGAGCTGTGTTGAAGTGTGAGATGAACCATGGAGGTGTGCAGGAGGCCAATCACTAACCGAACCAGCAAGCGCACAACCAGCAGCAGCAGCAGCAACAGCAGCAGCAGCAGCAGCAGTAGCCCAGGGATGCCCTGCAGCATGCAGCTGGGCCCTCACTAGCACCAAGTGGACCCAGTCCTCCCCTCTTCACCTGGGGCCAGGAATGCAGAATGCTCAGTCCTGTCACCCCATACAGTAAGTCTGCACTTTATTTTGACATGTGTTTTTGTTGCTTGTTCATGGATTAATAATTTTTTATCATTATGCTAAAAAACAGTGAACATTTTCTGTTTTATGTCAACAATATGAACCAGCTTTGGCTGCATTTGTTTCTATGCACTCTGTCTTATTTTGGTCATCTTTTGTCCAACACTTATCTCCTGTGGGTCTCTGAGAAGTCATGTTGAGAAGGCAGATATGCTAATGGCTTTAACAGTTGAGTCTCCAGGCTCTGCATTGAGGAATTTCACAGAAAGTGGTCAGCCAGTCTTTTTTCAGCTCCTCCATGTGAATATAGTATAGGTTGTTTAAACAGACAGCACTAAAAGCACTGCTGTCTTTCCAAAGGAGCAACATCAGTGTTTTACCAGAAAAAACTAAATGTTATGTTTAGAGGTAGTTGTAGTTATTTTACTTTTATTCACAGTGGAAAGGAACTGAATATTTTTCAGAATAAACATATCAAAACATAAGCACAGTTTTGCATAAACATTTATGGTTTATGCATAATTTACAACAAACTGTTCACTCCTCAATCAACGGTGAGTCCAAAGCTAAAGTACATTTGCTACTCTAAAACTCCTACTTTTTTTGAGTATTATCATATTTATTTTAGGTGTTGACCATTGCAGTATGCAAGAGCAGATTCCATTCCATTCATCTCAGCACAACATCACAGAAGAGTCCTTGCTAATAATGAGAGGTTGCTATCCAGCCTGATGAATATGCTTATATTGACTGACTGTGCTATTGATTAGGCCAAGCTTTAACAGGATTACATCGCTAACCTGATTGGAATAATGCAACAGGGATTTACTTCTACATTCATTTTGTATTCCAAAGACGCAGACAAGCATGAACTGCTAAACGTTTCCTGTAGTGTTCTGTAGAAAAGGAGGCAGTTTTCTGAGGAGACAAGTTTTACTAACGCACATTTGTCACATTCCTCCCTCACAAAGACTCACAGCGTCATGTTAGATTTCTTCCCACAGGGACATTGTCTGCATGTTTCAACAAGCTAACACACTCATATGGCGCGTTTCTAAAATTCACATCACTGGTGTACAGCCACAAACACGTAAACATGCAATTACCCACACCTCATTATGTTTGGAACGACAGCGAGAGCTGTGGACAGAGCAATGAACAGATTTAGCCCATTTAGTTGGCTGTTACCAGGGTGAAGTGATTGTGTGAATGAAAGTCAAATCATTAGTAACCTGGTGTCAAGAGCTTCTCATTAGGTCTGTATAGTGAGACCCACAAACGTCACCCTCCGCCTCCACAGACATTAGTGCTCCACAGGAATCATAAAAGCTTGTTAGGCAAATTGTAGCACACCTCAGATCCTCATTAGGCGTTATGGTAAAGAGCTGTGTTGAAATGACAGAGAAAGAGCAAAGTGAAGGGCAGATGGAGAGGACATGTGGAAGGACTGGTCAGCTGCATCCTGATATATGAGTTGACACAATAAGCAAAAAAAAAAAAAAAAAGGGGAGGGGGGCTAGGCCAGCCTCTGCCACATGTGGACGTGAGCTGAGGGAGTGGGGGAAGGGGAAAACTGACCACACAGACTCGGACACAGGGCTGTCTTTACTACAGCATAGAGAGAAGGAGAAGGGGGTGGGGGGTCAAGACTAGGCAAAACAAAAGAAAAGAAAAGTGTCAAAATAAAACAAGAAGCCAAAAAAAAGAGCAGAATCATTAAATCTAACTCTTCTATCGATGCTGTTTATTAAAGATTGTGTTTGGATGCGTGAAAAACACTCACTCTGGCTTTATTGTCATGTTATCTGGAGTTAGAAATGTAATATGCAACTTAACTAGATATGGTACAGTTATTTGATTGGTTAACAGCAATATGGCATGGTGGACTGTTCAGGCCTGGAGAAAAGGGGGAAGGGGAAAGAGGAGGGAGAGGGAGGGTTTTCTCTTCAGCAGGCCTTCAGAGTTTTAGACTATGGTCACTGCTTACATAACAATTTAACCCACATTTACACTGTAAGCATGGAAAACAGAGGTAGCAGTGGTGTGCATGCACAGTGGTTAGTGCTCCATTGTCCACCACCAGAGGAAACTAGATCCATGTATATTCATATCCCATTTCTCCTCTGATGTGTTCCGTATTGATCTTTCCCAGTGGTGCCAATTAACTCTAACTAATACAAATCACTGAATAATGTGCAAACAGCTGATAGGGTCATTTATCAGCACTGTAAGTAAGCATGTCCTCTCACTGCTCTCGCTCGTTTCTTTTATACTGGGAGTGGACAGTGTGTGTTGAGCGTATGGAGAGGATATGTGCTTTGTAAATAGATCTCAGGTTAGATTCCTGGCATTCCAGCAGCCTGACTCATCCGATAAATGACCAAGAGTCTCTTTGCCTGCTGGCCAGCTGAAGCTGAACACTGCAGCAAAACCATAATATAGGAGTATACTTTGCTTCAGCCTGTGTGTGTATGTGTGCGTCTCGGTGTGTGTGTCTGTGTGTCCTCAGGAAATGTAAGCCTTTGTTTATTGTGAGTAGAGTAAAAGCACTAACAGAGGACCTTTCAGCTCAATAAGGGTGATTTTCTTCCACTCTCCTTCAAGCCAGCCTAGCCACCTCTGATGCTCCACAACCCCCAAATCCCATTCCAACCAGCCCCTTCCCCCACACGTACTTTCATCTAATTAACCCCTAATTACTCATACTGACCATGCAGTGGACCATGAGTCAAACTAGCCACCACTGACATACGGCCAACAACCATGACTTGCATAATCTTGTTTCCTTCACAGAGAAAATTATATAATGCGGCAACGCAAATATAGAAATGCCAGAATTAGCTGTGTACTGTCTCAACTGTCATTCTGGTAAAGGTTCTGAGCACTGAAAATGGTGTAACTACAATCTGTTGACAGCTGGACAAAGCACTGGAAAACTCAGTCCATCGCTTTAATTTACCACACTATCGTTTACAGGCACCCTGCTTTACACACCACTGCACACACATATATACTGCATATTACTGTTTGATGCACACCTGAGGCCAGGCCAGGTCTATATCTGTCAGGAAAGGCTGGGAAGATAGAAAAGAAGAGAGTAAAGAGAGAATATTTACCACCAGGCTGTAATTTTACCTCACTTCCTACTTTGTTCAATTGTAGGGTGAGTCATTATTGCATTATTATTGTTATTATCATTATTATTATTGCTGTTGTTGTTGTGATTTATTTTTATTATTATTATTATTATTCATTATTACAGTCGTGGAAAAAATTATTAGACCATCAAAAGTCATCAAAAACAGTGGTTATGCAATCAAGTACGAACTCCTGTGTGTATCTTGTGACTAAAACAGTCAGAAAAGAAAACATGGAATGCCTAAAAGCACTGTTTTTGTCAGTACAATGACATAGTGATTGATGTAAGAACTGAAGTGATTTTGGTTATTGTCAAGAAAACATGGGAAATTGATAGATATCAGCTCTGAAATTAAACTACTATGAGCTATTTTGGTTGTTATTATATTTGTCCAAACAAATGTACCTTTAATTGTACCAGGCATTAAAATGAACAAGAAATTGAACAAAACAAGGGTGGTAAAACAACTCTATATTTGTGGTGAAACTTGAGAATCTCTTGGTTTAGATTTTTCCAAAGTCAAACAATGGAAAAGATCATATTAAGAGTAATTTCACTGTGATTATTCATGCTATTATGCTCAGTCCAAGGAAAAAGTGGACCTATGCTAAGCAGCTACCTAAGTTCATACTTATTACATAATGTTGTGATGTACTGCTGCCTCCTCAGCACTTTTTAGTTTACAGATCTATATGATCCTGTGTAAACATCACAACACAAACCATATATTTACTAAGAGTTGTTCCAGCCAAAAATTACTTCAAGCTGTTTACAATGTCAACCCATATCACATCACATGCTTCCAGTAACAGCAATACATTGACACATCAATAACCTTTAGGGTTTCCTAAGGTACATCTGACATGATAAGGAGCATCCGTGATAAATGGATGAATTCTAGGTTACATTAAAAATGACATAACATGAAGTCATACTGAATGAATAGCAGCTGATATACAATCTCAAAAGTCAACTAATAGGGGATATTTAAAGGTGATATAATAATGGTATTTTGGAGCAAAAACTATAAAATGCTGCAAAAACTCCCGCTTGAAATCTTTGTCTTAAACAAGATAACTGTTGATCTGTGCATTAAGTTCAAAGTAATTATTCCATAACTGTTGAAGTTAACATTAAACTAGGCGTATAGATCTGTTTTTGGGTTTGTTTGTTTTTTGTTTTTTTTTTGGAGTTTTCCTTCAAAGTCAGTAATTCCAGTGGCGACGCCTGATAATAGCTACTGGCCCTTATCCCACCCAAGCCCTGCTGATATTGATGTCCTGCTGGAGTCCAACTGATAAATACAGCCAAATCATTTCCATGTGTGGATGTAGAATGTGAGAAACATTAAATCAATGTTAATATATTTTCCAGTTTTTGACATGACTAAATTGTGTTTTTTATTTCAGTTTACAGACATTATAAAAGACATTAAAAACTTAGCTTCTGTAAAGATCTATATTTTAACCCTTTCATGTACAAACTATTATAAAACTAAGTGGGATTATTGCTCGAAACAAAAGTTAAATGTGTCTGATTAGATTATTTTGAGTGAGATACATATAATACAGTTGATTGTTTGGAATAACTTTAACACAACCAGAATCATAAACATAGCATAAAAAAAGTAATCTAAAAGTTAATTATATACTATACTATACTATACTATACTCTGCTCTTACTGCTGTGCCAGGGGTAATATCAGTTATTTGATAGTAAGTTATTATCTGATAATTTGATAATGTAGAAAAAAATAAAAATTACATAATCCATGTAGAAATTTTGGTGTTGCAGTGTTATAACTAGGGTTAAAAAAAAAACAAAAAAAAAAAACAGCTAATTGTAAGTAATTATTGCAAATATTAAAGTAAGTAAGTAAATAAGTAAAGACCAGGCACAAAAGTGTTTCTGCTAGACTGTTGATTTAAGGCTGTCTAAAGATGCCCTCATTTGGCATTTTGTTTTGTTTTATTTTTCTCCTTTTACTGTAAGATTTCCATTTATGTGCCTATTGATGCGCTGGTTGACCACCTCCTGCAGTGGAGGCCCAGAGGAAACGCTGGTGCTGTACAATACTAGGGTAATCACGGTTAAGGAGAGCTGTCACAGTATCAAGCCGGCTTAGTGCTCATCTTTGTCTCTTGGTAAGCCAAGCATGTGGTCAAGAATGGAGGGGTGCTTCAAAGTCCGAAGCCATCACAACATGGTAGATTAGAGTTAGGGGCTCCCTCACTCATCCCTCCTAATACCCAAACCCCGCTCCCTAATATCCTCACTTTAACACAGATGTCTGATGCCAAAGCACACAAAAATAGACGGTTTTACACAGAAATACACATTTGCTGCAAATCTGTTCAGGTGCAAAAAATTCTGTTAGGTGGAAATCAATTTGAAGAGGTCTCATGTGAGCAGATCAGGACAGCAATGATGTTTACAGCACACAGCAGAGGCAGCATGGTAATTTACCAGTGTATTGTTACAAACAGTGAATGGATTAGGAAGGAGATCCATGAAACCTTCATCCATGTATTTCCATAGTACCATACCAAACCTTAATTTTGTGCTATTCAGATCTAATTTTTTTTTTGCTCTCTGGACAAAAGCCTCAGAATAAGGACTTATCTCCCAGTGGAGATGCTTCTTTAATTCTTGTCCATGACTGTAAGATTGTCACCAAGCACTGACACTCCTTTAAGCTTTGCCTCCTTTAATCCTTCATTAGTCTGGTTTCCTCAGTCTGGTCCTGAACTTATCTACAGCTTCTGGTTCACTCTTCCATCATCTGATCTCCAAGTGATCTGTCTATCCCTCCAGTTTTTACATTCTTCTGCTGAATTTTAATGAGGAGCCTAGACATAGTAGATTACTGCAGTTGAATATGTCTCAAATAGATTATAGACCATCTGGTGAGACCACTGAAAGCAAAGCAGCAAACGATTGGCAGCATGACCAGTGAGTATGACGATGAAGACCCTATATAAAATGTGTGTGATACAGAACGAGAGACAGAGAGCTACTGAGGGTTTGTTTTTTACCTCCTGATGGTATGAACGGTGCACATTAATGTCTAAAACTCTCAAATTTGATTGTACAACTGGTCAGACTGGGACCGAGCATTCCCACTTTGACCAGTCCACAAATTGTTTAATCCACCAAAGACAAAAGTAAGGAAAATACTGAGTAGTTGTAGTAAGAAATGATCTGATTAACCTCTTGCATTGATAAGGAATTGTGACTGGCAGGTCAGTGGACAAACCTTGAATGTGGTGCACTTCTTTAATGTAAAAGTACGCACAAAATTAAAGTATGTCTCTTTTTGCTCTGTTTAAACTCAGCACAATCATTTGTTTATATACCATCCACTGACCACTGTTGTAAAGTTCTGTTCAGCAAAATCTTCAAAAATGATTAATAGCACTAGCTATGATTAGCTTACAAAAGCACAAACACCTGAACACACTGTGATTTAGTTTAATGTGTATCTACAGCACTGCTGAACTAAATATATATTGCAGTATTAAGCAATTACGTATTTGGTGTAGACTGACTTCCTCCTGCAAAGTCAAAGGGTTTCTCCACTGGTGTTACATAGAAAAAGTAGGATGAGAAGGTGTGAGAGTATTATTACAAGAGTACTAATTGTCTGAAAGGGTTAGATGAAAAGATAAAAAGTCATTTGGTTTGAGACCCCCAAACCTTTCAGCTCAAGGCCTGTGCCCAGTCAGCCTATTTACTAATCTCACCATGAATTGTAAACGTAGTGTGAAATTACAATAAATCCACATCTTCTGGTTAGGGTTTACTATTTTCTTGGGCCATTTTTTTTATTTTCTGCATTTATGTTGTTGATGTTTTCTCTTGTGGAAACATACGCCTTTTTTATGCTTTTGTTACTAATGTTCCTGTGCTATGACGGGACCAGAATCCCCTCGAGCATAGGGATTTTGCAGAACCAGGGTGGGGCTTGTGCTGGCTGAGAGCATTGCGATCCCTGGATTGGATGAGTGGGATTATTGGTTTGAAGGATCATTTAATTTAGGGATCAACATGTGGACCTTTCAGAGGCCCATCTGGTAGTCCTACATGTGACACCATTTGACATAATCCACATGTAGATTGTTTCATACCTAATGTGTCATAAGCTTACGTGTCATAATAAATTACCACCATCACCTACCACTGCTTTGAAATTTTACTAGCTCAGTAATGAAAACATCTTTGTGAACAAGTCTGAAACAATATTATGCTCAGATATAGGCAGTGACTTCTTTCTAAGTCCAGTTCAGTTGTAAGGCCCTCTGGCTCAGGCATGGGTTAGGGCAGTTTAATAATACTCTGCAATGCATGGAATGTCAGCCTAATGCCAGTTCAAAAAGACAAGGCCTACGAAAGCTAATCAAATCCCACAATCTCCAAAACAGTGGATTACTATGTTTTTTTAAAGCTGCAGATTTAATCAATCATGGCATATGAAAAACTGACATTTCTAACCTTTTTAGACTATTAGCACACTTGTAATAGTGTCCATAGATGTGATTGGTTCAGTCTCTGACTATGATGAAAAATGACTCAGATCTCTCTTTGCACAATGACTCCGCCTCCTGTTCCCCCTGTCGAGCAGACCCCTGAGGTTTGGGCTGAATTAGATCACACGCTTGGTGGGGGTGGCTTTGTGGACTAAGAGACTCACAGTGAGACAACAATGGCCCCAATGTAAGAGAAGCAAAAGCAGAGGGCAGCACGCAGGCTGATAGAGGCTTATCGCCGTGGAGACCAGGCTGGGGGCTATGTTGGCGGCTTCACATAAAGATTAGAACAGTTGTCCCCTGCCTAGATGAGACTTTCTAGAAAAGTAAGGCTAAGCGCTGACATGATTCTGAGAAAGGGTCAGGTATTTAAGAGGACAAATAATACATTCATGAAGCCCAGTTGAGTTTGGGAGGATCAAGAAGGCAAAACACACCAAACTTGGTGAGCAACCATCATCTGATCAAGACTAAATGAACTCCAAATTGAAAACCATTGAAATACTGGGTGGTGACCTACAGGTGGGTTGCAGGACATTTTATTAGGATTGTCAGAAAAATGACAAGTATCTCAAAAAAATTTCAACAGGAAGCATGCTTTTGAACTAAAACATCATGTACTTCTAATAATTGTATTTCTAACACTGAATGTAGCATGAAATGCTAACTCTCATTCTTGCCTTTCACTTGTTTTACTGATGAGAGAATAAGTCAGAGCCTGTCAATGCCACCTAAACACATGCACTTGAGCTAATTTATGAAGTATTTAATATGTAATATATGCATCAAACAAAGTTAGGATTTAGCAAAAATACGCTGATATGGCAGACTGATCAATTCAAGATAGTGACAGAGAAAAGGTCAGGAACATTATTTGATGCATAGTCTTACTCCTCTCACAATTTGTTAGCTTTTATGTACTGTGTTTTACTTTTGATTTTTGTGTTCATTTGCTACCTGAAAGTTGGCTTCCTGTTAAGGTATCACCTTGTATCTTACTCTGGATTACTCCTTAAAGAAGGCTACTCTGCAATACGTAGATTATAGTCAAGCTCTATTTTAACATTCATGAGCATTATCCATGCTTTTGCAATTGCAACCTGAAACAGCCGTCTGAATCACGTCTTTTTAAGTTTGTGAGAGTGTCTTCGATATACTTTTTTTTTCTAGAATGAAAGGCCTGTCATTGCAGTTTGTCACTGTTGAAAAGTCAGTACCTATAAAAAGAAAGTTCACTGAAGTAGATGGTTTTGTATTTAGGGCTGTTTTGACTGATTGTGCTTTGTTCTTTGGCCCTCTGGTAGGTCTGTTGAAGATGCACTGGTCTCCGGAGCACACCGCCCCCTTATCTCAGTGGCCTGAGCAGCACCTGGATGTTAGCTCTACCACCTCACCCCCATCGGCCCACAAACATGAGTCCTATGCTGCAGCTGCACGACGCCCCTATGCCCCTGCAGGTTACCCATGGGCCAGTGATGACATATCAGCCCTCACCGCCTCGTCTCTGCTCAAACGCTATGCTGAGAAGTACTCTGGCCTGGAGCTCTCCTATGACCGCCCCTCCACTGGAGCGTACTCTGAGCCTGGAACTTTCATAAAAACTGAATCTGAGCCCTGGACTCTGGGTCAGGGGATGGAGTGTTACCCTGGACTAGAGGCATTAACTGGCACCAAAGTGGGCTCTGCGGCTGTGGGGATCCCAGCCACGGGTAGTGTGACAGTCGTGAGCAGCAACCTGAGCACTGATCCGGGCTACAGTGGTGCTGGATCCTGCACTGCCCCATCATCTCAGGAATACCCTCCTGCCTACAACACCACGTACCTGTCCCCAGGTTACTGCCCTCAGCCCAGCGCACTTCCCCCTGCACCCCTCCATTCCCTGCAGGCACCACCCACTCTAGTGCCCAGCTACAGTGCCAGTACTCCTGTCTACAACTACCCTCCAGGGTGTTACCCTCAAACCAGCCTGTCCTCTGGATACAGCCACCCCAGTGCCTCCTACCTGCCCTCTGGGATCAGTGCCCCCACTCCCCTGACCCCTAGACCCACTATGGTGGGGAGCAGCTACAGCTACCCATCTCACAGCCTTGGAGGGAGCTCTGAGGCAGGGGTGCCGGTGAAACGAAAGGCCTTTGAGATGGCAGATGAAGGACAGGAAGGCACAGACGTGGAAAACTCACGCTACAGAAAGTACGGCAATGGCCATGGAAACAGTCATAGCAAAGGTCATGGCAACGGGCATGGCAACGGCTATGATATGAGCGGCTCAGCCTCAGACCCACAGGCCTACAAAGTGGGAAAGCCCCTGATGTCACCTCCATATGGCAGGGCAGGGGACTACAGCCCACCTTCAGGTCTTGCAGGAGAGAATGTATCAGGGGAGCACAGCTTTTCTCAGCAGCAGAGAATGTCTATGAAGATACCTGCATCGCACACACGGTCTGAGGACTCCAGTGGGGGGCGCTGACAGCCCCATGTGAGAGGTTACCTCAGTCTGGAGCTCCTAATCTAAGCAGACTTGGGGGTTTATCAATTAAAGACTGAAATTGTTAGTGAACAAGAGAGGGAAGGCTGGTATTTCTTGTGCATCTTTTTTTCATTTTCATTGTTCCTGTTTTTCCCAAAGATTTGCAGAGGTGTTTTGCCCTGTACGGTTAAGATAAGTCTTAGGGTAGAAGTCAGGGCATACTCTACACAGATAGCGTGAAGACAGTCGAAGTGTATGAGTGTCTGTTTCTCTCAGGATCTTATTTATTTCCTGTCTGCTACTGTGGTGGCAGCACTGCAATGTTGCTGTTTTAGATGTTGGTGTAATTAGTAATTATTTGTGGCCATTTTATATATAT
>JAPQRP010000024.1:24312082-24354062 GCA_037367295.1 Apogon hyalosoma | reverse complement strand
ATATGACAGGCCTGTGACTGCAATATGCTTTACAACACCACAAAAATACATTCTGACCAAAAAGTAAGGAGAGCAATAACTAAAATAGTGACATTGCCATACTATTTCAGCACAATCACTGCTACTTTACACAGCTGATTTCAAGGTCTGAGGCACCTCTTGGCTTTGAGAATTGAATGTTTGCCTGCTTGCTGTTTTTCCACATCTTTATTCTTGGCAGTTTTCAGTTTCTTTAATCACATTTTATCTTCTATGTTATTTTTTTTCTCTAATTTGTACACTGCCCCTTACTCTCAGTCTATTATCTCATTGTTGAATTCCATTTGTTTTGTCCAGTTTATACAAATTAAGCTGCTTATCAAATTACATAATAGCATAGATGAAGAGGATATTTAACTCCTGTTCCTAAAACCAAGTCTGTAAACAATGCATTACCTGCTGCAGCTTATGGCTCATCTTTAACAAAAATAAATATCAAGAACAAATTTACACAAGTGAAAACATCCAGCTGCACAAAATAGCAAACAGTGTAAAAGAAATAAGTCTGTTTTTTTTCTTTGTACCTCTGTTTGGATGTAGACACATGTAAGGATGTGTCAGAGGATGATGCTCCTGCTCCATTTTTCTCAACATTACAATCTTAAAAAATTCTGCTCGCCAAGTTCTTACTTTTTGATATGCATTCTCTTTACTTTTGCCTCTCAAAAGAATTATCTGTAGTTGTGTTATTGAATACTCAGGAAGATTATTGTTACCTCAGAATGATAAAATAAGAATGTATGTTATTATGTTAGGGTGTTTATAGGGAGCTTTATGAGCAAGATGAAGAGGAAATCATACTCTGAAATCTTCAGGGAAACTTACAAGGCCTTTGATACAGACAGCAGAAAACACATATACACAGACACACACACACACACACACACACACACACACACACACACACACACACAAATACAGCCCACGCTGCTTCTTAGCTCTGGGAAATAAATTTGAGGTTTTTGTACCATGGCCTGAAATGTTGAATGTAATTCAGATTTTTTTTTTTTTAAAGGACAATACATGCCATAATGTACATCAATGATGTTTTTAGATATATTAAACATATTTTTTTCATGTATAGATGTAATTCTCTTATAGATTTTGGTGGAGAAATGAATGACATATTAAGTGTTAGTGTAGTTAGGAGTGGGGAAATGGTTTTGTGGACAAAATGTCAAAACAAAGCACTCCTGATGGACAACATTAGACATCATAAGATGTACACATAGTGCAGTTCATGCTCTACATTAGGTATGTTTATTAAATGTCTTAACGTGTCCAATTTCCATTTCCAACATCAGTATTTTAAAACTGCCTGACACAGTCTCACCAGTAAATCCGCTTGAAATCAGACATGAATTGACACCATGAAGAAGGGAGATGTATGAGCACGAGTTTCTGTTTGCTTTTCTTTTCTTTTTTAACAGACTAGCTTTGTTGCTCCACTTGTGCTATCCCTTCATAAATTGTGCCATATTATTATTTTTTGCTCTAGGGCTGTAACAAACCTGAACAGAGTGGATCCTCTTTAGTTGTAAGATTTAGTTTGAAGTTCAGTGTGATGAAAAGGTATTTTAATACCACCTTTGGAAATTCAAGCACATAAAATCAAACTTAGTAAAAATGGGGTTGACTGGGAAGGGATATTCTCATCACACCAAAAATATATCTTCAAATAATGCTGAAGAAAAAACACAAAAAAATGGTGTTAAGCATATAATAAAGTATTTTTTACCCCAAGATTTTAAAGTATTTAAGCTCTTAGCAAGAACAATTGAATGCTCTTCATGCCACATCATGAATGTGCTCTACACTTACCAACACACTGTGACAGTGTTTATTGTTTTCTTTCTTTTTTTTTTTTCTTTTTTTTTTTTTTTTTTGGTGTTACTCAGATTCACTGAAGTGGAACTGAATTTGTCATGCAGATGGAAATGGGATTTCAGTGTTATCTTTGTGATTCAGTTGTACTTTTGTTGTATCTTGTACATTCTCTGTAACCATTTCTACCTCATTTAGAAGACGTTGTACATGGAAATATTTATTTCATGTCATTTCACATGCCAGTTAAGGAGCAATGTTTCTAATTCTTGACGGGTTATAGTCTACCTCACTAAAGACTGTTGTGTCATGGAAATGAAGATATCATACCAAAAACTCTTGACTTTGTCTTCTTTACTGGATAAAATGAAAATGTCTTAAGAATGAATGTCTTTAATCCATAACGACCCAAACATTCACCTGTGACCAAAAGCATCTACTGATCTAGACTATTTAAAACCTGTTGATCCACTAATCCTATCAATACTTGTAAATAATTTATGTAAAATGCAGTATGTCATCTTTTCATGGTCATCAGATATGACCCATTTGGACATTCAGAGGCTCCGTAGTGAACATGTAAAATTCATTTGTAAACTGCCACAAAAGTAGCACTGGGTCTTTATGGGTTAATATTTCTTGGATACAAATAGACTGAACTATACTGAAATGAACAGTTGTTTTTATCATTTTGCACATTGTTATAGGTCTAAACTAATCTTGAACATGTTCAATTACAATGCACTTCAAGTATTACATTACATGTGGGGGATTCACCAGTTAATTTGTACAAACACAGTCACTTCTGTTTTGTTGAAAATACTGTAGCATCCTGTAATTACTGTAATTTTTTTTTGTAGTTCTATCATTTTAATAAATGCATCAAAGCATTGCATTATTGTAAAGAAATGTAAAAACAGCTAATTGCAGATTTTCCACTTTGTTGTTAAAATATAAATAAATTAGTAATGATATGAAGCTAAAATACGCTAAACAGGCTTCATTTAACAGGTTCAAATATTTTTTATGGCTCCAGCTAAATTTTAGTAAATGACGCTAACTCCTGTATTGTTTTGTCTTATTGGCAAATTTTTAAATTGTTCTTACTCTTGTAAGACAACAGGTATATTCACCTGGACATGTAAGTAATGTAACGGCTTTGGTCTGTTAATGTTGGAAAAGAAGGGCAAGGGCCAAGGCCAAACTCATTATGGCTGCAGATCCATAAAAGGAGGATTTTTTTTTTTTTTCCCAGTTTTTCTATCATTGCAAAACAACACAGTTGAGCTTTGGTAAAGGCACATGGTCTACCAAGTACCCTTGAAAGAGAGGTGGGCAATATAACCAAAAAATGAATGTTATGGATGATTTATATTTTGATATGATTTTTAAATTTCTGTCTACATGACATGAAGAGAAAACACAGTTGAAAAATATGATTTCTCTACCAAAAAGTACAGTATTTTCCATATCTAACTGGAGGTTGATTTTTCCATTTGGACATTTTTGATAACTTTGAGAAAGTGAAACCTCTGTTAATTTAATTAATTTGAAACAGTTCCCAGTCCAGTGTTAGAGCATGAAATGTTTCAGTCAAGCTACACACTTTGGGTAGCAATGACAGAGCCATTACTGTATTCTAAGTGAAACAAAATAGTAATTAAAATAATCTGATATAAGTGTTAATTAAAAAAGACAGGAAGAGTGGGGAAGACTTTCTATTCCCTCTTTATGAGGAGGTGGAGGTCATATGGCAGAGTGTGACAGATGTCTGAAATATTTGTCCTTTCTAGTCTTACTTCAACATTTTAGTAATTACCAAAATCCAAAGTGCACAAAACTTTTAAGTTAATTAAACATACTTGTCATTGTCATCAACCCCTTGCATTTTGAGGGAAACTTTTACAGATGAATTTATGTTTACTCATCAGGATAAAGCACCACACAGGCTGTAAAAATGGGCCTTTACATTCTCTTTGGCTCCAAAATCTGAGAAGAATCTGAGAAAATACCCGAGATTATATCTATGTATCTATATCTATGAATTCAACTAAAGATGTGGGCACTTTCAAGAAGGGGCTTCATTACATTTCATTATAAATGCAAGAAAACACACATGCATATTCTTCCCAGCCACCAGTAAACACATCATCCTTGTATGAAACTTTTTCTTTTGCTAAGAATGCATGAAATTCTACGTTAATTAAACATACACTGGGATCTTACTGGTTCACTTTTATTTTTTAGCAAATAGTTCAAAAGAACAATATGTAAATGAGGTGAACTATGGCCCGGTAAATAATCTTATAAATAAAGCATGTTTAGTTACAGCCCACTTGTCTTGCTGCTCTTGTAACAATAATAAACTTGTACAAACACTGCAGCAGCTCGGGCAGATAACCCAGAAAACAGTGACACCTACAGGTTTTATTCAGAGGTACAAGGTCATTTCCAATAATTATAGAGTGACACTTATCCTGATGGGAAAAAAAAAAAAAAAAACACCATTTATTATTATTTCAGTGCACAGACAGCCCAGATGACCATATGTGATTCATGAGTCCATCCTGTTATTTCTAATTCTTACCTGGTGAGGATACTGTACTGTCACTGTGTGGTCTGCAGAGCTCCCCCCTGTGGCTGTGGGAAAAATATAATGTGACCTGCATTCAGGTGGAGAGGACTGCAAAGCCTGCAACATAGTACAAGTAGATGTTTTCAACAGATGAATATTGATAAACTCACTATATGGAACGGAAAAAAATCAACATCATAAGGAACTGTGATTTTTCTATGTTTATGCATGTTAAATTCATCTTCTATCTTCACAAATTCAGATTACACAGGTACAATTAACACATTTTGCATATGATAAACACCGCTCTCAGATAAGAACCCGGTAACAAGCAATTTAAGTAGTGTTTTAAGAATTACGAAGTGGTGCAGGAAATTGTCAGATCTTTTACTTGGTCAATAGTTGATGTAACACAGAAGATAAGTTCTGCATTTACAAAAGTATTTGCATAAAACTATACCTAAAACACCAAAAGTGCCATTTCAGAAAAATAATCTGTATATTATTGTATTACTGATGCATTCCTGTGCTCAGCTTTAATATCACTAGCTCAGCGTGTCCCAAACTTAGGGTCACAGACTAAAATGGGTCGCAGACTTGATTTTATTGCCAGATTTAAACACATGTCAATTCTATAATATACAATTGTATTTTCTTGATTAAAATAAAAGCATGTTGTTTTTAACTGCAGTGGTTAAACAATGTTTTGTTGAGTCTGTTTCCATTATACAAACTAACATTTACCTTTTATCAATACAGGACCTTTTCCACATGTCCTGAGTTCAAAAACTGAAGTGTTTTTCCACTTGTATGTAAAAATAAGCAGATAAAAATGTGACTAAAAATTAATAGATATTGCTATTTAACATTATTTTTCAGTGTTAGAAGTGGTTGCTGACATTGTTTTTGAGAATCCATCTCTGGTTTGTGGTTGGCTGATCAGGCACCAATTTATTCAGCAGAATGATGAAAAACTTTATAAATACTATTACATTTACTAGTGAGTAACTTAATATGTAATTTCACGTCATAGTGTAGTGGCATTTTATTTAATAGTTTTGTTGTTTGTTTTTTTTGCTTTATAACAGAGGTCTACAAATGAAATATTTCCACCATAAAAGCACTGAAACTTTACCAAATTTGAACCTCTAATAAATAAATACATAAATAATTTCTATAGTGTTCCAGATGCAGTAATGGGTCAACATGTGAAATTCTTTGAGATGCAGTTCTACATCTAAGCACTGTCTACACGTTAAATTACATTCATGTTCCACATTCCATTCAGATTTATTAGTGTACTGTATCATATGAATGTACATAAACCACTGTATACACTATGTTACTATTATCTGTCTTCAAAAAATTATCTAACTAACAGTTTTGTCATTTATTTTCAAATTCATCTTATCAAATTATGTGGAATTTAGTCCATTTAATCTCTAGAGTAGATCATTTCAATGATAATAATAATAATAACAATAATAATAATAATAATAATAATAATAATATATTGAATAGTGCATAGTCTACAAAGTTAGGTCTAAATTAACTACAAAACTAGAAAATAAATTTACTTGTAATGAAGGTATTGGAGTGAAATGTTTTACAAATGTTCATTCTAGTGGAATCTTAGTATAAAGTGGAACAAAATGGAAATACCCAGGTAAAATACAAGTAGCTAACTGAAATGTGTACAGTACTCCAGTAGTTTTCAGTATGCTGCTTTAGTAAACATAGATACATTACATTGGTGTAAACAACTATCTAACCATATAATCCCATGCACTAGGTTAGTGGGTCTGTGTGTTACCAGGGGTTGTGGTTCTGGATCATTCCAAGTCCAGTTTTCAGGTTTTGGAGATAGTGGAGACCCCTGGACTGGTCTCTGTCTCCTGACAGGATGAAGAAATTAAATTATAGCTAACATTACATCCATTTAGAGGTACCTGCATTGTTACATTCCTGGTAATTTAATTTACTTTTCTACAGGAAGCTTGTGTTTTCCGATAAAGCTGACTGTGGGTCTGTGGGCCTTGGATGGAAGGTGGAAAATTTTGCTCAATTTTTATTTTATTTTTTTATGATTGCTAATTTTATTTACACTGTTGTCTGTAAAGTTGGAATAATTTTGTTTTCAGACACATTCCTCTTTTTATTCCTATGTCTACACATCAGTAATCACCTTTTGACGTTACCACCAGATATTGAAAACATCAGCGTATATAAAAGTTTTCAACCACAAGGTAAAACAGAAACAAATCTGTGAAAACTAAGTCACATCCAGTATTAATCTAATCTGTCATTAAGCTCTTGAGATGTTAGTTCATTTTGTTTTCTTAACTTGTAGTGTTGTTTGACTGTTTCTAGACCTGTGTTAACATGAATTATTGTTGTCAGAAGTTTAGTCTTTGTTGATTGTAATGTTGTTTTGTCTTACTGTTTTTAATCTGTTTGTTATAGTGTTATTTCTTAAAACCCTTACCAGGAGCACAGTCTGCAAATTAGCTACAATGGCTACAAGTCCTATGTATATTGCATTTGTTACATATTTTATTTAAAATAATCAAATAGAAAAACAGTCAAATAAAATCTAAAGTTTATCTAAATAATTATCAAGAATAAATCAAATTGTCACAATCATTTCATGACAAGATTAAAAGAAAAAAAAATCCCAACTTTAGGGGCAACAGTTTAATTATAATGTTAGTGAATTATCTTGATTTACTCCCTTTTAGACTAAATATAACAAGCTGTTATGTGCTTTGATATAAACATGGTTGACTTCATAGTAAGTCATTTACTATGTGGCACAGTCATAGTTGTCTTGAGGTTTTAGTGTCACTAGAGGGCGTCAGATAGCTGAGAGAAGTCATGTGAGACATTACACCAGGGTCTGTGGGAAAGGTTAATATAAATCCAGTAGTTAACAGCTCTGATTCTTTCAGGGTCGGGGACTGTGTTCACAGAGAGCTCTTAGCCCAGAATGAAAATAAAATAACCAAATGTCTGATGGCTCTCTGCTTTCTCAAGGTGGAAAAGACTTGACACAGATACAGGAAAACTGTGTGAACAAAAATACTACCTCACAGAGACACTTGATCAGCAGTATTACATATCCACATATTATTGATTCCCTGAAGACATACTTTATCTATAAACCCCCTCCCCCAATACACACACACATACACACATACATTTCCCTCCCTTTCTCCTTTACACAAACCAGCTCCCACACCAACGTCCTACTTAAACCACTTCCTGTCACTGCAGCGAAGTCTTGTTGTTCAGCTGGATGCAACGAATCCAGAAGTTAATACACAGCGACTGAAAGATATTTACGTGTTCAACCAAGGGAAACCAACCACACACATAACAAGTAAACAGGGAACAAAATTAGAGATAGAAAATGTAATGTTTTTCCCTACAAAATAAAAAATAACATTTTCAAATATTTGCAGGGCTCATAATTCTATAATAAGAGGAATAAACAGATGTAATCCCATGTAACTATGCTGTTGGCTGTGGTTTCACACCGTTTAAAATAAGAAATGCACTGGATACACATGCGGCAATGCAGGTAGAAGGTGAATTTCAATCCATAGCAACAGACTAGCATTTTACTGCGTGTGCCTGTGTTTATTGTTCTCATTTCTTTTCATCTTCTAGCTGTGGTTCACTCTGCCTCTGCTTGCTGTGGGTAAGGAGGTGTTATACAGTGCACTGTACAGTCTGAGCCTATTGGGAACATGCTGCTGACTCAGCCCAGGCCACTGCATTCATCTATCTGCACTGCAGTGCTGTCTCTGCTTACCCCCTCTCCTTCCCTCATTCAGTGCACCACCACACACACAGGACAGGGAAGGAAAGGGAAGGAAAGAAGTGTGCACATGCACGCACACACACCTGCTTTTAAAGTCATCTCAGTGTGGCTGCACCATGACACGCCCAACTACATCTACTTAAACAGCAATCTACTTAAATTCTTAGAAAAAACAAACACATTTTGTCCATTCTCAAATGTTTTGTAATGTTGTCATCATCTGCAGGTCTGAACCTCCCTTTCAATATCATTTACAAGCATGTTTGGCAAAACAATTGAACAAAAACACTTTTAGTGTGTAAATGTGGACCACACAATGGATAAAAACCTTACAAAAAAAGTAAGTTAAATAGTATCCATTTTCAGACACAATGGATCATGTTCTGAATGATGAAATGTCAATGATTCAGGTTTCCAAAAACGACACCAGTCAGAGGTGTAACTGGAAGGCTGCTTTATTGTTTGGAAATAGTTTCGTGCTCAAATGAAGACATTCTTTCACTGATTCTCATTTAATTGTCCCATGTGGTTGTGCAACACACGTCCTCTCTCTGACTGTATTAGTGGCAAGAGATAATGACAGTCAAAAGGGTTTTTTTTTTTTCTTTTAGTTAGCCTATTTTCAGCAAATAAAGTAATTTATCTCATTCATGCTACAAAAGAATGGCCTCATATACCAATTGATAAAAGAACATTTGGAAATGAACTTAAGTGTAAAACTGAAGGCAAGCTGTTCTCTTACTAGCACCAGTAGAGCCAGTAAACAGAACACAGAGAGAGAGCACTTGTACTACATGACTCTACAAGATGTTAGTCCAGACAATCTAAACTAGGTGGTGAGTTTACAGTTTACAAGTTAATTTTGAACTCAATACATCATTTCCATCGTGCTCCATTTTGATCCACTTTCATGGGTTTTGAGATCCTCATTTCTGATTTTACTGACAGACTAAATAGGAAGCTAAAAAGGCACGTGCCGTTAAGAGATATTGCACCATAAACAAACACACAGACATTTAAGACAACTAACCCTTAAATCATTAGATATATCATATTGAAAGTGACAGCAAAATTAAAGTTCAACTCCAAACTGCAGCAGTGTGTTAAGGGGGAAACATGGAGGAGGGTTAGAGCGGAAAAGAGCAAAAACTTGTCACACAAAGTGAGCTGTGGCTCATACTGGGGCACACTGGTTTACCAGCCATCGCCTGCAAAAGGCTATGAGTGTGACTAAGTGTGTGTTTGTTTGTGTGTGTGTGGAGGGGGGTTTCTGTTTGCATCTGTATTTCTTGTGTACAATATAGGAAACGAGGGGCAAGACATCTTCACACATGTACAAAAGGGTATGCTGGTAGTGCAATCCTCTCACCAAGGCAGGCTCCACAATTCTCAGCAAGCAGCCAGTACAACACCATGCATTGTACGCCCGTACCCAGTATGCAGAAGTGCTGGGCAGGCCAGAGTTTTGGTTAATCTCTGAACATACCACACAAAGAAAGAAGCATGATCAGTTACACTCTGTGGTTCTGGTTTCACCTCAATGCAAGGAGTGGACAGGAGAGTTGAGTAACAGACATTGTTCTAATGTATATATACTATATATATATGTATATATGTAAGAATATATATATATATATATATATAATATATATGTAATATAGCTCTGTATATGTACGTATTGATTTATACAGTTTTAAATACAATTTCTGCTTTTTAGTATAGATTCTTTTCTCTTACTCCCCTCTTTTGTGAAAAGTGGCTCAAAAAACGCTACTCCATCTAACAAATGTGTCACAGCCTAACAAGTGTGACAAAGGGTGTCAGCTGGAAGCCATTCTATTATGGTTATTAATATTTAGTGTTAGATTAATAGCTGTAGTTTTTTAAGTAATCCTGTATTTACAAAAAACTACACATGCCGTTAAAACAAAATAATATATTACATTATTTATAGTTTATTAAAAAGTCCATTCTTAGCTTTTGCAGTTTGTGCCGTATAGAACATAGCCTGAACTGTTTTTTATTTTCTTTTTTTTTTTTTTCCAAATGGATGGATGTGTGTCTATTTTTTTTTTCTTTCTTTCTTTTGGTAAGACGCATCTGTTTATCTGTGGTGATCCTGGAGAAAATGGACGGCAGTAGCTTTTATGCTTATCATTCAGAGTTTTATTTGGTTCAAGTTAACACCCACACTGATTTTGGAGATCTCATGCAGCAACTGGACCATTAAAACTTCAGAAGGGATGAGGGAGTTATTCAAACAGGAAGTGACATCACTGCACAACAGGAAGTGCAAAAGCTCTGATGTGATGCTTAGGCTCACAATACCATTAGAATGCATCCAGTGCTCTGTTGAGTATTTGGTATTTGTTATGCAGTAGAGCAACATGAAGAAAAATGAGAGGCTCAGAGAGACATGTTGTCGGTTTTGTTATTGTTGATACTGAAATCTGGGGCTGTTACTATACTGAGCGTGCCACTTCTGCTTCAGGAAGAATCAAGTGTGCTGCTCAACCCAACATATCCCGATTCACTCTCATGACATCTCCTCACAGTCTGTCCTGTATCTAAGATTGCTTTTTGGGGTGAACACTATTAATTTGTTTACTTGAAATTAACTGAGACCAGACTACAGTCCATGATGACTTAACCGCAAATGTTATCCACTATCAAATAAATCTATCAAATAAATGCCGCCATAACAAGTGAGTGACATGTAACTGTTTCACTGAGATGCTTCTAGCCCTATAATTCTAAGTGTCATAAGCAGGAAGCTCTAAACTGGCCCCTGACCAGGTGGCCGCCAAAAATAAGACAGCCAGCCAAGATCATTGTCCATCACCATGGCATAAAACACAAAAAAGTAAAATATGATTTCAAAAATACTCCCCTCACATTCACTTGCATTTAGTTGCAGAGCTCATAATAGTACATCTATAGTATCTCCTGAGAAAAAGGGATGAATTTTTCAAGCATTGCATACATTTCTAGGGTCTTTCTGTCTAGTAATGACAGCGGAAAACAGAATGGGCAGGGCACACTTCACCCAATCCCACTCCATGGACAAAGGGCAACAAGGGATAACAAGGCAGATCTCTTTGGCTTCTCCACACACAATGTTCTCATCAGTCATTCAAAATTTTCTGTTTCTCGGTAAAACAGGATTCTGTTTCCACCCAACAATGTTCCAGCACAAGACCACTTCCCACAACGTCGCTTACATGTGGCTTATAAAATTGTGTAAAATAAGGCTCATCACCCATCAAAACATGACAATTACGTCAGGGAAGAAAACAAAACAAAACCAAAAAAACACACATTCATGTAAATCAGCAGTAGGACATTAAATGATGTAAAATAAACACAACTTTTCTCAGCCCTTTCAGAAAGGTCTAACCACCCAGAGAGAAACATCAGAAATAGAAAGGAGTTTGCCATACCTGTGAAATCCCCACTAACCATTTATAACTGACAGTAGGACTCCCAAAATGCCCGTGCACACACAACTAAAGGCAGATGGTATGGAACATTACATCGGTGCATACAAATTATAAATATAAACTTTTAGATTCAAAGTGTTGCGCCCTTGAAATTAACAGACATTTAAGTCCCATGATACACACAGACATTTGTTTACACATCTTACATACTCAAAATCTCCAGAGCAGCAAATAATTGTTAGGATTTTACCCACTGATCCACAATGGCGATGTTATTCACCAATAAATCCCATTCTTCTGTCAATAGAGGCAACAGTTTAAACATACAGTAGTTATTTGAAATGTGTCGAGTAATGAGAGAAAAATTCGGATTCATTTTGATTTATCAACCCCCATATCACTTATCTTTGTTAAACAAATTACTCTGAACTCTGAACTTTCAAATTTTGACAGTGTCTCGATCTTATAGTCGATCCACTCTTGTGGTCTGAGTATTAGTGTCTTGTGGACTATGATAATTCATGCAAGATTTCTGATCAAAACATGCCATCATGCAAGTCATTTCTATGCATTGAACAAGCACAATTATTTATGTAGTTGTTTGGAAATCTTTCTGAGTAAATGTAAGCCCTTGGCCCGAGTTGACCCCATAATAAACAGACCCTTAACCAATTGGTGTGAAAGCCCATGTAAAAAAAGCATTTTGATGTGGGTATAACAAAGATAAAATGAGTAGAAGAGTTAAGTGACATGGGCAAAATGTTGAATATTGTTCTTTTTTTTTCATCTGTTTGCATTTTTGCTGCTTAAATTAACAATTTTTAGCTTTAATAAAACAAAAAATGCTTCCAGCACTCTCTGTCATTTGTGTCTGTCTTTCACTCACCAGTCATCCTTCTGTTTGCTCAGTTAGAGTGAGTGTCATTTTGCTCTTCTATACATTTCAGTACTAAATGACACCATGTCACTCATTGGCTGCTTCAAGAGAACAGCATCAAGAAGCATCCTTATGTCTCCTTCACAACACTGTCTTCCATAGGAATCCATTACTTGCATCCAGGTGCTTGATTCATCAAGTGTTTTTTCTTTCATTCCACCTCCTGGTGTAGAGTTGTCTTATCAGTGGTAAGTGAGCAATCTGTATATCAGCAGACACAGACACTTCCTTGTCTGCTAGTCATTCTCTTTTGTTAAGATCAGTAGTCTAGGTACAACAATGTCACACAGTATGCTGAATTTGTTTGGTTTGACTGAAGTTCAAGAGTTTTCAAGCTGTAACAGACCAAGCTGCTTCCCTCTGCATAATACAAGAATGAAGTCTGTAAACAAAATTACTGAATATTATTTTTTCTGACTTGCAAATGAAATAATCTGTACATCTGTGTGAGTGAGTTTCCTCTCGTTTTGCTTGAAGTTATATTATTATAATTTTCATTGTTATTACTGTGATTATTATTCCAACGCTCTAACATTTGGATTCCCTGATGTCTTTTTGGTTTCTTCCTTTCTCTTTCCTCCCTCCTTTGCCCTCATTGTTGTCATCCTGCTTCTCCTTGTCAGGTTTGGTTACACTGTCATAAGAGGGCAGGGAGGCAGTGGAGGGAGTGCCCTCCTTCTTTTCTTGTTCCTGATTGTTCCCGCCATTCTCCACTTTGTTATTGGCTGGTTTGCGCTTACAGACAAAACCCCGCCTAGCCAGGTAGGCACGGTAGGCTCTCTGAATAATTCTGGCTGACACATCCTCCTGCTTGCGCCTTAGAGTTGTGGTGATAGGCTCATAAGAGACCTTGGACGGGTTGGCTGCCACAAAACGCTCCTCCATCTGTTGCCTCAACATGTCCAACTCGCCACTGTCACCCAGCACACGCTTGGTGAAGGCAAACAGGATATCCAGGCAGTGGATGCGGTCACCACTCACCATAGGCATGTCCATGGCGATCAGTTCAATGGTGTTAGGCTTGGGGACACGAAGTGGATGTTCAAGTGCATCAGCAAAGTCAGAAAGTTTAGCATAGGTGATGAACTGGGAGGCATCAGGGTCAAACTTCTCCCAAATCTCATAAAAGGTCTCAAAGTCATCCTCACTTAGTGGATCGGCACTCTCCTCTGTGGCCACACTGAAGTTCTCCAAGATGATGGCAATGTACATGTTGACCACAATTAGGAAAGAAATGATGATGTACATTACGAAGAAGAAGATGCCCACAGAAGGGTTGCCACAGTCTCCTGTGGCGGGAGTACCAGCATTCTCCAACAAGGGATCACAGTCTGGAGGGTAATTAAGAATGGGCAACAACAGACCGTCCCAGCCAGCTGATGTGGTGATCATAAACAGAATAATCATACTGTTGCCGAAGGTCTCAAAGTTGTACATGTCATCAATTCCAGCACCATGTTTCACATAGCCGAAGTTGGACATGCCAAAGATAGAGAAAATGAACATAACCAGGAAAAGTAGAAGGCCAATGTTGAACAAGGCAGGGAGTGACATCATTAGGGCAAACAACAGAGTTCTGATTCCTTTGGCTCCTTTAATGAGACGCAGGATTCTGCCAATACGGGCCAGACGAATCACCCTGAATAGGGTTGGTGACACAAAGTACTTTTCAATCAGGTCAGCCAGGAACATTCCTGAAGTTAAAAGAGAGTAAAAATAGAAGACAACATATTGATTAAGAAATGCTACTAAAAGACTTGATTACTTATACATATTACAGTATTATTATCCCTATATGTAAGAATAGCAGCTCATTGATTCCTTCCTTTGCACAAAACTATGAGAAAAATGGAAAACCAAACATAAAGTGATTACAAAAATATTCATTTAGTGTATAATCACTTAAAAAAGAAGAATTGTTGTGTTTTTGTTACCCTAGAAATGGCTGTTTATATCTATATTTCTATCAGAGGGTGCAGATCCCCTTAAAGGTGTCTACCATGTTGCATTGTTGTGTTTTTACAGTGGCTCATTCTTGGTTTTTTTTTCTGTTTTGGTGGGGTCCGGTTTTAAGGTATATTACTGTCACCACTGTAAGGCACGGTGAAGTGAGCAGTATTCTATTTGGTGGCAATGTGGTTCTTCACCGTTCACTAAATAAAGGGAACAGAAATCTCTGATCCCTAACCTGGACAAATAGAACAAAACTTGTGTGACCAGTGCTGATATAAGCCACGGAAAGACAGAAGACATGTTTTGGCGTCATGGCCTTGAGGCTCAATTTTATCCACAATGTGTGCTGTTGAGAAGCTTCAAACTTCTATCCCCACACATATTCTATCACTACTTCTAATACTTGCCTACAATTGATAGGATGACCACAACCACGTCAAAGATGTTCCATCCATTGGTGAAGTAGTAGTGACGCAGTGCAAACAGCTTGAGTAAAAACTCGCCAGTGAAGATCACAATGAAGATGAAGTTGACCCAGTAGAGCACTTCCTCTGTCTCTTCTGACTGATCATCTGTTTCCACCATCATAGTGACCATGTTAAGGCAGATCATGATCATGATGGAGATGTCAAACACTTGCTGAGTCACAAAGTCAAACACCATGCCCTGGATGTTGTTCTGGGAAAAAAAAAAAACAAAAAACAGGAGGTGGGAGATATTTCAATTTAAAGAATTCTTCTTAAGAATTGGTCTCTTTGAATTCTGCTTGGTGAAGATCCATACAGTGAAATGCAACTTACCTGTGGTCGGGGTATTGGTTTCTGTGGTTTCTTCGATCCTAGCTTCTTCATGGCATTGTAGTATTTCTTCTGCTCTTCTGTCATGAAAATATCCTGACCTCCAAAGTAAAGGGACAAAAACAGTTTGGTTATAATCATTTCATGTGACTCTTTTGACACGTGCAATATGTTGCTTTGTTAAGATTGTTAGATTATAATATGTTACATGGATATATTATAGATGCTAAGACTGATATCACTCTTCCATGTGCTATTAGCTGGTAAATGTAACTTAGGATTAGGCATAGATGCATATTTAATGAAATATCGAAGGTATCAGGAAGTACAAATTGAGAAAAATAAATCTTATCTTTTTCTTTTGCTGGTTGAAGTTATCAATGATGACACCAATGAAGAGATTTAGAGTGAAGAAGGAGCCAAAGATGATGAAGATGACAAAGTAGATGTACATGTACAAGTTGTCCTCATAGAGAGGTTGGTCCTCCACCTGTGATGAGGTAAAAGTGAAAATATGCACAAACTTGAACACACCTTGATCTTGAAGTGAAACGTGTCAAAAGCTTACCTTTCTAGAATCTATGGCTGCATACATAATATCCATCCAGCCTTTGAATGTTGCCTGTAAATGGGCAAAAAAAGGATTAACTGGTGTAATGCAATCAGTGGAGAGAAACACATGTGAACCAACAGCAAAGCTTTCTCACCACTTGCAGAAGTGCCAGGTATCCTGCACCCACATTGTCAAAATTGATCTTCACATTCTTCCATCTGACTTCGGTGAAGTTTGCATTAATGAGTGCAAAACATTCTGTTTTGTTGTTGACGTCATCAGGTTCAAAGTATTCCTCAGCTGTCTCATTAAAACAGTAGTAATACTTTCCAGCAAAAAGGTTTACACCCATAATGCTGAAGATGAGCCAGAAAATGAGACACACCAGCAGCACATTCATGATGGAGGGAATGGCACCGACCAAGGCGTTCACCACAACCTGAAGAGAACAAGAAAACACAACCACTGTAACGTAATCATCACACAACAGCTGAATAGAGACAGTCACACATGAACAGCAACACACTTACATGGAAATGCAGATTCTCTGTCTTCATTAGAGCCACAATATGCATCATCTTAACAAAACACTGTTTTAAATGTCCTTTTGTGTTTGTATATGTAAAATGAATTATAGATAAACTGACAAGTATTCTCAAATGATGACTGTATACGCCAGTTATCCAAGATTTACAAATATTGACAGATGAGTGAATGTATAATTATGAAAGTGTAATCTGTACTGCACTGAAGCAGGGGAAATACATGACTTTTGCCTAAGCAGGACATTATATGAATGTGCATTTCCAAGAACGGAGATGAGGTAACAGAAAGACAAATTAAAACCAAAATCATACAGGCAACATCAAATGTTTACGCTCTCTGGGTTTACCTTTTTATTGGATTGTTATGCCACATAGCATGATATAGTCAATACACACACTTGTTCAGCTTATATAAGCACTATAAAGAGGTGATCATAAAAAATCATGGTAATGAAATTCACTGAGGAGTGGTGAGCAAGGATGGCAGGAAAGGGAGGGTATGCAACCAGAAGTTTGTTGATCTTCCAGTGTGACAATGCCAAAGCCAAACTGTGATAAGATCAGATAACAGGACACTTGAGGCAGAGTGACAGTCAGGAGATGCTGAGCCTAGACACTGACAAGACTTTTTTCCTGCCCAGCAACAACCAGAGACTGAACTAACCCATCACACATGCAATGCTTAGAGGAATTATCACTGTAGAAAGATAATTTACTTTTTCAAAGTTCAGTGCACGCATACTCAAGGGTTGCATTTCTAACAGTTTTGACATGTATACTGTATAAGGTTAAACAGAAATTGATGTTGTGTACACATTTTCAGTCTGTAATGTGTTAAAAACATGCACACATTACTGATTCCACAAATTTTGATCTCAAGGTCAGTTTCCATATCAATGTTGCTGTCAGTCATATGAGCCCTGGGCAGTTCTGTAAGTCACTTAACAGTAGCGGTTTGCGTGGCTATTTTTAATCCATTTTATTCCTGTTGTTGGGTGTGAACAGGTTTTGTATGATAGTACCAACCTCCAGTTGCTGTCTCAGGCTAGTACTGAAATCTTCAGACCTAATTATCATTCTAATGTGTTGCATCATTCAGGTCAATGGTTATTGTTTATAATTTCATAAGACATGGAACATATTTTTAGAGAACTAATGTTAATATTGTGATCGGATTAGTGATTGCAAAATGCCTCATTAGTACTAAATTTATAACAAAAATGAAATGAAATATGGTAAATCAAATCAGATGTATTATGACCATCTGAGATGATCTGCATCCATGCAAAAAGCATCTGCTTGATAAGAGGGGGTCACTTAAAATTTATTCTTTCAATTGCCTTATTCTATCATCTCTAGCATGCGTAAAAACATTTCTTTGTGCGGCATGCAGAAGGACCAGCTGCCTGGTATCTTGGGTCTTACCCTCATCCCTTCAAAACGTGACAGGGCCCTGAGGGGTCTCAAGGCCCTCAGTGTCCTGAGTGATTTAATCGGGCCTAGATCGGAGAAGCCCAACGCATTAGCTATAAGGCTGACTATAGACACCTACACAGATAGGGACAGAGGGAGAGGGACAGACAGAGGCAAAGGGAGACAGGACCCACATAGTTAGAGGGAATATAGAGAGAAAGGTAGACCCTACATATACTGTAAGAGTGGTTGAATGATGATTTACAGATATATACAAGGACATATAAACTTTCTGTATGTGTAAGTATATGCATCTATGTAACAGAATTGAGAGTATGAGGTTAAACAGGAGTTAATTCAATATGCAAAAGTCAATAAATTGTGCATGACCCAGAATTTTTATGTGTTTGCTTATGTTTGTGTTTAGTTTAGTTTGGCAAGCCAGTCTAGCCTGATAACCAGCTTAACAGCACAGTGAGCACACCTGGAAAGAAACTTGTGGTTGACACAGTGAAAGGGAGAGAAGATAAAGAGTCAAACAAAGGGAAAAAAATTAGAGGAGAGATGTTTTCACAAACACTAAATCAATGTGACACAATATTTGTAGACACAGTACACGGTACAAAACGGTACAGATTCCACACCAGAGCATCTTACTTAAAGAGGGGAGAGAAAACGCAGTGGGTTGAGGACAACTTTCAGGGTTAGAAAGAGAGGATAACCTGTGAAAGTAGGAGTCCCAACACAGCACATAAATCTTACCCTGAACCCTCAAACATGGACCCTCAGGGCCTCGACAGCTGCAACACCTCTCTTAACTTAAAGAGAGACAGAGTTATAGGCACCTGCTGTGAAAGAGAGAACAGGGCAAAATTAAGGTAGAGATTTGCATGGAAAAGGTATGTTATGACCATATTACATGGGCCACCTAAGCATACAGTTAAGTGTCTGCATAGTTGATGTTTTCTGCTGGACATTTATTGATGGGTCTCAAGGCATTTGATCCCAGCACATCACCTGGAGAACTATTCTTGCAAAAGTATTCATAAATGTTAATTAGAATGACGACTAAAGAAAAGAACCAAAATATTAGGGTCAAATTAAGTCATACAAAAAAAAAAAAAATGTATACTACAGTTTTGTTTTTGGCTAGCATCAGCCAAAACATTTTTTTTTTCAAGTTCCTGTTGCAACAGGAAATGAAAAAATTAGCATCTTGGAAACACACCAATTCTACTGTCAGCATAAAAGCAGTTCATGTTGTGCCTATATAGATATAACATGACAAACAAATCTAACAAATATGCATCATTCAGGACAGTGAAAATATTGATGTACATTGGTTGATAAATGACTGGTTTTCTGCTCCTTCCAGGTCACATCTTATTCATCAGAGGTTAGTCACTTTTTCTTGCCATGTTTGATCTAGTTTCATTTTAATGTAAAGTGGTATTTCATAGGGCATTTAACACATCGAAGTGTATATATTTTCCTTTTTCAAAAACAGATGCACTGAAAATTTTAAATGACAAAGTCAACAGTATTTGTTGAGTCTGACAACATTGAATGACTCAGCATCCCTCGGCTAAGCAGAAGCTCTGTAGATATTAACAGGATGGTGCCTGGGGGTCTTATTAATTTCCTGGTTATATCACATACTATCACATCTTTTACCATCTAAATTGCTCTGAATGCATGTTTCTACGCCATATTGACTCCGAGTCTGTATAATGCCCCATATTTTCAACAGTAAGTTGCAGCACTTTAATGGCTGGTGACTAGGGTCCACAAAGCACTGCAGCAAAACCTGCATATCACACAGGAAATAAATAAAATATGGCTCTCAAGCTGTCAGTAATTAATATTCAGTTAGAACTCAAAAACACAATACATACTTGGTTATCAGAAGCATTTAGATCTCAAACGTTTTAACACAATAGACCGTCTCTTAGAGATACTGCCTCATTTGATCAACTTCCACAATATCATATGATCACCTGTGTTCCATTTTCTGCCAGTAGTAATTATCACGCCAGTATATGAAGCATTACCAAAAATGTAAAAAACAATATTGCGATTAAATTGTATTTAACATTTGTCACATTTGAAAAACATCTTATGTTAAATGTTAAATGTGAAAAGGTTGAGATGAATGACATTTACTTCTGAACAACATTGGTGTCATTAGGTATTTTTTACCTTGACAAAATGCACCAACAATTTAAGCTTTATGTTTTTTCCCACCATACATACACTGAACTAAATAGATTTTTTTTTACCATTGCTCACTAATTCTCCTCTATTATAAATGTGCAATATGTGCATTGAAAAAAATATTTAATATGTCTATAAGCTTTGACATTTAAATGCATTCAGGTATACAGTCACACTTAATGGTTAAGTTGACCAGTGAAGCAGTCTCTCATATCCTAGTTGTATTCCTCTAATGTGGCAATGACTTTTATAAATGGCAAAGCTCTACTATTAGTAAATATACAATTAAAATAGTGTACAAAAGTACTTACATCCACAATGAAGAAGTCCAGCCAACACCAGGCATTAGTGAAGTACTTGACGAAACCATAGGCCACCCATTTCAGTAACATCTCCAGGATGAAGATGTAGGTAAACACTCGGTCAGCATACTCCAGAATGATGCGAACTGTTTTCCTCTGCTCGATGTACACATCCTCGAAGGCCTAAGAAGAAATGCACATAGACAACAGATTATTTAATCCCTTTTAACACCCATACTTGAGAGTTCATTCATAGTTATTTTTATTTTTTATTTTCTTAAATGACACTAAAGAATGGAATACATCTGAACTGTTTTTATTTCAAAACTATTAGGTTATAAACCCTCAAATTCTTCCTTAATTTTGCAGTCATTATGTCATTTCAATATTGAACAATAAAAAAGATTTTTGCCAAGACTAGTCTGACTGATCATTCTCTCAGCTCTTCTATTCTCCATTGAGTCCATTCTTCAGTACAGTGTTGATCTGGCCACAGGCCTCCCCCCAGCCAGAAAGCTGCAAACCTAAGCTGGATTTGTAGGTTGAAAGGTTGGTGCATTACAGCACTTTGCTGTCCATTAGCAACAATCATATCAAGAACAGCTGCAGAAGGAAATAAACGAGATGATCTTGCTTGCCCACTTCCCCATAAGGGCGGGAATTTCAGTCTCTCTAAGTGAATGTCATATTCGCGGTTCAGCTTCTAGGAATTATTATTACATTCATCTTTGGTAGATGTCATAGTTCATATGTCTTCACTAACATTTATCATACATTGTTAAAACACATTTAACTTTTTACAATGCTTAATTATAATACAACCCAGATTCCAAGAAGTTTATACACTGTGTACAATGTGAATAAAAACAGAATGCCATGATTCTGAAAATGATTTGGTGACATCAAATTACCAAAATGTAATTATAAAAATTACCTTATTTTCTATTGTGAATAAAATATGGGTTTACAAAATTTACAAACCATTGTACTTTTTTCGTTCATATTTTTCTTTGCATCTTATATTGTATCCCAACATTTTTTTTCAATTGAGGTTGTCCTTTCAATTACAAGCACCAATCAAAAAGTAGAAAATGATGTGATAAGTAATGACTACTTCCATCTGCTTTTAAACAGGTGTATGGAGGCAGTTTTCAAATGACCACAGGCCTACATGTGTGTGCTCGTACCAGGGCTCCACTGCTGAGCAGGATCATGAAGATGATGAGAGTCTCAAACCAGTTGTGTTCTACAATCAGGTAGCAGGTCTTCCTTAGGAACCACCAGTACTTTCCCCAGCCATGAGTGATTGGAACATCACAGCACTTGTATTTGGCCACGCATTCTGTCAGAAAAATAAAGACACTACTAATGAATACCACTTAAAAAATTGGATAAACAATGTACTATTAGTGGCACTCAAAGTCTTACTTACCATCTGTCCAGCAGGGCTCTGGGTCAAGGTACTCCTCCACTACCTCCACCACTGCTACCTCCTCCACATCGGGTTTGATGTCTATTGTGCTCCCTTCAGACGAACTGGTGTCATCCTGTTTGGACAAAGGCATCATTTCAACTCAGAATTTCACTTTGAAACATTTTAGGCTGAGTAGTGAGAAGCTGAAAGCATCTGGATACGGCACCCTGCCAGTACAGCCATTACATTAATGTCCCTTTGGGTTTACATGCATGACATGATTTATTACTTGAGTTATATGTGCTCTAGGCATGTACTATAGCTAGTTTCCTGTCCACCACTGCCTACCCAGAGGAGTTATTAATAGATTTTCACAAGGCATTAATTAAAGGTTACCAATGATTCATTCCACTGGTAATGGTAGTGTTTGTTATTAGATGCAAGATTATAGATTCTTCAGGAATAAAAGATTCATGTGTGATGACAGATTGAAACAAAATCTATGAAAGAAAAGAGAAATTCATACAAATGAGGTCTATATATGTAAATATCTGTTGTGATTAATAATGCAACAAAACACATGGTATGTAAAATTTTATCTACTATACATTATTGAACATCTATGACTAGGTTAGTTGAAAAAATGCGTGAGTCAGAGTTCACGCTAAAAAACCTGAGCTAGTTGAATGGATCTGAAATCTCTTGTTTTAGATATTAAAACTGGTGAGGACCACCCGGACCAATAAATCATGTCATATCATAACAATAAGTCAAGGTGAGGAAGGGCAAATTGTAGAAATAGCAGATTAACAGCAGCCTTATTGCAATACAGTTTACACTTGCGCACATGCAGACACAGACACTCAGCCAACTCAATTCACTAGAGAATGATACTGCATTTTATAATCTTAAGTCGTCAGCAAAGGAACTGCATTCGCACTCTGTTTCTCCTCCTCTCTTTACTCTTTCTCTCCACCAAACAGCTTTATGGATTCTTGCTTTTCTGGGTGTTAGCAGCTGTGTCTGTGTCTACTCCATGCAGTATATCCCATGGTTGCGGTGCAGGGAAGATTGTTGTGTTGGTGGTAGGGGGAGCCCAGTGGAATATAAACCTAGTGCAGGTACAGTAGTGACGGTGCTGCATTATCTCTTTTTTCCTACTACAAACCAGGTCAAGGTGACCCACAATGAGACTTCTCTACACATATTGAGTCTGACTTTCCCCTTTTCCTACATTCATACCGTACAGCAGACTGATGTATCTGTCTTCCATCATGACTGCCTAATTCTCTGTCTGTCTGCAGGGTCAGCACTCAGGCTCAGTGTTAGAGCTACTAATGTCGGTCTAAATGAATGTTCTGAAATGTCACATATATTCATTGGCTCCAGTGTGGCACCTAACAGCAGTTCTGCTTAATGCATCAAAAAATGCCACATAAGTACACAAACATATAACTTTGGACACAGTAAGTCAACAAAAAACCTTTTAAATAAACATAACCATAAAATAACAAAGCATTTTAAAAATATTAATAATAGTTGATGATGATCCACCCAAATTTCTAACCTTATGAATATGCATTAAACACTAAGCTTAGTCCTGGTTTGTCATTAATAATCTCTGATCAGATCTCTAAAAAACAGCTCCCAGAATAGAGTTGCACAACTAATCTCAACTGCAACTGCAGTGTCAGTATGTGTAATTTTGAAGTCCACTATAAAAGTCCAGTCCAATCTGTGCATTTTCCTTGATAACCAAGTGGTACACTCAAATCCCATTCATGCAGGCCTTTTCCCCAGAGTGAAACCATGAAATAATCTATAGTCAAATAACCACAAAACAAAGATATCTTAAGTGAGAACATCAGCGCTGTGAGCGATTTGCTGGCTTCTCATCAAAATGCTCACTCTTTCAAGCAAACTGCACTCACATCTTTACTGTTCTCCACTTCCGATTCACTGCTGAAGTCTTCTGTATTGAGGTTTTCAAAGTCCGACTCGCCAACAGCGATGGGAACACAGACAGTGAGGTTGGGGTTGTGGATGAAGGACATGTAGTCTTCATCAATCATGTACTTTCCCACACTGCTCCCAATGCCGCTGGTAGTGCCATTGCCATTTTTAGCATAGTCCAGTTCACGGTTGATGTCCACTGTATGGTTTGCAATGCAGTTGAGCTTCTTCTCGTACATTTCATCCAAAGGTTTCTGTTCATCCTCCATTGGCTGCTTGTCAAAAAAAAAAGTCAAAATTACAAAAAAAAGTTAATTAGGAAAGAAAAATAACACCATAAAGCTGAATGACCAAAATTAGCAAATATATTTTTGACAATTACAGTTCGTTATTTACCCAAAACTGTTCATGCATATTTAACTATAATGTACCTTTTTGAGCACTTGGGCTACAATGACCCGTGCATTGACCTTAAACCAGGCAATTCCTTTCTTAATACGAGCGACTGCAAGCTGGAGGTTGTTGGGTTCACCATCATCATCCGTGGCAGCAAGATTGTCTGCACTGAATGAGCTCAGCAGCAAGGCCAGAAACAAGTTCAGCACCTTAACAAGAACAATAAAAGTTGGAATCCATGCACTCAAAGCAAAATCTAATAGCAGAGAACCTACGCTGGGATTATTTTACTTACCACCAAGTTTCCGATCACCATAACCATCATGAAGACGATGAGGCACATACTTTGTCCTGCGACCTCCATGCAGTCCCACATGGTCTCAATCCACTCCCCACACAACACTCTGAACACAATCAGGAAGGAGTGGAAGAAGTCATTCATGTGCCAGCGGGGCAGCTCACAGTCCTGGGCGATCTTACACACACAGTCCTTGTAGGATTTGCCAAACAGCTGCATGCCCACCACAGCAAAGATGAAGACAATGATGGCCAGCACAAGGGTCAGATTACCCAGAGCTCCCACTGAGTTACCGATGATCTTAATCAGCATGTTGAGGGTTGGCCATGATTTTGCCAGTTTGAATACTCTCAGCTACAAAAGAGACAAGAAACAGAATTATTCCACATTGCTCTAAATGCAGATGCTTTTGCACTGACTTGAGAGTTTACTTTCATTTCCACAGCAACTGTAATCTGTGCAACAAAGCCAATTACAAAAAAGGGAATTTCCTTGGACACTTGACCCTACATGCCATTTCTTCACTGACTCAAGTTGAATGTTTCTAAAGTGGATTATTTGTTTGAACCATCATCTCTCACTGATGACACACTGTACATGGCAGCCAAATGATGTTTCTATTCTGTGTCACTCACCAATCTGAATGACCTGAGCACTGACAGACCTTCCACATCAGCCAGTCCCAGCTCAACTAAACTCAGAGTCACAATGAAGCCATCAAAACAGTTCCAGCCCTCCTGGAAGTAGTAGTAGGGATCCATAGCGATTAGTTTTGCAAACATTTCCCCAGCAAAGATGCCTGTGAACACCTGTTAAGAAACACAGGATTTCACATTACGGTTCTGAGTTTGTATTTTGTTATTTTAAGTGCCATATTTGATGATTAAACTGAATAATGGGGGGGGGGCATGCACAGTTAAAGTGATGAATCTAAAGTGTAAACCAATCAAATTTAATATTAGAAAAGTGGATGGAATTATTTTGTTGTTTGTGACCGCCTTTAAAGTTAAACCAACATCTACAGCATGAAGTTCAAACACACACTTAACACACATTATTTTGAAGTTCAAATCTCCATACATAGACTGAAATAAGCAGATCATGGTAGTTTTCGAAAGTACAGTTTGACAAAAATCTAAAAACAAAATGTCTTACATCTTTAAAGTAATGCAAGGTCTTAGAAAATGCCATAATTACTGCAAGCAAACATTACTTAGAAGAAAAACTGCATGCTCCTCATGGTAGCAGACTTAAAGGAAAACAGTGCACAGATTGAAAAAACATTGCTTGCATTGTGCTTAATCTGATATAAAGCTGACAAGAATGGACTGGGATCTGTTTAAACTGAGGACTCTCCTGACAGGGCAAGGTCATGGAGCAATGGCACACCACATCAGCTGAACTTGTGAGGATCTATAGCTATTCCTACATCTTCTTTCCAGCAGCTAATCATGTGCTCAATCAGTGCTGCAGGGAACACCCAGTGATTCATACTGCACCATCGATCACGCCACAACAGTCCCTCTGACCTCAGTTCCTGTTTTCATCCTGACATCATGCCAATCCCTTTGACCTCATTTCCTGTCTCACTGCTGACACTGCCAATACTGTTGCAAGGGCAGGGCACAGACAAATCAAAAGCCATGCCTTTTTTTTTTTTTTTTGGTGTGCCTCCACCATTATTTGCAAGACTGCTGTGTTGTACATGTGTTTTTATACGTATAAGAGAGAGAGAGAAAGAGAGCGAGAGAGATAGAGCTAAGTAGAGTTGAGGTAAGCAAGATGCAACGGAAGCAATAGAGTGACCTGAGTGCGGGTGATGAGAGTTTGGGTAGCAGGCTGACTGGCTACATTAAAATGGACCTAAATCTTTAATGAGACCTCATCAAAGTCCTATATACAGTATGTGTGCACATTCTTAAGTGCACATACCAAATGATGCATTGGTATATTGGTTTGAGGTTGTGTAGGTGGGGCGAACAAATCCTGCAATGCTTCTGTAACTCTTGAGAGTGGTAATGATGTTCCTTAATGATGTTCATGTAGACATAAAATGTGAAAGAGGAAAGACAAAGGAACAAGAAAGGAAAAAAAAAAACATACATAAGAACTGTAATTTCTCACCAGGTTACCAACAGAAAGCACACTCTCAAAGTGTTCAGTCATGGGGTAGTGCTCCATGGCCATAAAAAGGGTGTTGAGGACAATACAGATGGTGATAGCAAGGTCAACAAATGGATCCATGACAATTAGGTAGACTATGTGCTTGATCTTCAGCCACATGGGGCAACATTCCCAGATGAGGAAGATGTTGGAAAATTTATACCAGCAGGGAGGACACTTTCGCTGAGACTCTTCTAATTCTGAAGAAAGCGATAAACAAAGAGTAGTCAAAAGAAACATAATTTCAGCCATGACCTCCACACAGATTCTGTTGCAATCTATGTGAAGGTTTCTCATCTGTATAAGGAAAATAACATCTGATTGTGACCTACGTGAATTACAAAGAACATCTATGGAAATCCAGTGTTAAATTGGAGGACCACTGGAAGATTTCATATGCATTATGTACACATCAAATTCTGACAACAGGCCAGCATTCAAATAAAGAAAAAATGAAAACATATGCACTGGCTATACCCTCTAGCAATGTGTTGGTGACTACGCTCATCTGACTGTTGGCACGGTCTTTTCCTTTGAAGGAGGAGTTGAGCTGATCCACAGATACCATGAGAGAGCCAGAGTGCTTCTTCTTAATCTCCACGTCTGTAGTCTGTTCTCAGAGAAACACAAGATGTCAGTCAGAGACGGTACAAAACTGAAGGCATAGTCACAAACAAGCATTAAAGTTTGCAAATCAGATCTCATTGGGAATATACAATTACTTCAAAATCAAATTTTTGCTGTATTACAGGACATCCTACAAGATGTCTTATAAGTTACTAACAATTAATACTGTAAATTCTCAAATAAATTCAACACAGCTGAGGAAAGAGCCAGGTCTTTGTAAATTATGACAGATTTTACTGTGTTATATTTACTATATTTTAGAGAGCAGTCATAACCTTCTATTTGAGAATTTACTGCATACATTTTAAACCTTCTATCAGGTGCTTTTACATAACTCTGTCCTTACAAAGCAACATTGAACATGCAATGACATGCATGTCAAAAATGGAGGGGAATTCAAGACATCATTTGCTGCTACACCATGCTACATTTGGAGAGAAGTTAAAGGTAAAAGCAGTTGTTTGGTTGAGAATAAAAAAAGGATCTACCATGGTAGCTAGAATGAGGAGGAAGACTGTCATTAAATAGTTTGCACCGCTTACAAGCATAGGATAAGAGACAGCAAGAGGGGGAGACAGAAAGAGAATGAAAACAAGATAATGAAAGACAGAAAGAAAGATAGAAAGGATGGAAAAAAACAAGACTAGGAAGAGTATGGGTTCAGGTAATGAACCTTAAAATGAACGTAGTAGAAGTAAGAAAGCCAGCAGCAGTTGCTTTCCTGTAAAATGTTTTGTATTACAGTTTTTTTGAATGACAATGACTGCATAGGTGAAAGGTTGATGGTGGTTTTTAAGTAATCTTCATTATTTCAATGGTGGATAATGTATTCAATAATTGTTCGGACTACATCCATTAAATCATAATCATGATTCTGGTGATACAGAGAGTAAGTGAAGAGTGTTTCAGCTGCAAGAAGATTAGTACCTTACAAGGCTGGTTAAAAAGCAAAACTAAAATAGGACATCATATCAATGGTGGAAGTGGCAATACAGGAAGAAATAATATGACAAAATCTAGTGAGAAAAGAGAACCATATATTCAAAGATCAAGACGGGAAAAGGGAGCAATTGATTTTGGGGGAAGAGGAACAAGAGCCAAGGGAAAGAGGTTGTAAAGGAGAAGCTGCAGAGACCAGGGCCACCACCATCATGCCTAGACTGTACAGGTGTCCCATGGACGTCCTTACACTGTCATCAGTGGCTGCCTTATCTATTTTCACCTCAGGCAGAAGCCGTCTGCCGGGCCCAGGGCCGATGAGAGACACAACGCCATTGCAGTCCACCGTGCTGTTCCTCTTTCCTCCAGAGTGGGGTGCCAGCGGGTGGATGCGTGACGAGCCTTGGCTGTAACCACTGTAGCTGTTGCGGCGATAAGGGATAAACAGGGAGCCCCGACGGTCTTCACTTTCCTCTACCGTACTATGCTCATCGTCTGCAAACTCGTTCTCTGAGCCCATGTCCTTGGAACGGCCTTTGAAGCTGAAGATGCTGCTGCGGCTGTTGTGGCGCGACATGAAGGGCGAGCCTGGGATGCTGAGTAGTGACTGAAGAGGGGATGACAGATGCACAGAGGGAGAATTGAGGAGTTATTAAAAACAGTAGGAGTTATGTGATGTGTAAATAAAAGGGACAGACAAGGTGAAGAGGGTAAGTATGGAGACAGAGTAAGCAAAGAACAACCAAAGGAATGAGGGAAAAATAGGATACACATAAGATGAGGATCTTTTGTGCAACATGCAGATGCCAAAGCCATCAAAGTAATGTCTTCCTACCAAATCATATATTTATAATACATTTAGTCATTCTTGTTATAGTTACAAGTTACTCTTCTAGCCTTCTTTTACTAATTCTTTTTGTTATTCTCAACAAGAGAATCATCATCAAATCTCATTGTGATGCCCTGACAGATCACAAAAGGATTCAACAAAATAATGGTTGAAATTATTTGATTGAGTAGTTGTTTTTTGCAAACTTAAATGCATTTTTTTAATGTCTTTGATAAAAGAAGCCTCAAGAATCTAATACTTATACTTCAGTGTAGGCTTTTCTTTTCTAACACAACTTGTTCTATTGTTAAGTCATAAATATCAAATAGGACACATACTTTGGGGAAGTTTCTGGAGCATAGCTAATTGCTTTGTTCTAAGCATCACATTACAGTGTAGTTTAGTTTTACGTTTAAAAGGTTGACAGACTGAGTTACACAATGAATACATTTTGTTACAATGAACACTTTACAGAGTGTAATTTGTCCTTAAACTTTGGTCATTGTTGACATTATCATGGTATAGGCAATGTATTCTGCAGTAGCAGGTAGGTGAGCCACACTGGGCTGAAATTGTGTATATTATCTGTAGGTATTTTTTACATAATTCAAAGGGGAACTGATGACCCAGCATTTATAAAAAAAAAAATGAGTCTTACATTTTGTATTATATGAAATGGCCATGTAACCAACCACATATAAAACACATTAGCTTCATTGTGCTGATAGCTTTTAGTTTTACCTGGTTCATGATGGATGTCTTTCTCCCCAGTCGACTTCCTGGAAATCGAATCGTACTCCTCTTGCTCCCATCGTCTGACTCAGATTTGACAACTTTCTCACTGTCTCCCTTCTCCTTCTCCTGCTCTTTCTGACGCCATTTCTTCTTACGATTGCGCCGCTCTTTGGCGCTCTTGGAGCTCAGCTTGGAGACCTCAGAGGAGCTGCGGGACAAGTGCTCACCTCCTTCATCCTCTAACGCAGCCTCTGACACTGTGCCCGCAGATGTCGCCATGGCAGCAGCCTGAGAGAGAAAAATATGTAAGCTTGAGAAGTAAACTTTGAAAAAAAAAAAAAAAAGAGTAAAAATGAGAGATAAAATGACACCAACTTGTGTCTCCTCCTGCTGTTTTTTGAGCTGCTCCAGCATGGCTTTGAATTCTGCTTCTTTCTGTTCTGCCTCCTCAATAGTAGCCTGATTCTGCTCCTCATAAGCCATGGCCACCACAGCCAAAATGAGATTCACCAGGTAGAAGGAGCCCACAAAGATGACCAGCACAAAGAAGATCATGTAGGTCTTGCCTGCAGCCCGCAGAGTCTGACAGGAAAAAAAAAACACAGATACAGCAATGAGAGTAAAATGGTTATTTCAAGTGTGTATGCTTTTTTATAATCACTTCATGGCTTTATCCAAGAAAACCTACAGGAAGAAAAGAAGCCTTAAAACGCAGGAATTCCCAACTCTCAACACACATAAGCACGCACACACTCTGACTGGCCTATTTGCCAAATGAACTGAATCTGTGTGTGCAGGTGGTGCTACAGGTCTGGACGAGCATGAAAGATGTGTGAATTGCATTTGGTCAAGAACTGTCCATGAGCATCATTTAGCAAACAGTTGTTCATTTTATCAGTTGCTTCAATATGAGTTCATTTAACAATTGTATTCTAAATACTTCCTGCTTTAAAGAAAAATACAGTTCAAGTGGCTAGTTACACACAAGTCATTACAAACTATTATTAATCAGCGTTCACTTTCAGAGGGAAAATGAACTACTGAGAACTGCTGAGAGACACTAGTTTATTGACTGAGGTATAAGGAACATTGTGCATATGTATACTGGTTACAAATGAAAGGAAAAACCTGATAGGAGGGGTCTCTTTCAGGACAAAAATGCCCTGTGGTTAGAATAGTGTAAGAAAATTATGAGAATGATATACTAGAGCATTTCCTAACCCAAATGAACATGGAAGATTCTGGACCAATGAGTTACATAGCGCTCTTCACCATCAACACCAAAACACAGAATGACAGACTATATGTTAGAAAAATTGTGTTACATCCCTCCAGTAGAGTTTAGAGACTGGACTGACTCAGAATTGGTGCCAAGGTGCAGCAAGCAGTGATTCCTTTACTCAGTTCCCATCTGGCCAGACCATTTACTGCACATCATTACTTTATTCTCTTTCCTTACATTTCCTGTCTCTCTCTACTGTCAATGTAAAAAGATGAGGGGGGGTTGCTTTTACCAGCATGTACAGATTCTCCCAGAAGTCTTGGGTCATGAGGCGAAAGAGGGTGAGGAAAGCCCATCCGAAACTGTCAAAGCTGGTGTAACCATAGTTGGGGTTCCTTCCAGCTTTCATACACATGAAGCCCTCTGGACATCGCCTGAAAAGAAATCACAGTAATGAAATGAAATGTAGAGATTTCAGAGGTGTTTTATTGTTTTCAGTATATACTTGCACAACCATTTATTTATGAATAAAATACTGAATAGGTTTATCTTAATATTTCAGAAGTAAGTTGGATTTATGACATATTAATAAAGTTTTGACAGAATCACCTGCTGAAACATTACAATTTGGAAGCATACATTTAGGCACTGATTTACCCTGAGTCAGAACTGTTTCCACATAGTAGAGCATCCAGTTGACCAGGGAGGAAGTAGAAATTAGCTGTGAAAAAAGAACAATATTAGTGAATTAGTGAAAGTTTTGATGTTTTTGAGCATTAAAGAGAATCATATAATTCTACTGTGATGCATCTATGCAAAATAAAACTATTTAGTAGATAAGAATAGTATAAGACGCTACCTCTTATTTCAAAATGTGACCACATGGTAAAACAACAGTTTGGGATAACTATCTGTAATGCATTTTGATGAAAAATTATGCTAAATCAGAGATGTTGGCCCTGTCCCAATTCACCCCTTGGCCCTACCCCTTACCCCTACCCCTCCATTTTGTGCATTCACGTGAAGGGGTAGGGGTGTCCCGATTCTTGATTAATCAGATGGGAAGGGCTTAGGGGGAGGGCTGTTTGGCCCTCAAAATGGAGATTTTTCAGGACCTCACAACAAACGGAGGGGTATGAGAAATTTCCCATAATTTTGTTTGAATCATCAACAAGATGGAGGTAAACACAGTAAAAAAAGTGCAGCAGTGTGATGAAAGAAACACACAAATATACATATTTTCTTTGTAAATAACTCATCATAACTCATCATTTGATTGTTTGTTTAATGCCGTTTCAACGTAATATAGACCACATTTCTGCAGTTTATAGTTGATAGCTGCAAAATGATGCCCAAAGCCCATGCAACAGGTGGTTACAGCTGCTGATGGCATGGTAAATTCTTTCACAAACAAAGCTGTCACATCTGTTTATAGCGACGCCAATGACTGTTGATGATGTAACAGGTCTCGAAGGGTTGTCCCATTTCATAGGGGAATATTTCAACCCCTACCCCTTGCAACTCTGTTTCAAGGGGTAATGCAAAGTGCAAGGGCCAAGGGTAAGGGTAAGGGGGAGGGCCAAGGGGTGAACTGGGATTGGGCCGTTCTGTCCTCTTCCCTTCAGTAGCAGGCTGTGAGTCCATATACAGTACATTTAATGATGGGGAGAAGTGAAGTCATTTTATTTGTTAATTCAGAACCACCAGACTCCCGGTGGTTTGCATGCCTCTGTTAGTTAATTTGTTATTGCTGGAATCCAAACTAATGCATTAAAACACCAAGTTACATAACAACACAAGGGGTAGAATTGCTATTTTGTCAGGGGAGGCTGGTGTCTTGAAACTTGAGCTCCTTGTGGGAAAAAAACTATGTGACAGCAAGGTAAAGGGGTGACAACATTTCAAATATATTGTACACTAAATCTGACCTACAGACTCTCATAGGGTTAGGTGTCTAATGAATATCCCTCCTCTCCCATCCTCTTTTTAGCTCTTGTTAGAATGATACATTGGCCTATGTTACACAGGCATGAGGTTACACTTCACATGCACACATATACATTATGTTCTGATATTCTGCTCATGTCAAAAAATGTGTGATGGTAATCACTCACTATCGTTCATGATGTATTCTCCCCAGTCAAAGCCCCTGCTGCCATTGGACAGGTACTGCTCGGTCATGTTGATCGGCCAGATTACACACTTATTTCGTAGGTTTCCCATGAAGAGCTGCAGTCCAATCAGAGCAAACACGCTGAGACAGAAGACGGTTAAGATCATCACATCCGACAGCTTCTTCACAGACTGGATCAGAGCACCCACAATGGTCTTCAGACCTGTTGATTAACATACACACAATACACACACGCACACATACATACAAATGTGCACAAGTGCACATACATGAAAACATGCAAACTCACACCGGCATACACACAAACACCAGCATACATATTCAAAGACACACAAACACACAGATAGACACAAATAAAAAGAATTGAAACTTTTGGAACTGAAAAAGTGAACAAAGTGAGTTTGTTGTTATAACTGCAGTTTCAGAGCTGACTCAAGTAACACACAAACTGTTAAGTTAGGTAAGTATTCTATATTTAACTCAGGGTTGTATAAAGGCTTACATAAATCTAAACTTGGCAGGCATCAGTCTTTATTTTAAACCAACAGCACCTACTCCCATAATTGTCGAGTCTCAACACTGGAAGCTGCCTTCATGGAAGCTTGTACATGTTGTTCCAGAATAAATTGATTCAATTAATATACATTAATTAAGCAGCTAACAAAGCAACTTTTTTTAGCACTTAAACTACACTATTACCCCTATGGCAGACACCGGCATACATGTTAAAAATTCAGTCTTTTTTTTTTTTTTCCAGTTCTCTAATGTAGCACTTCCTTTTCTAATTTTGCCTGGTGAAATGTGTGAATTGACTTAAGATTTTCAATCATGTATGAATATATAGTCACTGACAGCAGTGACATAAGGATAAATACTTTCATTATACATATGTAAATATTGATGCAACTTTTTTGTTCCAACACGCTATTTCACATCAGAAAGATAATAAAGCCTACACTAGAAAGTTCAAAAGACAGTATAGAAATGATCTGATATTTAAACATAAATAATGTAAATGGTCAGAAAATGCAATAATGTACCGGTATCCCCAGAAGGGAAAAGCCTCTGTGGTGTGTGTGTGTTGGGGTGGGGCCTTAATATATCCTGTCACGGTCTGCAGGGACAACTCTGCACCTCAACAGATGAAAATACTGTACTGCTACTCCTGTCTCTTGGGAGAGAAATCCTGTGTCCTGTACTGTGCTTTTACCTACTGTTGTTTTGTTCCATTTGATAATAACATAAAAACTTTCAGGCATAGCAAACTATTATGGGCACTACGCATTTCAAATTTTTAAAATGAACAAATATGACAAGAATCATGTATGTACAGTTAATGTGGTTAAGCTATATTTTTGTCTGTGGTCTATTGTCAATTTGATCTCATGTTTTTATTCTGTATTTTCCTCAAAAATACTGAGTTTGTGCTTGAAACAGCATAGATAACCAAACTTAATCCATATTACATCATAGTACATCATAATCAAGCTGGGATATACTGAATACTGAATAAAACTAAAGACACGCCTCAATGTATTGTCATGACTATATGATAACAGAACAATAATTTCAGTATCAGAGTGCATTCACATTTAGCCACTGATATAAAGGTCAACATTCATTTTTCACCATACACAAAACATTCTGTAAACACTGCAGCAGTATGGGGTGTTCCCATCAGAGGCACAAGTCATTGTTTTTAGAGTTTAACATTAATGTTCTTTTGTGAAATAGTCATGTTTTACAGATTTACTGTATAAAATTGAAGTGTCTGAGGTCATTTCCATTGAAGAGCAGAAGACAGCACAAGAGCTAAGTTCAAGATCAGATGAACAGGAGAAGCTTAAATATGTTTTTTTTTTCTTTCTTCTCTTGTGTCCATCTTAGGTCACATCCCAAATCTGCTGCAGATAGGTCTACTGATAAGTATTCATCCACCAAATAAACGCAACACAGCAAGCAGCGCACAGCGAAAAGCTCAGTCAAGGAAGCAGGAGGAGAAAGAGAGGACAGGCGAGGAAGAGTTGGTGGCTGGGGGGAGGGGGCTGGGGCAGTGAGAGGTGGCATGCAGGTCATTTAAACGCCAAGGCTGAAGGAATTAACTCTGTGTCAGCATCACCTGTCTGGAAAACATGATGGTGACCTTGCTTTTAACTGAAGAACCATTCCCATCCCAGGTACTTTTTTCCCCCAATCAGACAGTACTGGGCGAACCCTCAGGCTGGTTTAGCCCAGAGCACAACTGAGCTGCACTCAACTGTATTTGCTTGAGGCTTATTGCACCGTGCTGAATGTGTTGTGTGAGAGTGAGCATATGTGCATCTCAGTTCATCACCAATATGTGAACATGTGTACTAAAATAACCCAAGTTACAACATAATTTCCTATCGAGCTACGGAAGAATGTAAGCAAAAGTACAAAATGTGTTGCTGTGTGGAGTCCAGAAAAAAATAAAAAATGGACCACAAATCTATTCATTACTGACAATTATTTCAAATTTCCCACTTAAGTGTTCCCTTACATTCCCAGGATGGACAAAGATCTTCAAAAAAAGAAAGAAATCAACAAATCAACAACCCTTCTTTTAAAAAAAATCCAACAAAAATCAAAATAAAAGCCCCTCAAAGCCAAACTTGTAAAATGCAGTTGTCTCCAAGCTTCATGCAGCGTTCCTAGGCTTGGCAGTCTTAGGGAATTTAATGTTCTTTAAAAGTAATGAGTCATTGTCATAGTTTATGAAAAATCACACAAACCTGATAAGCAAAGAGGTGACAGAACCAGGTTGCAACATGATCGTATTTTCTACCTTATGGTTTTAATTATTATCATTTTAATTAATGTTCGCATGGAAAAATCAATTTTCTAAACTCTTTATTCTATATTAGCATTTTTTTAACATTCTTTTCTGTTTCACTTTGGATTGGATTTCTAAAAGATTACACTTGCATACATAAAGTGCTTCATGATTTCAGTTGTCACCCTACCAGACTGCCAGTAGACTGCTAAGCCTGTCAAAAATGTATTGGTACCATTTTTGATTTTATTATACAAAAGTAAAACAAAACAATGTGTAGACTCTGGAACATCCTCAAAACATATCAATGTAATAGAGACAAGGAAAGCTAAGAGATAAGGTCAGCTCAGCCTTAGTGTTTAAATGGGAGTCTCACCTGGAATGACAGAAATAGTTTTCAATGCTCGGAGAACCCTGAACGTTCTCAGCGCCGAGACATTCCCAAGGTCCACAAACTCTGTTATATATCTGTAACAAGGTAGGATGACACACAGAACAGAACCCCATGACACACAACACACACGATAACGACACAAACACGCACGCATGTACGCGCAAGAGCACGACACCAGCACCACCATCGAAGACCAGGAGGGGACACCACGGTGAGAGAAAGAACACCTGTCCGACCAGTGGGAGGAGAACGGAGGAGGAAGAGGAGAGGAAAGGGACTGAAACAAAACCACACCTAACATCAACCCCGTGACTCGCCCACCCGCAAACACAAACACCTAGACCGTCTTACCTGGGATAACTGAAATTGTTTTCAAAGCCCTCAGAACCCTGAACGTACGTAGAGCTGAGACATTGCCTAGGTTTACAAACTCTGTTATATACCTGCAAGGTGGATCAGATACAGTTACTCAGCAGCCGTCCCGAACAGAGGAAAGAAATAAGAGATTGTCACATAATATTTTAATAAGCATTTTCAATGTGGCACGATGAGGACTTAGAGTGTTGTAGGTATTGTATTTAGACTGTGTGGAATATTTAACAAAATTGTCTGCATTGCACTACAGATGTCAAATGTATATGTGATGAACACAGTTTTACTAATATGAATACAGCAGGACGATAACATGTTTATATCCAGAGGGAAGCCAACACGAGATAAAAAAAAAAGATTAAAAATTAAAGTTTATAGGTGACTAAGTTACAAACTAATTACAATTAAACATTTTTCCTCACACAAAACTTCTTAATGTGCATTAAATAAATATATTAAAACACACCTAGTATGAGTTTATAGCTGCAATGGCAAATCTATGTTTCTTTTAATTCAAGGAGTAATATTTTAGTTCATTATGACATGAAACACTTCTGATTTTAAAATATCTAAAAAAAAAGTTTACTATAAGAGGACTGAAACATAAACCAACATAGAATGCAATGACTGTCTATTGTATTACTGTACTTGGTTGTAACAGTTCTGTGACAGACTTCCCCACAGCAGATATTCTTGCTGGTACACAGTAATACTGATGATGGCTCTATCCTATCAGTGCATCTCATAATCGCTAATATGAAGCCAGCATCTGCAACACAAGAACTATGGTACTAGCACACCTGAATGGAGTGCAGCTTGAATTAATGTGATTAGCTACACTTTGAATGAGCCAGAATGTCTGCACGGAGGAAGGTCTGGATTTACATGGTGGAAATATGTTTGTTTCTTGGTTTAATGACAGTGTTTTTGTTTTTTTTAATATGGCTAAAGTTGTTTTATATTTAAATTCGATTATTGAGAAAAAGTTAAGATACTTACGCCATTGAGATGACCATGAAATCCAGCCAGTTCCATGGGTCTCTGAGAAAGGTAAACCCATCTATAGCAAAGCCTCTGGCGACAATTTTTGTGAGTGACTCAAAGGTATAGATACCGGTGAAGGTATACCTTACAGAAGGGAAGAAAGGAAAGACAGTAAAATAATATCAAACAATATTATGATATAATGTAAAATAATACAATATAATTATATCTTAAACAAGGATAATAATGAGGAAAAGTTAGGGTGTGTACTTACTCTACTTGTTTGGACCACTCTGGGGGGTCACTAAATGTCATGAATATACAGTTGGTCAAAATCGTACACATGATGATCATGCTGAATAACGTGAGGAGGCAGAAGTTAAGGAAATATCAAGTAAGATTTAAATACACAATTTAAATATTCTTTAATTTGTAAAATCAAAATCTAAGAAAAAGCCCCAAGTAGAGAGCTTCACAACAAAGGAACAAAATAATTTATTAACTGCAAAGAATGACACATAAATACGTTCATTTAAAAGGATATGAATGTATCAAAATCTTAATAGCTATTCGCCTTAGTAAATTAAAAGGGCTTAAGATGTACAAGGAGGGCGTGGCACTGAAGCGGAAGATTGTTTTCCCTTTGTTTAGGACTATAAATGTCTGTGGAAAGAAAAAGAGACAGAGAAAGACATAAAAACAGAGAATTAGATCATTTCCAAATTGATATAGAACACTATTTAGAATGTGGTATGGAAATCTTAGTACCGTCTTAAGGAAACAAAAGGCAGAGCTAATGCCTGTTGATTAGCTAATGTAAGTCCCACACTCTCCTCTGAGTCATGGCGTACCACTGCATTGGTTTCCCCCCTAACTACAGGGCTGATTTCTGCCGCGGCGGTGATACTGAAACCCATTTAAACATGGCATATTGATAAGGGACCTCAAGTGCGTTGTCAATTTGCCCATTATAAAACCAGCAGTGAGATAACGGTAGAATGTATGCTTGTAATAACCTTCCTGTAAAAAGTTAAAGACAGAGAAAAAGAGCACATAGTATTTGGCAGCAAAGGCCCAAGACCACATTTTACTCCAGTGACGCTGATGTCCCTCCCTCTGTAGCTGGTCACCTGAGAACCAGGAGTACAGTCAACACTTCTGTCCTGGCGACATAAGAGGAGGTCTCCTGAGTGGTGAGCTTTCACTATAAAGGTAGTTCAGGACAGGAGAGTGAGAAGCTCACCCCTTCTCGTGGCCAAATGACTCTCTTCTCCCCAAGTTTAAAGCTCTTACTGGAAGTGAACCGCAAGTGCTGTCATCGATCAGGGGGAGATCTGCTGACTCCAGGCTCTCAACAACCACTCCCCACCCATAAACAGCACTGGGCCAAGTGGGGCTGGGCACTGGGGTGAAACAGCAGCCTCTGTGTGTCAGTGTGTTTGTTTTCTTCATACCAGTGTGAGCGTCTATGTTGGTACCCATGTGAGGAATATTTAACATTTACAGCAAGTTTCTTAACAGTGCTTTGAGTATCTTTTTAGTCCTTCAGGTAATACAAGCATAAGATTTGGTTAACAACTTAACAAATAGGTAAGGTAGACGAGATAATGTGAGTAATTCATTAGTGTTTTCATTGAGAATTTATCGCTATGACTCATCAATAATACATGCTGTACATATTTATAGAAAACGTATGTCTGTATGCAAATACCAAGTTAGAATTTAATTTTTTTACATTAATACTAATTCATGCATTTTAGTAAATGAATTTTACTACTGCTGTTGAACTGGAAAAAATAATAAATAAAGATACATTTAATTTTACAACTTAATTTCAGATGTAAATGCTTTCAACATGTTAGAAAATTTACTTCACAATATATAAATCATTAGGTTAAGGTTCAGCCTTTTAATAATCACTGCACAAACTGAACTCACAAAAGGGAACTTGCTGGTGGTGAGCACACGTTAAACTGCAGCTTGGTCTATGGTTTGTATATGACACCAGTAACTACAAAAATGCTCACACACCACAAGGTTGAGGTTCACACCACGGGAAACACTAGAAAGAAGTGGGAGGGAATCTGAAGTGTCCTAAGATGAGTGGTGTCCTGAAATCTAATTAAATTAAAAATAGTGTCCGCAGTCTGGGGGAAAGACAAAATGTATTCTCTGCATCAGAAGACTCTTCTCTCTCTCTCTCCCTTCGCCTCTCTTGTTCCTTTTTGCCTACAGAGCATCAGCACTACTTAAAAATAAATAATAATGATAATAATCATCATCATCATCATCCTCATAAGTAATTATATATATTCTCTCACAATTTGAAGATTATCTACTCCTAATCAACAGAATATATGCAGAAGACATGATCTACAGCCATGTCCAAAGGGTAAATCTCAGAGGTCATGTGTCTGCTGACTAAGCAAACATAGAATGTGAATGAGGAAGACAGTGAAAAATGAGCAACATATCATAAGCCGTTTAGAAATTTCTACTATGCGTGCACACCAATGATGTATTTAGTGACCAATACAAAGCATATCCCCATTGATTAATCTATTAATTCAAAGAGTTTTTGGAAGACTTCATAGCTGAACACCTACAGAACATCTCAGCTTTGTCCTTATTGAGTTGGTGTTTCAATGTAGGTCACCCTCTATAGCATGAAGAAATTCATTAACATAAGGATTCACGACTACAAAGTGGCTTCAGTTACCCAATGAACTGTGTTGATTTAGAGACAGAAAAATCTGCTGTTGATGCAAACTTGGCAAATTGGCACAACTGCAGCAAGGGATGCAAATGTTAGGCAATTTCCTTAATTGATTGTCAGCTACATTAATTGGTAATCAATTAATCAGTGAATCTTATAAATTCTAAATGCGCAATTAGAAATTAACTAAAAACGAAAAGGATTTTATCCATAATTTTTAAAACAACATTCATTACTGAATATACATAGGAGATGCTTACATATTTAGTTAAGACTAAATATGTAAGTAGAGTGAACAACTATGTTAAACTTGTGCAAAATAGTCTGTTGTCTACAAACTGTTAAAAAATGGTAAGGGAACATTTCCTAACAAAAGTCATATCCCAATCACATTTCAAGAATATATGCAAAGCATTAACTATTTTATTCTGTTCAATGAGATTTACTAGAAAAGTGGTAGATAAATAAAGAGGATGTACAGTATTGAGTAGGTGAAATAAAGGAGGCAACAGATCGTTATTGCACTTAAGATGAGCTCCTACATGTTTAAGAAAGCAGCACCCTTCACAACGTATGATATAATGTTACATCAGAAAGTTGCCACAATGTGCCAGCACCAAATTCCAAATCACTTCTGATCCAGATAAAAAAACACAAAAACACAAATAAAACACCAGCATAATGGTATGAGCATGCTTTATACAATATACTTTGTTCAAAACACATTTAGAGTATTATAAGTAGATATTTTTACAAGGAGAGTAAAGAGATCTCAAAGGAGAGACACACCAGAGACACATGTAACAAACGTCCTTGTTCAGTTTAGAACCCAGGACATTGCAGGTCACTGTCTGTTTCAAAACTCTGAAAACCACTGGATCACCTCCCAAACACCATTCTTTATTACTCAAATTCTTTAGAGTGAATACTTTATTGGTAAATCGTTCCTTTCCTCAAAGTCTGTATTGGATTTGGACTGTTTTTTAATTCACTGGATTGAAGGTTTTGCTTTTCAAAATGCGTTGGGATCAACTAGTCAGCCATGCAGTGCATTGGAATACTTTAATCAAGGATGAATTGTATCTGTTTACAGACTTGTAAGCGGACAGTCAGTGGACAGGCGCCATGGATCAAAACACTGTGTTGTAACACACAATACCTGTTCTACACACAAATCATAAGGGCACATACAAACAGGGCACATCCATGCTCTGCTATAAAAGTAATCTATCTTGACATACAGACATACACACACACTCACACAAACACGTGCATACGTATACAGCTCAGCAGAGTAAGTGTCGCTGTGAGGAAGTCTTATTTGCTGCAAAGCTGGTAAAATGTTGCTAGACACCGTTGAAGAAAAAGGCACATATGCAAGAGTCAGAAGCAGAATGCAGCTGCAAGGACAGTGTGTTTCTGTGAGGAGTGTGTAGGGGTAAGGAGGAGGAAAAGCCTAGCAGGGATACGGAGAGGGGCTTGCAGGGGTATGGGACAGCAGCAAGGAGTGTCAGGGAAAGAGAGAGAGAGAGAGAGAGAGAGAGAGAGAGAGAGAGAGAGAGAGAGACAGAGACAGAGAGAGAGAGAGAGAGAGA
>JAPQRP010000024.1:24289392-24303025 GCA_037367295.1 Apogon hyalosoma | reverse complement strand
GGGGGTAAACTATCATAGTTATAAAATAATTGTTGCAGGAAAATTGCCATCTCAAATTAATTTACAAGCGACGCATTATTCATGTCCTGGGAGCATACAGGACTAGTTAGTCCCCACACAGAAGTTTGATGTGATCCCACTTCCACCATATGCGTAGCCTATGTTTCACATTCTGACACAATGTAATGTCATTCCTCCAAGAGGCAGGCCAACACCCAAAATAATCTTGCTCCGTCTTTTTTTTTTTTTTTTACATGTGGTAACACAAAACCACGTTTCCCCCGTTTAAAATCATACCTTCCCGACTTCTAACTGCTGTCTCGCATACATATTAGTCCATGTACTGGCAAGGAGCCCTCCACAGACGCGAGGAAAAGATGCTGAGAGAGGGACCGCTCTGCGGCACTGGGATGCAGTCAGTCGGCAAAGTAGGACTGCGTTGCATCCCACCACAAAAATATCACACAAAGCAGAAAACAGATTGTCTACTTACTTTTTCTCCCATTAACAGAAATCCAGACAGCTGTCACTGAACTGCAGATGTAGAAAAGAGTCGGGAGTAACTGCGGCTGTCGCCATATTGTTGCTGCTATCTCCCTTCCCAGTGCGTGCGGCTACCCTGCATAATTGATGACTCTCAGCAAATTGTTAGGGAGTGTCGGCAAATGCCTTTAGTTTCAATAACGGACAGGAGACCGCAGCATCGTAAGCACAAAAAAAAGGGAAAAAAAAGAAAAAAAAAATCCATTGTACATTGTACATGTAATTGTAGACATTACTGACATTGGCTACTGGTTGGGACCGAATTTGCTATTGTATGTACTTATTTTCACCATAATCCCCACTGGAAATGACTCAAATGTGTAAAACTATACAATCATTTAAAGGATTAGAACATATAAATACAATTATTTTAAGTATATCAGATATGTTTAAAAACTGTTATGGGTCAGCTATGAAGCCTTTACATATATAGCCTTTGACTTTAAACCTATATGTATGTCAACCACAACCTTAGGTATTGTAATACATCAAAAAACTAGTTTAAAAGTTAATGTGAAATCTGCAACATTTCCACAGTTTGTCATATCATTGCCAAGTAGTTTTACTTTGATGTATGATTTGCTGTTGTACACTACATAGAAAAGCAAGGACATGCCTTTACTTTCCATAATAAATCAGTGAAACAGGTGTATAGTACAGTACCAATTTTAAGAGTGTTTAATTCTAAATTCTCTATTTATATAAATATTGATTTATATAAATACCAAATTTCTCATTTTCCTTTATATTTCACTCTCACTTGTGTTTTTTTGTTCCTGTTTTTTGCACTGGTGTGTTATATGTTTGCTACTGTCAACTGTGACATTTCTCCATGGTGGGATCAATAAAGTTTTATCTTATCTTACAACTCAGTCACTTAACTATAATTTAAATAATTATAATTTCACCCATACACATGTGCAATACATTTGTCTTGAGTACAGATTGTATGGTCCGGGCTTATCTTTATATCCTGTTCATTACACAAACATGCTGTGGATGCATACTCATTTTTATTGGTGATGCATGGTGCTGCAGAAAACACTTACCGAACCATTCATGCTTTTGCATGCAGTGGCTCCAATCATCAAATCAAAGCCATATGACTCTTGCTGTTTTGGTCGTAACAGTTGTTTGTTCAAGGGCGATCTACTAACACAGTTTAGATGAGGAGGTATTGCAATATCTGTTCCTGGAGGAAGTTTATGGATTAGGTATTAAATCTCAGGCAAATACCACTGTCTTAAACAGTCAATAAAACTCTGGACCTGGGCCATTTCTACTCAGTTTGCAACTGTATGTAAACGCTAACTGTATTTTTACTCTTTAATTTTTCTATAGACTGCTATAGAATAAACTTTTGAAAATACATATTTGTGGACATGCTGTTTGTTAGGATAGAATGCACTTTTTCAATGCAAACACCACACTGATGGAAAAATGTTTAAAGCATACTGTTCATTTACAGCTGTGACACATCAGTTAAAATAAAATGTAAAAAAAAAAAAAAAAAAAAAAATAGAGAATTTCATAAGCTTGGTATTTTGAATATGACCCAACAATGTCGCCATCTCGTGGCACTTTGTAACAACTGCATCTTAGGGTCTAGATCAGGAGTCTGCAACCCTGGTCCTAGAGAGCTGCTATCCTGCAAGTTTTAGATGTTTCTTTCTTCCAGCACACCTGACAGTTGTTATCAGGCTTCTGCAGAGTTTGATGATAGGCTGATCATTTGAATCAGGTGTGTTGGAATAGGGAAACATCTAAAACATGCAGGATAGCGGCTCTCTAGGACCAGGGTTGCAGACCCCTGGTCTAGATGAAGTCAAAACTCAGAGACAGTTGAATATGTACGCCTTGTGCTGTCAAGAAAAAGTAAGAGAACTGCCTTAGAAAATGTATATAATGTTATTAAAAAGGGAGGGTGGACATAGTCATTCACACCACTACATATGTGTCAGTTTGTGCCCTTTACGATGGTCTCCATATAAACCAATGTGTGGTTTATTAGCTTAAACATTCAGTTTAACACTAACTCTGCTTTTTTCACTAAAGTTTTTTTTTTGTTTGTTTTTTCCCCCAAAAGTAGTCTTTATTGACAGTTGTTCATTACAAAACAAACACATGAACAGTACATGAACAAATAACTGTAGAATAGGATCAGAGAATAAGCAATTGTAAGTTTTTTCATTAAATGTTAAAAAGCAGACATAGATCAGTGGTTTTGACAGCTTTCTTGTTTTTAGAATGTTGTATTGATATAAAATATTGTTTGAGTTCCTTTACAAAAATTAAGAATGAGGGCTTTTGAATAGAGAATCTACACTTATGGATATGGTATTTTGCAAGTAATAGAATTAAATTGATGATATAATATTGGTCTGATTGGCAACATTATAGGAAAAGGAACTAAACAATACATCTTCATATGAAAGAGTAAAATGGAAATCAATTTTTGGAAATCTTTTCACTAAAGTATTACAGCACAGAGTTTGTAAACTGTAGTTTGTGAAGAGCTGAACCCATACCTGTAAAGTCAAACCCGTCTAAGGTGTAGTTGTGTGAGTTAGTTAAAGTTCAGCAAACTGATGACACTGGAAACATTGGACTGTTTTTGTCTCTTATTTCTATAAAGATAAAATTAAATAACTAAGGTGTTGTCACTTACTGAGAACATCCCTAATGAAACAAATTTGACCCCAAAAAAAAAAAAAAAGGCCAACAAAATAATTTATTTGACAACTTCAAAAGACTTGAACTAACTTTACACAAGTTAAACTTTTCGAACTCATCTGATTCACCAAACAGAGGTAATGATGTAACTGATATGAACTGCCTATACTAGCTAGTTTATCACGGATTGAAATCTGTTCAGATGTGATGCATCAATTAAAATACAAGAATAGATACATTTATAAGCTCTAGTGTCCTAAAATAATCAAATGTTTTCGGTATCCATCACTCACCCATGTTCTGTCAGTTGTTGTTTTTTTTTTCTTTCTTTTTTTCCCCAGGTCTGTCTGTCTGTCTGTGGGACGTATGTTAATATAAAAGCCACTGAATTAGTGCTAAGGGAAAAATAAGTCATACATTATCCAGGGGTCAAAATCATTTTAGTTTAGGAGCCACATACAGCCCAATTCAATGTCTACTATTTATAAATTATCTTTTCACAGAACTGTAAATCCCCTGGACAAATATGAACAACCTGAAATGTTTTAAAAGAAGCAGGTGTAATCTTAACAATATTATACCTATTACTATGTTGTTTGCATTTTGTAGATGGACTGTAGTCTGTAAGTTGTAATGCAAATGTGTAAAGGATAAACAGAGACATAGCTAATATTGTTAAAATTACAGGTTGTGCTTGTTATTCACGTTTTGTTTTGTTTTTTAAGGATAGTTTGTAGAGATAAACATTTTCATAATGTAATATTACTTTTTTCACTCTAAAACATAGAGAAAACTTTGGAGATGACATTATTTATAGGTTACTGTGATAATATGTAAGTGATCCAGCCTGTTTGAGGTCATATTAGGCTGTATGTGGTCCATGAACTAAAATGAGTTTGACATGTTCTAAATATTTCTGATTGAAAAAGAGAAAACACTCTTTTAAACCATAAACACCCTGTAGGACTTTTGTGACAGTTCCCAAATCTCAAATTCTCTATTTTTAACCTTTCTTAAGTGATTTATCAAAATTTGTTTAAATATTATCATCTGTATTTTGCATTTTTAAGTGAAAATCAGGTATATTCCTATATTTAATTTACTGATCATTTAGATGTTCATAAACGCTCAGATTAAAGATGATGGTTATTATATCAGAAACAGAGAAAACTGAAAAAAAAAGTAACTTTTTAGTAAAATCTATCATAAACTGAACATAAACCAACCATCTCCATCCATTGTCATTAATCAAACTCCATGGGTTTTACTGGCGAATCAATGTTGTAGAAGATGATGGCGTATCCACATTCACTATGGAGCCTCTGAATGACCAAATGGGTCATATCTGATGACCATGAAAAGAAAAAAATTACACCAATTATATACATGCATTGGTTAGATTAGTGGGTCAACAGCTATTAAACATTTTAGATCAGTACATGATTTTGGAAACAATTGGATGTTTGGGTCTTTATGGGTTAAAAATCAACAGAAATTTCATATTTAATTTAATATTTAATTTCAGGTTCTTGTTATTCACATTTTTAAAGGATACTTTGTAGATGTAAACATTCATAATGTAATTTAACTACTACTACTACTTTTATAATAATAATAATAATAATAATAATAATAATAACAATATACTTTTCCTGCCCCCTTGGGCTGTAAGTGGCCCCTGAACTAAAATGACTTTGACACTCTTGCATTATACCATTATGTCTGTCAACTTTTGTTTTGAAAAACTTGAACCGGATATCCTCTGTTGAAGTGAACTTGATGGTTTGCTGTGACTCCACGGTCAATCGTGGCGTATCTGGGATCCGTGGACATGACTTTACTAATGAAATTCTGCACAGCTGTGGTCAGCGCCTTATGTTTACCTCTGCATCTGATCCATGCGGTTGGTATGTATGAGTTATACAAACGCGTCTTTCCAATATGTCTGTACCGAATAGCTGCAAACTACAACAAGAAAATGCACGACAAGAAGAGAGACCTGTTTCGCAGTCTGCCAGAGTTCAAGCCCAGTGGGAAACTGACGCTGCTGGAAATAGGCTGCGGCACTGGCACTAATTTTGAGTTTTATCCACCGGGTTGCAAAGTGGTCTGCACCGACCCCAACCCTCATTTTGAGAAATATCTGAAGAAATCCATGGGCGAAAATGGCCACCTCACATATGACAAATTTGTGGTGGCTTCAGGGGAGGACATGGGGTCAGTTGAGGACGAGTCTGTGGATGTGGTGGTGTGCACCCTGGTGCTGTGTTCTGTCAACAACATCCCGCAGACCCTGAGGGAGGCTCACCGTATACTAAGACCCGTAAGTCACAGCCTAAAAATATACTGCATTTGTGCAAACAAAACGGGTCCAAGTGTCCCATAGGAATGCACATGTGCGACCACTTAGACAACAGTTACACTGTAATGTGCACTAACTGTCTTAATGATCAGTTTCTTCAGATACATTTTTTAAAGGAATGCCCTTTGCAGTAGGCAGCATTTGTTTTTAAGTAACACTGTTAAATTTGTATCCCCTTCAAAGGTCAAAAATGCATTACTGGGTCTGAAGAGGTTAAACCACCTGTCAGTCCATTTACTAATAGCTATAAATTAATCATTTACATGCGTTTATAAGTGTACCTTAGCAGAGATCTCAAAGTTTACGTTTTACAACTGTGTAATGCCATTATCACCACCCACCTACTTGTCAGAAAACATGAATCTATACTGTATTAATTTGTCTGAAAGAGTTTAAATGCGAGACATAATATGAGCCTTTATAAAGAAATTTCAGCTCAAGGACTTGAAGACAATTGGTGTTTTTTGTTTACTGACAAAATAGATTCTTGTCCATTCTAAAAACATTTAACTTTAAGCAGGAAAGTGATTCGCTGATTTTGATGTAATCAGTTAAAATTTTATCTATCTCTATTCTGATTATATGTTCTGAAATGTGAATATTTAGTCACTTTCACCATTTAATGACCAAACAGTTAATTGATTTATTGAGAAGGTATACAAAAGTTAAAGTAAAAAATAAAAATAAGTTATTATGGCAGGTGTACAGTTCTAATGAAAGTAATGAAGCAACATGTGCTCAAGGTTATGCACAGTTAAAAATACATCAAATCTAATGACATAAAAAGCAAACAAACTGGGCAACAATAACCACTGTTTTCATCTACACCATCTACAGCATTTTAAATTGGGCCTGTATGTAATAATACACATCATGCAGAATGTATTCATCTTAAAGGTTCGACTTGACATGTCTTGCAGGGTGGAGCCTTCTTTTTTCTAGAGCACGTCGTGGCTGACACCTCTTCCTGGACGTACTTCTTCCAGCACGTTTTGCAGCCTTTTTGGTACTATTTCGGTGACGGATGTGACCTCACCCGGGCAACATGGAAACACCTGGAGGCGGCTGGATTTTCCGAGCTCAAACTAAGACACATTGAAGCACCGTTTATTTTTTTAATCAAACCACACATCACAGGCTATGCTGTAAAATAAGCCTCTCATTAGTTTAGTAGTACGCCTGCTTCACAACTGGTGTAATAATATACCAAGCACAAAAAGCCTCTCCTGCACTATGTACTCTGATGTGACCAATCACCAGTAAAGATAACACCCATTGTGTTAATACTAACCTCTTTATTTTTATATTGAAAAAATATATATATCTCCTAAGTGTTGCTGCGTAAAAACAAATTATTTTAGCACAAACCTTAGACGGCACCATACTAATTTTGTTTGAGTGAATAATGTGTCATGTATCCTCCATTTTTCACCTGTAGGCTGATAAATCAGTGTTGCACTAAATAATCACTGCCAAACCATGTTCCACTGTGCTACTGTTGGATTTCTATGTGCCTGTCTTTGAAAATCAATAAAAAAGTTGTCATGAACTATATGCACTGAGGTCACATTTTGAGTGGTCCATTTGCGCCCTCCTGTGGCAGAAGAGCAACACAGCCGCATTAGAGCTGGGGTGTAATCTGTTGATCTGCTAAAAGCCTGACAGTAAAGCTTGTTTTGGATTAGATCTCAAGGAAAATGACCTTTTGTGTCATGAAACTATGCAGACTATGTTGTTCAGCGTTGACTTTGCCTTTGTATCTAATAGACATCACAGGCCTGTATGCTGTGTACAGACGGGCTTTTCCTATGCTTGCTTACAATATAACATTCTCATACAACGAAAAAATGCACGAATTGAAGAGAGACCTTTTCCGAAACTTGGCCAAATTTGCGAACTCTGACGGGACCCTTCGCCTGCTGGAGATCGGCTGTGGCAGCGGCGCAAACTTCCAGTTCTACCCGCAGGGCTGCACGGTGGTCTGCACAGACCCCAACCCGCATTTCGAGATGTACCTGCGGATGAACATGGACGCAAACAACCATCTGACCTACGATCAGTTTGTAGTTGCCTCCGGAGAGGACTTGAAGGGCGTGGAGGACGGGTCTGTGGACGTCGTCGTGTGCACATTGGTGCTGTGCTCTGTGGGAAATGTGCAGCAGGTTCTGCAGGAGGTCCGACGCATTCTCAGAACAGTGAGTCTGACACCTCCAGGATATTCCATCAAACCTGGGTCTCAGATCTGCCATCAAACACTTGGAACAGTGGAGTCGAACTCTTTTGAGCTCAGGGGTCACATGCAGCCCGATACGGTCTGAAGTGGGTCAGAGCAGTGAAATAATAACAGTGAAAAGAGGAAAATTACATCTACAAAATATCCTGTAAAAATGTGATTAACATGAACAACCTGACATTTCTTAAAAAAAAAAAAAAAAAAGCAATTTTCATAGGCTATATTTAATATTATGCCTCAGCTTATCATTTATACATGTAAAACTTACAGATCACAGTGGATTTACAAATGCACAAAACATTTAGTAAGAGGTACAACATTGGTAAAATTGGTCTCACTGCTCTGAAGATATTTAATGTTCATATTTGTTCAGGTTATTCACATTTTTTCTAGTAAAAAAAGAAGATTGTTTGTAAATGTAAACATTTGCATGTAATTTTACTTTTTTACACTAAAAGAGAAACATTTGTAGTCATCATTATTTATTAACTATTATTTAGAGGTTATTATGATAATATTTTACTGGTCTGGCCCACTTGAGATCACATTTGGTTGCATTTGGCCTCTGAACTAAAATGAGTTTGACACCCTTGGTTGTTAATATCAATTTCTGTATTTCACACATTGGAGCCTTTGGAGGGCTGGTTTTGGCCCACGGGCCAGATGTTTGACACCCCTATTGTCTTGTTTTTCTGTTTAAATGTGTGCTTTATGGGCCCCTGGAGTTCAGTCTCTGAAGTTTTAATAGACTAGTCATGTTTTTTTGGGCCCTTCTGTAAAGTATCACACCATCAGGAGAAGAGGAAGAAGACAAAGATGTATATTTTCTTAAGTAGTAAATTACACAATATATACCTATAAGTTTTACACTCTTGGTTACATAATACTGTCTCATATCACATAACATGATATCAGAGGCAGTAGAGAAAAGTTGTTTTTACACTGATTTTCATCTTCCATCTTTGTATTTAAGGCAGTGGAACTATTTCAGACATTTTAAATTCATGACGTCGAAACAAATGTGTAGTCGTCAAGTATAATGTCATGTTTAATGTAAGAAAACAGTGACCTCTCGGCTCAGAAACTCAGTCCACATCTGTAATATCCAATCAGGATTTGTCACTGTGAGTTTTACCTGTAACAACCATCGTCTGATTGTACTCATATCATGGCTTAAAGAATCAGATTTGATGGACCTGCTATAACCTGTCTTGGCTGACGCTCTCTTACAGGGCGGGGCCTTCTACTTTTTGGAACATGTCATCTCAGATCCGTCCTCCTGGACATACTTCTTTCAGAATGTACTCGAGCCTCTCTGGTACTATATCAGTGCTGGATGCATGTTAACCAGAGCAACATGGAAGGAACTGGAGGCAGCTGGTTTCTCTCAACTCCACCTGAAACACATGGAGGCTCCTGACGTCACCCCAGTGATCAGACCACACATTATGGGATACTGCATTAAATGAATGGAGGGAAAGGGGGCTGCTTTTATTTTGTCCTTGTTGGACTTAAATGCTGGATATGGTTTAAGTTTTGATGTTATACATTAAATCTTGAAAGGTTTAGCTTTTGGCCCTCTGTAAGAACATAGTACACACATTTTTGGACATTTGAAGGCTGTGGATGTTATATTTCAAATGAGTACTACTAAATTTCTTCACCATTCAGTTTAACATGTGAAACATCATTTACCTTTAAAATAAAAAACTTCGTTAGATGATTGACTAACTGAATATGCTAAATATGTTGTTCTATGGATCATACTTGACTTGGTATTAATTCTGTATTGTTTATATGGAAAAATACAGTACATTGTAAAAACAAGAGCTATATCTCATAATAGTATAAAATGAAAATTGCTTCATTCTAATGAAGTGTATTGATATTGTGCCTATGGGAAACTAATAGTATATCTCATGTTGGACAGTTGGAGAATGATTAAAGTTATGTATTATAATGTAACAGTGGATGATACACATTTTTCAATGCTTGTTAATGAACTCAAACAGCCCAAATCTAACCCACAAACACTAAGGACATGATCCTTTTTCAAACAAATTTACACCAAAAATGTTCAGACAGCATTTGCAGTGTATAAAAAAAAGGGCACATTTCATTTGCACAGGTACTGTATGTTAGCAACAGAGCTACATTGAGTGAAAATAGATTTATTTTGTTACACAATCAGCAACATTTCATAAATTGCTTGTTCTTCTTTCTCACCCATCCCATGATGTACATAATAAATATTACCTGGACAATGTGCTTTTTTCCCTGATTGTCTAAGTAACTGCCGAGAAACGACCAAACAAAGCATACTCAAGGTCATCTTTTCTATTGCCCTTTATATTCCATTGCACAAAACTAAGGAATGACAATTGTAACATCTCCTTATGGGAAAATAAGAGGAATTGTTGGTTCACAAAATAAACAGGAATTGTTTGTGTAATAAATCATACAGTTAAAATTCTGTAGATGCTGTCAGGAGATTAAAAAAAAAATCCAACAGCAACATCTTTAAAAACACAAGAATAACGAAAAGGGACACATTTAGAAACTGAGACACTCAAAGTTAAAGCTCACAATTTCAAACTTCCCAGTATTAAAAATGTACAACTATAAATGTTACTGAATTAGCAAAAAAAAAAAAAAAAAAAAAAAAAAAAACAGCAGGTGGAAAAATGGCCAATTTCTTGTTTATTCTGAGTATATCTCACTGCCAACGTGTCACTTTAATTACCAGAGTAAAAAAAAAACTGCAGAATCTCAGCCTGAAGTGTTCCCAGAAACCCTGTAATGTCCAAATGGCTGAGCACACCATGATCAATTCTCAACCTTTATTTCAAACAGGTTATCCTGTTTTAACACAATAAAGGTCTTTTAAGGTTTTGAGTTCTTCAATCAGGGTCTTGTTTTGGTTTTCAAGAACAGCAACACGGTTTTCCAGACATTTAACGTATTCCTTTTTCTTCCTTCGACACTCACGGGCCGCCTCTCTAAAGGAGGAAAAAGAGCAGCAGTCAGTCCAGTGGATGATTACGCAATGAGTACAAAGTATATCACAAAGTTAGGTACAAAATGTCACAATGAACACAAAATTACATAAACCATAAACACTCATTGGTCCAAATCCACAAAGAGTGTGTAAATACTGTGAATAACAGTTTTAAGTGAACATGGCTTATAGTTTAATACTCATTAGTTGCTCAATACATTTATAACAATGGAGCGTAGACATATACAACTGTAAAACGCCTGTAAAAAAAAACACTGTACAGTAGATATATTGTGTACACTAGGGGTGAAATGGTGCACTCATTTGTACTGAACAGTTTTGGTTTGGGGCCTTCGATACAACATGGAAGTGTACCAAATGAACACATGTAGCTTATGAGAAGAATGAAACACAGGTCAGACATCTGAAACATGTTCAGTTTCGTTTTTGGTATGTTGCAGCTTTGTGGCACAAAAGAGTCCACAGGTTTTTTTTATATCAAAAAGGTTTTTATTTTTCAACTCAAGCTGGCAAAATCAGGTGAACCTGCTCCTCTTCTTCTGCACCGTGCCTCTGCTGCGGTGTTATTGTGAGGTCACATTCACAGCGCCTCAGGGAATACTGTGAGGCGTTCAAAAACACTCAGTAAATTACAGTGTTTGCCATAAATGAACGTTGAGCATTCAAAAATACGTAACATGTGGGGTGCCTATTAATGCACAAATGACTGAACAATATTTTACAGAAATGTCCTGTGTCCCACAGGTAGTTATGGAGCTCTTCCCCCCCCCTTTTACCCCCCACCCACCCCCTTCACTGGTCTCCTTCACTCTACAGAAAACATATTGAAAATGTATCGAACCGAAGACTCCTGTACTGAAAACATACTGAACCGCAATTTTTCTATACCGTTACACCCCTAGTGTACACCAGTATCTGCCAGGACTATTCTTTACTGCATACTTTATTTTTCATTATAGTTGTTTTACATATAAAGAATACATATGTTTCAGACTGATATTTGGCTTTCCCAGAAATTAACTTTACATGTACCTGTTTTTTGCAAGCCTGATTTCCCTCTTAAGCGTTGGATCGTCCGTCTTGGTCTGAGATAAGCCCATTGGAGAAGTCATAACCACGGTCTGAGGCAGGGAACTGGATGTGGGCGCTGTACGGATCTGGTATGTTTGCACCTCTCCTCCTGCACCTAAGCGTCAAATGATAATTGTAGTGAACATTAAATCCCACCTGACTCTGCCAGTGGCTTTGTAAAATTTAGGTGGTGTATTTTTTGTTTTGGCTCATTTCCACAACTGTAGTCCAAATACTGAAAAGACAGCAACCAATTTATCTGGTCTTAATTAGGTTATAAAATAAGCATCTTGTGGTAAGTAAGCCATGAAACTTTACAGATAGTAGTGGTAGAGATGGTCGTTCAAAAAGACAATGCCACACAGTGTCCTGGGCGCCTGAATGACAAACACCTTTATTTTCCAGCCAACTTGGCCACTTACAGAGTCCACTTGTAAAAGGTTACCACGGTATCGAATAAAACTGGCTCACCTTGGACAACAACCTGGTTGCTAGGTACCAGTATCTGCTGGCCATCCGGTGTCTGAGCATACTGAAGAATGGTGGTGCTTTGTTGGGCTCCACCAGAGTTGGCCATGGTGAGTGCCTGGACTCCCTGGAGCCCTTCTGACCCTGGACTCGCCAGCTGAATTGTGCCATTAGGGGCTATGGTAACTAGGAAAACCAGAGACAGTATCAACATTAGGAAGGCCAGAAGTAATAAGATGAATTACAGTGGTGTAAATTAATATTATTGTACTGCATGGCACTTTTTATTCACTTCAAGCAGGAACCTATGGATCACAGACTTTTGAATAAAGTTTGGTCCCCTGTTGATCTGGGAAATATGATGTATATAACTTTGTGCTGTCAAACGATAAAAATGTTTAATCACATGAATCACAGGGTTGCTATGGATTAATTTCAATTAATCATGATCCATTTTTTCATTCATTTTTAATTTAGAGTAACCACGTTTCATTTTGCATGAGCAAACAGACTTGAGACAGAAGGGAATATATAGCCTATGCACTTAACGTGTTTGTCGCAAGCTGGGCAATGTGTTAACCAAAGTGCTAGCAGAATCTCCAACTAACGTATGCTTTGTGTTAATGTGGTATTTTAAGCTGAAAGTGCTTCAGTGAAAAGAAAACTCCTTCCTTAATCGACTGTTAGATCTTAGTTTTTGTACTCATATTTCCATCCAATGTGCTGTTTAGCGTCTTCCATCTGCTGCCTGTCACTACCGGATCAACTGCCCATTTGCGCATGCACAGCACTAACTCTACTTGGACAAACTACCCGAAATTCCTTGCCACAGATGTTCAGAGTCATTCTGCACAGCAGTTGGGTTAATTGCATTAAAATTTTTAATCAGATTAATCATGCTAGATGCATTAATGAGTTAACTGAATTACTGTTTATGTAAATATTTTTCATAATTTCTGTCATGCTTTGCCTTCTTCCAAATGGAATAAGCATTGCATGGACTGTTATGAGTCTCACAAGGACTAACCTGACTTTGTGATCACAAATTATACCACTGTCTTGTTCAAAGGCCCAGTCAACTGAAACACCACTAACTCCTCTTACTGTCTACACAAGAATCATGTCAAGCAATAATAACAATGTTTTTTATTGCAACTATTATTTCAAAGTGTTTATTTGATTTACTGATTTAATTTCATTAACAGTAATATATATATATATATATATATATATATATATAAACACACACACACAAATAGAGATA
>JAPQRP010000024.1:24279290-24289292 GCA_037367295.1 Apogon hyalosoma | reverse complement strand
TTTACTGATTTAATTTAATTAACAGTAATATATATATATATATATATATATATATATACACACACACACACATATACATATAGTTGTATTTTGGTATATATAATTTATTCTTATCTGAAAATTTGCATAAAAGGTTCTGAATAAAAGGGGATTATTAAAAACAAAAAATTTGTGATACAAAGGGTGAATATACCCCCTGTGGAAGTCCTGGTACTACTGAAAGGAAAAGTTCATACTGTACTGTCCACTGCTGGTTTGGTAGATTGGGGTAGTGGGTACTGTAACACTTGTTACTCCTGTGGATGCCGGGCTGTTATCCTTTCCCTCAATGTGCGTCACTTCCTCAGATGAAAGATCATTTAGTATTTTTCTACAGAGAGAAAAAGAAGAGCAATTCGTATAATTTGTAAAAGTTATTGCATTTTGTATTTTTTGTTTTGTTTTTTTTTTACCTGTACGATGGTCTTCTTGCAAGGATCTCTCTAGTCTTTTGGGCTGTACTTCCACTGTCTGATGAGTCCTGTGAATCTTCACTATCCGAACCCTGGGCCTTAAAAACAAAAAAAAAAAACAAAAGAACAGTGAATACAAAAAGTGCATATCTGAAAATGTATATTATTATCATCATGAATGAAGACCAACCTGTGTGTTTTGCACCTGAGGGGACTGAATGACTGAAGATTGTGCTGACTGGATCACCCCTTGAACCTGAAACTGGCCGGAAGGCAGCTGAACGACAGTCACAGGAGAACCACCCAGTGACATCTAAAAAACCCAAAACAACGTCAAATCCACAACACATTTTTTAAACAATACGTCAAGTAGCATTCACTATTCAAAAACACAGACTATCTGAATATGAAACATAGCTATTGCCAAGAACAAAGATTAATATCAAATGCCCCAGCAAATAATCAAAAAATATGTTTTTGTCCTTATGCAAAACTGAATTTTTTAACAGTTTGAAAAAATTTGCTATACAATTGTTTGCAAATGAACATAATACAGGTCTAGTAACAAAATACGAGTGTGTTTATTTGCCTTGTTTAAATCCAGAAAGTCAAATATTTAAACTTTTACCCAGTATGATACTCCATACAAAATGAAAATCAGTTTAACCATATACTGTAAGCTGAAACAATGAGTGAAAATTATCCAAGCATATGTTTTCCATTCATAAGATGAAGAGCAATTGAAAGAGCTCCTTGTAAATCAACAAGGATCTAGTAACAGATGCTTCAAACTGTAGCCATACATGTCTCAATTAAACAACCAAACATCAGGAAACAACTTCTCATTCCGTAATTTTAGCTGGAGAAGACAACTAAGACACCAAAACTACAAAATTCCTCATATGGAATAATGTAGTGAGCAAAGTATATTTTTATTTTTACATTCTTCAAAGTAGTCACTGAGCTATGCACTCTTTGTGAGATCATTAAAAAAAGTTATGTCTTGTGAAAAGCTATAACAGTAGAAATTCATGTATTTGGAATCCATAAAATATTTAAAGCATAATCAATTCGATTTTGTACAAATTAAGATATATAGTTAATAAAGCACACAAAAATAACTTATTTCATATGAAAATGTAAATAGGTCATTGATAAGACTTTCTAGCGTTTGTTTAGCTAATATTTCTAGAGCAAAGTGGACAAGTGGAATTAACACTTGAAGAGATGCTGAGGCAGTAGCGTTTATGAGACACTTATATGTTCACACACAGTTACCTGTTGGGCTATCTGTGTCAACTGAGAGTTTGTGATGGAAGTGGGAATGGTGGAAGTCTGTGACTCAGTGCCATTGCTGCCCTGCTGTACTTCTTCCATAGTCACTAGGAACAAATAAATCAATATTACCTTTTTTTTTTTTTTTTTTTTTACAATGGCTCTAATGTGAGACAACTGTATGTAGCGGGATGTTTGCCTCTAATATGCTGTGCTCCGCCGTGGCCTGTGCGCCTGTCCAGTAACATTAGTTAATTAAAAGTGTTTATCGCCATCTAGAAGAGGTGAGAGCTACAACTATATCAATGCACAATTATTCTCCATCAGCTGAATACTTCTTCTCACATCAAGTAGATAAGTTTTAGCAAACTAGCTACATATCGACTTCCTCTTTGGTTCATTAGCCGTTGGAACTAACCTGGAGTTACGACCCATAGCTAGGCCCGACAGTCTCAACTTTCCCCCTCATATATTTATATGCAAAATGTTACAAAGCAAGACATCCGATCCAAATCAACTCTTTAGAGTCGATACCGAAAGTTATGGGTCATTACAGCTGGAGTGAGTGCAGTCTACACTAACGTTAACATTGCTAGTCAACGGCAGCTAACGTTCAGTAAAACGGATGTTAACCAGTTTAAACCTTCATAAACAACAGTTTCTGAGCTACAAACGGAGCAAGTTTCATCGCTCTGCTTCCCAGGATGGATGAGCTTTTGTCTCAATGAGCAAATATGTGTAACTCTGTCACTGGCACGCAAGTTACCGCGTCAATAGACGTCAGCGATACGGGGAGCCATTAAGCTAACTACACCTTCCCTTTTCGTAAAACGGCGAGGAGTTGACGAAGCAACAGCCGCCATTACCGCCACAGCGGAGCAGACAGTGAGACGAGCACGAAATTACCGCTCAGCCAGCTGAAATTTACCTTTCACAAGCCTCTTAACTGCTCTTGTTCACAGCGTGGAATTCGTGTATATACTTTGTCAGAAGAAATACTTGGGAAAGTTACTCGACAACAGTTGCTAACAGCTAAAAATACAAAGATGTCAGCTAAAAAAATAGCTGACCACTTTTTCCCCCCAAAGGAAATGGGCGGTGCTGCCGAGCAAAGACGTATTACGTAATAGTTTCTTTAGGCTTTGTGATTGGTAAAAAGAATGGCGTTTCACTGAAAACAGCTTGAGCAACAGATGAACACCGTGGAAAAGTTACATTAAACCACAGTAGCTCTGTATCCTACTCATGATATTAACTTGCTCTAGTTCTCAGTTATATTATCAGGAAATAATGTACTTTTATCACGTGTTTAGAAGGTCCAGCCCTTACTCTCTGCCTTCACATTAATAAAAAAAAGTAATTCTAAAAATATTTAACACCCGCATCGTTGTAAATACATTTTAAATATAACAAGTAAATAAACAGTACAATGTGTGCTTTTACTGATTTGTACATATACAATAAACTACAGAGGCTATTAAATGATTAAATGGTTTTATTCATTCTGAATTACTTTTACATAAAGTATAAAACAAAGTACAACAAACCAAAATAAAAAATAAGTGGGAAAAATGGGAAGGGGTGTACCACCTTAATTTCTGAATTGGGTTAAAATACCTTTCTATTAACCTCCTGAGACCCAGGACAGTACAAGTTTTTGCATGAAAAAAATTATCTTGAGTGAAAACAGCACACAGCAACAATTTTCTTCAGACTCTTCTTTTTTTTTTCTTTTCTTAAATAAATGCCCTTTGCAGTGGACAGCTTTTTGTTATAAAGCGGTGGAATTCTCGTCCACAAACACAGACAAAATATTCACTGCTGGATCTTAGCAGGTTAAAGATTTATCAGTGGGTCACACTCTCATAGACCAGTTTAGAGTTCACAAAATAATTAATATACAACATACCAAGAGTGCATACACAAGATATCAATAGAACAACTCAAAGAGAGATGAATACAGTCTTAAGTACACTACTGGTTAAATTTCATCAGTCTTCTGTTTTTAGTTATTACAAAATGTATTAGCATCATGTATATTTCACCAGACTGTGCAAGCTTTGAAATTAAACTGCACTGTCGTTGGGATTGCATAGTGTAGAAGAACTCTGACTGAGAAAAACTGCGGAAAACAAAGGAAGCCCTTGTACAGGCTTCCCAGTGTAGCAGGTAGATGATAGATGGACACCGGCTGCCTCTTTTTGCTTGCACCATTTGCAACGTCTGAATTACAAGGAAATTTGATTTGACAAACATCTACATTTTATGGGTATCATTCACAGATTGCACTGAGGGACCACAAAGTCCATCCCTGTTTTTTATTTGAGTTTTTTCCCTGAATATGCAATTTCATACACATCTTTTCCACGTGTATCTCAAGCTGATTTCCTCTTGTGCTTGACTGACTCATGCAAACAATCCCCTGCAAATGTAAGATGCAATGTTAAAGCTAAGACGCAGTGCTATTTGTATTTCTTTTAAGTGGATTTAATAAATGGGGGAAAACCAAAAAAAGAAGAAAAAACATATTCTTGACATTATTAACACATGTTAATATTACATGAAATGTGAATAAATGAGTGTATCACTAAATCTTGAGTTGACAGGTTTTGTAGAAATCTAATGTTACCACCAGGGCAAAGTGCATTCATTAATATTCCTGTTTACTTTGTATAAGTCTATTATTTCTTTTCAGGTTAAACATGTTTCTAATGTTGGCATGAATTAATGGTATTATGGGACACATCCACAACTGTAAAAGTCCAAAAGATACAAAAAAGAAATCTATTTACATGTTCACATAAGTGTTCATCACTGAAACACAGTATTTTAGCACAAGCACATTTGTGCAAACCACATACAATTTGCAAGTACATCTTGATGTTTTGCAGTTTATCTAATAATGTCTTCTCATCTTTATTAGCCAATCAAGAGTGTTTCAGACGAGGCTCAGTTTTGCACCTGCATTCATAAGTGCTTACAAATCCAGTGATTGAACACAAAATAATCAGATAGATGATGACTTGCCCCTTTTGAGGACAGACTTACAGTAAACAACAATTTTGCTGGAATTTACAGTAATTTTTATGAACTTGCACAAAGACAAAACACATTTCTATGAACTTTGAGTATAAAGAGGAAAAGGAAAGGGCCAAACTCTCAAATAGTTTCTCCATTATGCAATACAATGTTGAGAGGGGTATGACTGTCTAGCAATACAAAGCATAATGGTAATGGGAATTTGATGGACAGTTATGGGCCTATTTGTATGACTTTACAAAATAACCTGATAGCCTGAAAACAGTCGTAACATTGGTTTAGACCTTCTCCTCACATACTTTAACATCATATCTCGTTCATAGCAGTATTATTGATAGACCAACCAAACTCTCAAAGCTCCTCAACAAGCAAGATCCCTCAGAGTAATATTTGCTCCTGAACTGTTACAGTTATAATGCCTCATTGTTATAGTAAAATAGACAAATTTCAGAAAGTGCAATGTTATATCTCTCCTGACACAGTTAATCATCTTTACCCTCCATTACACAACTAATATTCCACTTTAAAAGTACTGTCAAAACTGTTAAATCTTATTTACACTCTTCTTTCTGCTACTATTATCATCTCCCAGTGAGGTCCACTAATCAGAAACCGTCAACTGTGAGATGAGTCAAGTATTTATACATTTATACAGTTAAAAATATCTTTACAGTAACATACAGTATCTAAAATACAAAGAGGACTTTATAGTTACAGTACAGAATATAGCCTCTTTCTTTTATTTTGATCCATTTGAGTATCTCTCATGATTTCCACTATTTTTGAAATCCAAAGGAGAATAAACAATAATTACTAACAGATTTGTTACAAATTATGATAGGAATGTATGGCTAAAGTTTTGTAAGGCAGGAAATATATTAGGGAAGGAAAGTTGTGACACTCTTTTTGGCTTCAGTATCATGGGAGAATATTAGCTTTTTAAATAATGTGCACAGGCGGAGACCAGGTGCATTTCACAATCTGCTTTCATGTGCCCTCTGTTCTTTGACCATGTGTGTGAGAAAAATGACACGGGCAGCAGTTGCATGCATTTGTGTGTTTAAAAGCAGCATGTAAAAACATTTTCATTTAGCAGCTCTTGAAAACTGCAGACACTGAAGGAAAAGTGATTTAAGAGATTTGTGGGAATAAGAAGAGTATTTTTTTTTTAATGAAGACATAAATATAGATGTGTTTTAAAAGTGATGTTGATGTGTTGCTCCACCCTTTCCCCATGAAGTGCAACATGGACTTTTTTTCTATGTCATTTGCATCAGAGCAGTCCTGGCAGTTTGATCTTGTTGCCTCTGTCTCATTTGCAAAACACAGTGAACAACCCCAGACATGGCAGAGATATGCTGGTGTCACACAGGGCTGGATGGATGAATGTGTGGTTCATGCTTTTGCCTCTCTGCCAAGCCAGTGGATAAAAGCCAGGATGACGGAGCTGTTACATCCAACCTGGATTCTGTCTTACCAAACCCAGACCACCACCACCACCTTTCACATGTTGTAAGCCACATAAATGGGATCCAGTTGGTCAGCGAGGAACGAGTCCCGAAGGTGCATGCGTTGCTTCTCTCCTCTAGAGTTGATGGGTATGACCCCAGGGTCAACAATAACCACCACACCCACAATGAGGTGGTGCTCCTCCAAGACCACGTTGGTTATCAGAGGCACCAGGTCCAGCGCATCCTGCTCTGAACCACACAGCTCTGAAACCACCACCAGCAGGTTGGTCCATGTAAACACAGCACTGTAGGGAACAATAAGAACAGAGAGACTGAGAGCAAAGCCCTGACAAAAACAATCCTGACAAAACTTTCCACTTCTGTCTTTTCTTATGCATCTTTTCTGCTCCAGTAGAACTACAGTTGAGTGAATGAGACCTAGGTCAAGCTCACAATCTGCAATATCAACAGAAATATAACAGATGCTAATAGGCTTTTAGTGCTGTTTACTGTACATATGAATGTCACGACGAATCTTAAGTTTACTACAGTAACATGTGTCATCATTTACATAAAATGCATTAAGAGCATGTTTACCTCTCAGCAATACTGCGGTGAGCCCGGGATACTGAGGTCTCAATGTCATTGGGGTGATAACGCAGCCCTCTTAGCTCTAAAGTCTCATCCAGTGAGCCCACCACAAAGAGAGCATCGTGGCGATCTGAGACAACAGATACAGGAAACATAATCAAAAAGGAAAACCACAGAGAAGAGTTATAAGGAAGTGGCTTTAAATGTGCTGACTTCAATTTGAAAGGATTTTATTCTCACATAAATATTGTACAATCTATCACTCCATAAGCTGACTTTCTGAAGCCAAGGTTTGAATTTAGTTTTTTTTTTTTTTTTTTTACCCCCGCTGGCATCCAAAAGCTCAGTCCTCTTTACAAATCCCAAGTATCCTGTCCTGGCCCATAAGGTCTGCGGGTCTCCAAAGCTGAGCTTAGTGTTGAAGTGGTCAGCCTGAAGACTCTCTTCTCCATAGATAGTGTAGTAGCCACTGGCATTATGGGGGCTGTTCACCCAGATCTGAGAGAGGGAAGAATACACTGGGTCACAGCTTCTTTTAAAGGGGCAAAAGCCTTTGTGATTATGTAGAGATACTATAATGTCACCGTCTCACCTCTCCGAGATGAGAATCACCAAGTGGACCTCTGGTCTCTGGATTTACTATGATCACTCTAACACCCGGCAAGATCTGAAGATGGAAAAGAGAGATGTACTGAGTATTAGTGTACACTTTAAACATGTATCACTTCATCTCCTCAACAGGATTAGAAATTAAATATCTCACTTTGCCAGACTCCATTAGAGGAAGACTCTGAGGTGCACCTCTCTCCACCAGCCTGACTCTGCAAACATACACAAGTACACAGTACTACTGAATACAGTTTTTACATGCACTAATTATTTGAAGTCATTACATGGCTTGGATGAACTCTTTATTCTTACTGATCAATGACAGAATTCTACAGTCTGATATTTCTGTATTGGCTGTTTTGCTAGATTGCCCCTGCTCTGAATAACACACTTTTGCTTTACTATATACACTTGCAACTTACAGTTATTATTATCCAACAGTTAGATGTGTTTGATCTAAGAAAAGCTGTTTTAGGGGAAACAATAACATTTTTCAAATCAATAAAATAATTTTTACATCAATTTTTTTTGGCAATTTATTCATTTCTTTAGTAAGCAAAGCTCCCGGTAATGACTTAGTACAAGGATAGTAGCTTTCAGTACAGATTTATAGCCCTTTTAATTTTAATTTAATAATTTTAAGGATGGGAGAGAAAGATAAAGAAAAAAATGTCACCAAATTTTAAAATGAAAAGTGAAGTAAAAACATCTGGATACAGTATGTCATCCACTTATATTTATACATACCTGTACACTACATTTTGTTTGACTATTTCTTTTATTGGATTTGTTTTGATTAACATTTTTACTTCAACTTCAGAGGAGGATGCTACTAAATTGTTATTCTATTCTTTTTTTTTTTTTTTTTTTATTATCTTTTTATTGGAAAGGCAAATGTCAATCACACATTACTTACAGCCTTAATCATTCAAGAAAATAAAATAGGATGGATACTGAAAGTTTCAATGATTATATGCTTATTGCCCTTCTAGAATTTCCTTTTACGGACCATTAATTTCAGTTGAAACAATTACACAACAAACAGAACAGGGGAGCGCACTACCTCATACAATCACAACCTCACATAAAGCAGATAGATTCACACAAAGCATAAATACCATCAAATGAAATCAGATCTGATTGGTTTTACATACTCAGTCCATTTGGACCAGATCTTATCTATTTTTTTCTTTTTCAGCTCTGAAGGAAAAGGCTATCTTCTCCATAACATAAATCTCATACACAATTCCACTATTCTATTCTATTCTATTCTATTCTATTCTATTCTATTCTATTCTATTCTATTCTATTCTATTCTATTCTAAGCAGACTTTAGACACATACACGAGATAAAACCTTCACATATACAGTGTAAGTGTTGATCTAAATGATCCATGCGTTCTCACCTGTCATGGCGGAGGGATTTCATGTCCACATATACAGTGCAGGGATCAGGACCAGTAGTGCCCTGTGAAACACAAGGAGCAGGCACATACATTGGTCTTTAATCACAGTAGTATTTACCGTGGACTTCTGTGTGTGTGTCCAGATTGTACAGCATACCTGCAGACAGATGGCCAGGTTAACTCTGGAGCCAAAAGCAGTGCTGACGGCCCTGGACGAAAGCCCGATGTCCTTAAACAGCTTGGAGAAGGAGTGTGTGAGGGCCAGACGAGGGCGTTCCTCCGCTATCACCACACAGCTCCTCACACATGACAGGTTCACACCTCGGGCCTATAACGCAGACAGTGAGTGTTCACATTTCTGAGAAAGATCATGCTGTATTTGTGTCATGATTCGTGATTCTCACCTTGAGTAACTCAGTCTGTGTTCCCAGGCCTTTTATACAGAGCTCCATGACAGAATAGGAGCAAAAGGTGTCTCTTATACGATACTGGCTGAGTGTGCTCAGCCACAGAGACGGACAAGTCTCCAACTCGAAGGGAGGAATCAAAATGGACTGGTGACCTGAGTAAACACTGTAAGGAACATGATAAAGACAAAGGTGAATAGAGCACAAACCATTTTATTTTTTGGATGTGTGTGTAACGCGGGGCGGTTTACCATACCTAGCGAGGCACCACAAGACAAATCCCAGACCGCAGTAAGGATCCAGGCAGATGGCTATTTGGCGAGAGGAGTACAGTTCACACTGTAGCTTTATGGAACGGCAAAGTGCACTGACTGCTGCATGTGAGATCTGACACAAACAAGAGCACACATTAGAAACATCATAAGTGAATTTCACTCATACAGTTATATGTGATTAAATGTGAAACTGGCAGATTGCTGATCACGTTTTATATGTTGTAGTCATTTATCTTCTTATAATTATTTTGTTCCATTATGCACCTCCTCAGCTCATAACTGTAACTGTAATGCACTACTGCCGTTATTGTTAATAGGTTTGATTGATCTCATTTATATTCTATTACAGTTTATTTTTTACTACTACGTTTCTCATTCTATTTTTACCTCGTTTTTTTAATTGCATAGCATTTAAGTAGCAAGGTGAGAAAGACACAGTGTCATAATTCTGTGCATCTAGTGAATTGACAGCAAAATATTGTTGAATGTTGATTTTT
>JAPQRP010000024.1:24259777-24274019 GCA_037367295.1 Apogon hyalosoma | reverse complement strand
GGGGTGTGCGATATGATGATATTAGATTGTGAAGGATTAGAACGTATTGATGATCCAACAAAGCAGAGAGATCGTGGAATCGCCTATAATATGATGTAGTCAGTTCAAAGGCTCTGGATGTAGTTATATGCTGACACACAGACGCATCATGTCGGTTCATGTCCATGTCACATGGATTTCATGTTGCGGAGTGGGAGACATGGCTGACAGCGAAACAGATGAGTTGCCTCCTAAAAAGAACTCCACTTCCATCATACGGAAATGGTTTGGCTTTTCCCCAAACAACAAAGCGCAAACAACAGTAATTTACAAAATTTGCCCAGATACAGCTCACACGTTGGATGGCAACACTATGAACCTGTTCAATCACCTGGCAATGTGATATAATGACTCACTTAAATATACACACCACTTTTAATTGGCGTCTTATCTGTACACTATTATAAGCTTCCCACATATCTGTTCACACCCTTATTAGCCCCCTGTCCAATCTGAATCAATGGTTGCCCAAACAGTGTACTGAGCCAAACTGCTAGAAGACCAGCCACACCTCAGCCAGAGGCAACAGGTAGCATTAAACAAAGGTGAACAACTTTAATGCAAGCATTTAGTGAAGGAACTCTTTATGATAATAGAGAAAATGGCATAATGGAAGCAGTGACTTCTTGCCTGGCAAAATATATGCAAATTAGTCTCAAAAATCAATGTAAAGAATCGTGATAAAATTGAGATTGTGATTTTATTTTTTAAAAATCGTGATGTGATATTTTTGCCATATCGCCCACCCCTACTCCTGACAATTACGGAACTACTTGGAGATAGTGATCATATCAGAAATAAGAGAAACTGCCTGCACTTCTTTCTTTAAGACATGGTTTGTGGCTCTGTTTCATTGTACAATCTGGTTTATGTCAAAGCAGTGATAAGCAGAAATTAGTGCAGAGAAGTAGCTTTATAAAGGATAGTGTTCATTTTTATTTGTCTGTCATTGGCAAGGGTCTAATAAAGGAAACAACCTAGGTCAAAGGTCAACTCAGATAAACTGAATAGGCCATAAAGCAGAATTCTGTTTTATTTTATATCTGTAGCCAATATTTGGGAGGTTTCAGAGACATTAAGCACTAAGTGTCTTACCTTGACCCCAGTGAGCATGCCTGTAGTGGAGACACTGAAGTCCAGATAAGCTATCATCTCTGCAGTGGGAGGCTTATAGATCTGTGGAGGCCGACGGCGAGGAAGGTCGTCTGCAAATAGAGCAGTGCATATTTTAGAAGTATTGGCTAAAAATGACTAATGTTATGCAATAGCTAACAAATTCTACATGTATCTTATGTTCACATAAGTATTGGCAGTGTGTTATTTATCGGTTTTGCAAAATATACATTTTGTTAGTAAGAGCTTTACAAAAGAACAGACGAAAGACCAAACACGGGATAATGCAGTAAAGTTCACAGCAGTAACCAACAAAAAGTGTTTTTCAAATGAGATATTTTGATACTGAAGCATTTAAGCAATGAAGAGAAACATCCCACTTCTTGTTTGCCTTACTGCTGGAAACACAGCTTCTGAAAAGTGGCACAAGAATTCCATGCACTTTATATTTTATACAAAACCAACTATGATTCACTGCCTTCTGCCTCTGACTCAAGCGAATTGTTCATTCTCATCACAAATACTTGGCAAAAATATAAAATAGGAACAACACCCATGAAAATGTATTTTCTACCACAGCAAATGTGCACATCGAGGATATGTTAAAAGAAACTTGAATTACAGTGGTGTCTGTTCACTGTTATGTGATTCACAAGGATTAAAACTCCTGTTGTTAAACCAAAATAAGAGATTTCATTACACACATCATTAAAGCCAGGAAATGAGCAGCAGTTGAACTCTCACCTGTATCAATAATTGTTGGCCACGTTTTAATATTTACAGATGCAGCAGCCTCTTTGGAACGCAGGGTCCGCATGAGATTTTGAGTAGTGAGGATACATGCTGCTTTACTGACCTAAAGACAAAACACAGACATGATTTACTTGAATAGGAGAGCCAGAAGAATGTATACAAAGATAATCCATGTTTGATTTGCCTGGTTCATACTGGGGTTAAGATGCCAAAACTAATATAGCATTAGGAATTTAAAGATGATAAAATAAATTAATTATTACATAAATACATTTAACAGCTTGATTTGTGACCTAGAATATTTATGTTTTGGTGTTGTTATTGTAGGTGGAAGGGTCTTCTAGATGTCATAACGTTATTAATAATATTATCCTCATGAAGCAACTAAAAAAGGCATGATAAGATTACATAAGAGGACATGCATACACAAATCAATAGCCACACACAGTTAAGCACGTGTGAGACACACACATGCACTTACATCAATAATCACGCATGTACTTACATCAATAATCATGCGGACAGTAGGCAGAGTGGCTGCCAGGTTCTGAGGGTGCGGAGGTCTGACGTTTACAGGAACACATCCAGCATAGAGACAGCCATAGAAAGAGGCAATCAGGTCGATTCCTGAGGAAAACAGCAGATTTTGATTAAAAAATGTAATTGTTTCACAGAATGTCATCTCAATGGGCGTGACAAAGCCAGGATGCCACCTGGAGGATAGAGCAGCACCACGTTCTCTCCAGTATTAATGCTGCCTTTCTCAGTTAGCGCTGCAGCAATCTTCTCTGCTCGCTTGTGAAGCTGGACGCAGGTCGCCGTACCCACTGTGACACCCTGGAGGAGCAATATGCAACAGATATAAGGTCAACAAAAACACAAGCTGCAATACACATTACAATATACTGCTGTTATCTGTGCATTAGCAGGTACCTTAGCATTGAGAAGCACATAGAGGACATGGTCTGGGTCTGTCTGCGCTCTCCAGTGCAGAGCCTCTGTCAAATACTGATGCTGAAGTAAAAGGACAATAAATAATTAGATGCAAATTTTATACTATGAGCATCTACTTCAATAAACTATAAACATTATACAGACACATGGAGGGCAAATACAGGGTGGAAGTTTTGTGCAGATGGACTAAAGAAAACAAAATATAGTACATTCCTCAGCAGACAGCTGTCTGGCATAAAGTATCACTTGCCAACGTGCAAGAAATTTATACCATGTACTGTGAGCCAACTGAGCACTTACTATAATGAACTATAATTTAAGGTTTGATAGGTACAAGTGCAGAGGAACCAGGGATCGCTGAATCACTCAAGAAGGGCAGCATATCTTGTAATACAAATTAATAACAAACATGCAATTTTTTTTACTTGTGTTACATTTAAACATAAGCACTAAAATAGAACAGAAGGCTTAAATTAAAACATGACCACAAAAAAAAAGAAAAAAGAAGGGTAAAGGGAAGTTTCCAGTTTTTGCTATGACTCTTACCATCACAGTGGGCCACATACAGAGCTAAATCCAGTGAAAGATGGAAGCAGAAAGAGAGAAGAGTCCAGATTTCTTGTTTTACCACTATTTTAAAACATGCTCAACTATTTAATACCATAACACAATGTATGCACAAGTTTTCTGATGATTCCCCATGGATGTAAGAAACAGTCATCAAGAATTAAAAAAGCTGGTCAGAAGTGGGAGCGTTTTGTCATATTACCTTCCGGACAAGATCTTGGTCTTCGATCATGCCGAGGTCCCTGCCTGCAGCTTGGGCAATCCGCTTCCCTGCTACTAAGTTTCCAACCATAACAGACGCGGGACCTACACCAACTATAAGACAAATTATTCACAGGATGAGACAAGAACTTTATCAACCACTGGCAGTAATTATAAACAGAGGAAAGTAGAGACTAGTTTTATTTTGTGACTCATATACATAGAAAATAAAATAAATGCATGTAGAGTTCATTTCAAGAGTCCTGCTGGGTTAGATGCTGCTGTGTTGAATGAAAATTGTGTGACATTTGCTGAAATTTGCTACAGGCAGGACTGTGACACCAATACCACCCTCCCAAAGTCTGGATTGTAGGGGTTACATAACACTGCTGAGCACGCTCTTATGTCATAAACTCTTCTGTACAAAACAGAAGATAACTTCTCCTATCAGACCATTTCATGTTTTACAGAGGTCCGTGACCTACCTGGCTGCTTCTGTCGGGGTTTGGGGAGGTTTGTGACACAGGTGTGGGGACACATGAGGATGTTGCACGGATGCAGATTTCCATCTAAGAAGAACTGCTTGGTGTCTGAGATGTGGATCCCACCCAGGGGTGTTTTAGGTAAGGTGTTAGCTGGGACCAGAGCCAGACAGTAGAGGCCCACCTGGTGGATGCTGTCGATCGCCTACAGAGAAGATGAAACATGCAAGAACAAAACAATTTCTAAAATTTTTTTTCAAAGTAAAACTGAAGCCAGTGTGTGAACTATAAAACAGTTTCATGGTGAAATCACTTTTATGTTCTTATAAATTATTAAGCACTTTGTCTACAACAGTGGTCTCCAGTTTTTGTAATTATCTGCTTTAGAGTTAAAATGTACAAGAGCTTACATATTTTGATCAGATGAATTGTCAAAAGTGCTGGTTGGCTAATGTTTTTCAGATACATGATGAAGAATAATTACATATACTGTATACATAGGTTTATATACCGTACACTTATACAGTATAATAGATAAACAAATACTTTTTAAAAAGTTATGTGAAAAGTGAATGTACTCTGATGTAAAGACAGTGTTTGAAGTGGAACTACTACCTAAGAGACAAACATTCATTCTCTTATTTTCAGTTTTGACCCAATACTACTGAAAACTAAAGCCAATTAGCACTTTTCCCACTCGAAGTCATCCAAATTTAGAGTTTCAGTACTTTTACTCCAGAAGCATTTTGCTTGTAGACCAATGTAATATGTCATTCAGAGGGAACGCATACTTTTACAGTTACCCTATAATTTGTTGCTAATACTTCAATGAGCAGGACTTTTTTTATACAGCCTTGAGTATTCTTTAGATTATTTTCCATAGTTGAATTAGCACTGTAAAGTAAACGATATGAATATGTCCTCTACCCCTTGACTGTCGACTTTGCATCTTAAGACGATCATGAAAACTGTAGCAAACTAGCACTTCTGATTTAATTTTTCTTCATGAGTGTCTCAAATTTGGTCCAATTTTACTAGTTTTATTCAGGAAGTGTTTTGAGACCTGGAGAGAGAGATAGAGAGACAGACGCTTTCATTTGTAGATTTTCAAATTAAAATCAAACTTCTATTCAGTTTTCATTTTTTAAATTTTCCATTTCTGAAAATATTTCTATATTATAAAAACACATCATTATAAACATACTATTATTAATATTAAGAAGAATAGTGCATTAATCATACATCAGTAATAACCTTTTGTTTTTTTACATCATAATGATAAAAAGACCAGAAAAAAAAAGAAATCCATGGTAAAACTAGTAGCAGATTGATCATTTTTTTGTGATTCCCCAAAATTTCACAGGTCCTGTTTTCATAGGAATTCACCTTTTTTTTTTTTTTTTTACAGGAGCCAAGTTACTGTAATTTACATGACGTGTGACTTGTAGAGAAGATGCTTCATAACAAAACCATTTGAGAGATGATGGTAATTTACCTGAAGCACTCTGCTCATCCACTGGAAGCTGTCCTCCTCACTGGCATCTGGTCTCTGCTCCGCCACAATCACCACCCTCTCATCATAGAAGACTGTTACTGAAAACACTGCGATCCTGAAGCAAGCACACATGTAAAACTAATTACAATAATTACATACACAGGAGGTGCCATATTCTGAGGCCAAAAACAGATCTTTTGCATCCTGATATTTCTCATCCGCATCAATGCACTTGTCCTGCTGTGCTTCTTTACTACCACCAGATGTCAGCAGAGATACAGTGAGATTCATATTTTTACACACATGAGGACTGGCGAGCTCATCTGCACTTTGTACAAAGAAGAACCAGCTGCTTTTAAAACTACTTCCCCTCTTTTGTAGAAATGCTTTCACAGCTTTGGAACGTGTTTTCCTCCTCACCTCCCGCGGTACACGGTCTTCACAGGCTCCACGGCGAGCGCGGTGGCCACCAGGTCATCGGCGTTGTGCCTTCGTCCACTCACCATCAGCAGGCCTTCAATCTTTCCCACCACAAAGATCAGACTGCCCTATTGCGACGCAGAACAACCGTTGCAGAGTCATTACAGACCAATTCATGAGCAGAGGGAGCAGATTTTCAAAAGGGTTCAAGTTTCCACCGCCACAGATGTCGTACTATAATGAAACACTTCTACTTACTGGGCCAACAAATCCCAGGAGTCCTGACCGCACAAATGGAATCTCTCCAATGGGAACTCCATTAGCATTGACCGGTATCACCTGCAGGCGACAACGACCACAGAGCAAGACTGTCAGTTTTACTCAAAAAAGAAACTCATTAAGTGCATCAGCACAGGCAGGTCCTCAGTGAAACTCTACACTCATACCTCAAAGGTGTTTTTAGTGAGTCCAGGCAGGCCGTAGTACATGGTGCCTCCAGCGCGGGAGTTGATGATTATCTCTCCGATCTCATCTGTTTTACACAGCTGAGGAGGCCCGTCTGGCTTGACAATGCACATGAGGGCTGGAAACATATGAAAGCAACTTTTAGAAAATACCTTCTTCACATCTTAAAGGCACAGTTACAATGCAGACAGTTCAGAGTTTCTACAGAAATCCTTTTTTTTCTCTCTCTCTCTTTTAAATATCAAAGACATTTCATTCACCTCCACATACAGATAAACCTTATTAACCCATAGGCTGCTATTCAATGTCCAGGTCAAGACAAGAAAGGAAAACAAATTAAAAATTTAAATAGTGAATTATTTACAATATTCAGTCTATCTTCAGCTTCATCTCCAGTGTATCATCCATTGACTAGGGTGTTCTACAGTCTGATGTCTGTGGAGATGAAGGATCTTCCTACATCTGACTTCATCATCTGACATATTTTCTAAATGGTTATTCTTGTCCATCACTGTACTGCATTCATATATTCACAGAAAGCACCAGAAAATTTTAAACTTTGCTGCTAATGTTGTGTTTTTTTTTGTAAAAATGACAAATTTGGAGTCTCTTACTGAATTTTAATTTCAGATAACCCATATTTATCATGTGCAGTGTCAAGGACTTGATTACCATTACATGAATATGAGCGCAGTATTAAAACATATGTCAAATCATAATTAAATGGCTTCTGTGGGCTAAAGTCAGTATTTCAGAATTCTCATAACAAAAAGTAACCCGGACAGCATGAAACATTTGACATATGTTGAATGAAACCTGATAAAACCCAAGAACAGTACTGCCGTAAATTTTATATTGTCTGAACAATATAAAATTTAAAGATATTTTTTAAAGATATTTTAAGTGCAAAAGAATTGACACTTTGGTTTGTAGAAGCTGTCTCTTCCCTGACACTTTGTTTTTTTAAACAGTACAAATTTCCTGTATTTCCAGGTTGCATGTTAACAAAGAAACCAAGAATTGCACATGTATGGTCATTAGAATTTTGCTAAAACAACAGCAAACCCAAGACTTCTGCACAGGCCTTTATATTCGTTCTGTGGCCACTTTTTAATCACTAGTATATTTGATTTGTGACTTTTATTCAGTTACATATTCTCCTTAGTAACTTTAAAACCTTATTCACACAGGGCTTATCACAAGTCCTCTGTGTTTGCTAAAATAGGCAATTTGCAGTGAATTTTTTAATTACAAATTGCAGACATTGATGGTTTGCATGTGATTAAGAACACAGATGACCTCGGTGATTATTACAGATTACCAGAGGTCCACAGGTAATACTACTCCCATACAAACAGGGCTTAAGGCACTAAAACTGCATTTATTTAGTAATGTAATTCATGTGCAGTCATGTACCTGAAGAAAGGGACTGAGAAATAAATATGTATACTCATTATAACCCTGTAAAAACGACAAAGATAAAGGTGTGCAAAGTATATATGACATTATACTGTTGTTTAACATCTTTTCACTTAGTCGGAAAACCATCTTTTGAGAGATTTTCAGACAGGCAGGTCAACAAAGGGACAAACATGAGTGCATTACCTCAATATTTTGACAGTAATCATTGCTGACAACTATTGTGTTTGGTTTATTTACATGCACTGCATATCTTTACATCCTTTCCACTTTATTGCAGATTTAAACATTAGTAAGAAAAAAATTTAAAGTTACCGTGTGACATTTCAAAAGGAACCTTCAGAAGAATGTTTTTTATGCTTTTTTTCGGCTCATTAATTTTCCTTTTTCCCCTCACCTCCAGGCATGACATGGCCGACATCTTGTACAGTCAGAGCGGAGTTCTTGTCCTCGGTGTTGACCCTGATGACTCCATGGCTCAGACCGCCCATGGAAAGAATGGCACGGGCAGGGAGCGGTGCGCCTGGTACTCCCGGTCTACGCAGGAGACAGAGTTTGATCAAACATGAACATTTCCATCCATCCCATCTGCTCTTACTGTTAGCCATCTGTTCGCCATCTACACCACCACATACAACAGCTTATGTCCTCATACGCTGAGCTGAACCAGTGAAATGAAAATCGACCTTGACTGAAGCAATGTGTCATGTTTGGTCTTTGTCATCCTTTAGTAATCATTACATTGGCTTTTGAAAAAAAAAAAATCCTACACAGTCAGCACCTAATTTATCATCACACTTTAATACTAACATTTTTCCTCCACTGAGCCTTCATCAAGAATAAATAAAACAAATCTCACCACAATAATTTCAATAAAAAATGCACCACCCATCCAGTGAGCTCAGGTTTAGGTCAATTATTACACATCTCAGTGACTGACTGTGACATATACTATCACCTTATATACTACATCTCATTATATTCTTAATCAGGGGTGTCAAACATATGGCCTGGAGACCAAAACCGGCCCGCAAATGTAAAACTTATATTTACATATTAACAGTCAACTGTGTTAATATCATTTTAATTCAGGCACCACATACAGCACAGTTTGATCTCAAGTGGGCTGGACCAGTAAAATACTATCATAATAACCTATAAATAATGACAAAAGTAAAATTACATCAAAATGTTTACATTTACAAACTATCCCTTCACAAAAAATATAAATAACCTGAACAAATATGAAAACCTGAAATGGCTTAAGATAAGTAAGTACATTTTAAGAATATTCTGCCTGTTACTAAATGTTTTGTGCCTTTGTAGATCCACTGAGATCTGTACGTTGTAATGCACATGTATAAATGATAAACTGAGACATAATATTGTTAAAACTGCACTTATTTTTCTGAAGAAATTTCAGGTTGTTCATGTTATTCACATTTTTTAAAGGGTAGTTTATAGATTTAAACATTTTCAAAATGTAATATTTTTTTTCCACTCAAAAACATTTAGTTGACAGTATTTACAGACTGTTATGCTGTTATTTTATGGTTTGTCCAGTTTGAGGTTAAATCGGGCTGTGTGTGGCCTATGAACTAAAATGACTTTGACATCCATGTTCTAAATATTTCTGACAGAAAAAAGAGAAAAGAAAACACTCTTTTAATTATCAACAGAAATAACATATATAATGAATGAAAACATCAGCCTTGCAGCTTTCCTAAGTTATTTACAAATTATGTAATCATGTGAACTATTTATATCTTGAGTGGACTATAAATAGGTCTGTTTAGTGTCCTTAGAACATAATGTGACACTGAATCTCATCATTCAGTAATTTGGGAGGTGAAGTTTGCAAATTAAACATCCAGTGTATTTCTCTTCTTAAAGAAAGGCTTTGGAATAAAACAAAGAGGGAGGTGGGAGGGGTTTTCCACTTTCTTCGATGTTGATTTTTTCATCTTATGTAATGGTTAAAGGAGGTCAGTGACACACCTGCGTATAGCGACTGTCATGGCCTCGGGGGAGGTGGCACATGGACAGATAACCTCCGGTTTCAGCCCGTGGGACTGGAACACATTCAGGAAGGCATCACAGGAAGAAACCGACCCTGAGGGACAACAGATTCAGCACATAACGTCTGATTTATGCCATCGGAAACGGCCTTGTTGCACAAAACTGAGAATTTCTGTGGAGGACTCACAGGGGTTTGCACCGTCTGCTACAATGAGCATTCGTAACGACGCCAGACTGGTGTCTCTCTGGTCTCGATGAGCCATCATGGCCCAGTGCAGATCACGACACTTCACTAAAGCTACACGAGCTGTATGGATTTAATAATAATAGTGTCAAACATGAGTAACTTCTTCATCAATGATGCTCAAGTTGAGATGCTTATGTAACATACCTTTGTGGATGTGGACCCTCTGCACCCAGGAGAGAGGACAAGCCTTCATGACTGCATAGGGAACGCTGATAGTGTGTATCCTGTTCATCACCGCCTGAAAACAAAGAAAAACTTAATTAAAAAGCTAATATGGTTATTACCTATGGATCAAGGAACATATCTTCATAAAGTGCTGGACTATAAACAAAACAAAGCATAATTATTACTGTCTGTCATTTAAATATTTTGTGATCAACCAGTGACCCCTAGTTTCTGTGTTGTATTGTTTGTTGATTAAACAAACAAAAATAAAGTATATATATGAAAAAGATAATATGGTTCTGCATTTGCACAAAAAACATACCAAGAAAACAAACATATTCCATACACTGAAAGAAAGTAAGAGACTCAACTATAGTCATGTACGAACAGGCTGAGTGATGTTTTATTGGTCTTATGGTTAAAAAGTTGATGCTTTACCAGTCAGTTTGTAGTTTATTGTGCTATTATACACAACAGTAAACTCAGGAAGGATTTGATAAGAAAAAAAAAAAAAAAAAAAAGGCACGATACAGCTTTTACATCTCTTTAACACTTTAACAACAGCAATCTCTCCGGCGCTGCATTTTGCACTTTGCAGCATTCAAATTACTGTAATTCCTATCCACAAAATTCAAATGCAATCAGAAAGCTGAGATCTTGAGCTTTCCGACACTACACAACACTCTATGGCAGCAACGTAGAAAGGAACTGTTTCAGAGACTTCCACACAGGCTAAAAAATGCAAAATACATTCTATAAAACTCAAATAAATAATGTATCTAAAAAAACGGCTGCATCATGCTGTTTCTAATTAAGGCATTTAAAAAAAAAGCCAAAACCTTTACTTTCCTGGGTTGCAGGAGGACATAACTGTTAGCAGCATATCACACCTTTGTTTTAGTTCTATAACTCCAAGTGTGGATTTCAATACCAGAAGAAAAATCATTTAAGTTCAAAGAGATGCAAAACTTAAAGTTGGGATTGTCATTGGAGCCCAGACTGGAGAACTCACTGGTGATCCCATACACTGCTCAAAGCTCAGCTCTGTAGAATTAACAGCTTGGGTGTCTTTTGTGCAAGCGGTGCAAGATTTCCTAGTAAACCACAGAGCTCAAATGAAGACCCTGGTGCTAAAAGTACTGAAGTTATATTTTTGGACAATTCAAGTTGAGCATATAAACATGCTGCATTTGTTTAGCTAACTCCACCCTATAAATATTTTTAACAGACTTTTATGTGACTTCAGTACTTTTAGCACTAGGGTCTTCAAATTATGACCAACTTTGAGGACATGATAAAAGCAGATAAATGGACAGGCTGCAGAATGCTGCTCAAAGTTAATTTCCCCTGCTTTGCACCTTGATATTTTCTACCCAGTTTGGATGATGGAAGTGATAAAAACATAGTGAATGATTTCATCAAGATACTGTTGAAATTGAAACCAGGCACCAAGGGGCTTCAATCCAAACATGACGGTGATACTACTGGTTCCTACAAGAGGAAACTGTCACATCCCACAAGTACAAGAGCAAGAGTCTGACAGGTTTTTGATCAACTCTGACCCAAGCTGATGGACTCTGATACTTAGATTTATTCCCCTCTAGGCTTGATATTAATTTCTATAAGTAAATTTGACCAGTTTAGCACATGTCATCTTGAGATTGTGAATACACAGAAAAATGCACTGGTTCAATATTGGAAAATTAGTGTTTTTTACCTGCTGAAGAAATTCTAGTTTCAGATTTGAAACAAACCTGATTCACTCAAGATCAGATGTTTTTCTTCCATTAGCATATGATTTTTTTTTTTTTAGTGTCGGTAAAATTCTCTTGAGATTAACATAAAGATGACCAAAGAAATGACTTTCAGCAAGTTTCTATTTTATCCACAATGGAACAAGATCAAACAAGTATTTTCATATAAACACTTTGGTGTAATTATAAACCATGTGTTATATTGGAAAGATCATACTGAATTTGTCAAAACAGAGATTTTCTTTCTCTGCTGCTTCACATCTTGCAGGACGTACAAACAAAACTCTTTTATTTTTTACTTCTGTGATTATTAAATGTGTTCTACATTTTTAGAATACTACACAGTGCAAGTGTTTATCCATTGCTTTAAAGTAAATATTGCACCATTAGATGAATATCTGCCCAAAGTTTGTGAGCCAAACCCTTAAGTAATAACATACTAAAGCCGGCCAACAACAATGTTTCTGACCTTAACCATTTCCTGAACAGTGAATGCAAATTGTTACCACTGACCCAGATTCACAGGGCTCCATTAGTATTAAGGTTAGACTGAGGCACTTCTTTATACACAAGTCAATGCTGAAAATAAACATGAAGCATATTCCCAGATCAAACATATGTCAAAGGGCTTGAATATTGTCTTCTGTGACTATAATTCTATACACTGATGCCGATAAACGTGGATTTTTTTTTTTTTTTACCTCTTCTCATACAAGGATTGTGACAAAGTGATTTATTCTTGATAGATATAGTGTAACTGGGACTCAAAATGTAATCATTACATCTGGTCATAAATAAATAATAAGCAGAGGAATGTGTTTGAAAACAAAATCATTCCAACTCTATGGGCAACAGTGTATTAAATGTATCTTTGCTTATTATATTTCATTCTATCACATATTACTATCATTAAAAAATCTGATATTGCATGGTTCATGAAACTGCTAGGATGCATCAAATCCACCATAAACAAGTACCCACATCCACCCACTCCCACTCACCGTAAGAACACCATGCCACAGACCCATGTCCTTCTTAAAGTCCAGGACATTCACCAGTGTTTCTCCTTAAAATGGACACAGGTAGAAGTGACATTAGATTTAAAGTGACCACATCGATGAGGGAATGTTCAGATGAGGGATGATGACCTTTACACACCTTCACAGTAATTGCAGGCCTGAGTCAGAGCTTGGCAGTGGGTCAACATGGCTACTTTAGACACAGCCACACCCACAACCGTCCCCTCTTTACTTGCCTTGTACTACAGAGAGGTAAAACATAAGAAAAACATGTGTAAATTGCTGTATATTTGACGTAAAATAAATCATATTTTTATTTAGATACAGAAAGTGACTCTGTAATTTTGTTTTTATTGTAACTAAGTAAGCCACAAAAGGTAAACAACAAAATGCACTAAATCCAACTCTTGTAACAGCTCGGTTACCTCTATATATGCAGGGTCAGTGTTGGCTGTGGGGACGTGTGGCTGCCAGTCTTTGGAGGGCTTCGTCAAGTACTTGGAGTCTGTCACCACCCATTTTAGTCGAGGCCAGCCTATCACAAAAAGACATCAGACAAAGTAAAGTTACTTATTGCAGCACATTATACTTCAGAATATAAAAAGGTCATTCAGTTCAAAATATTACATAAGCCTTTTTGAGAAATTTGATACCTGAAATTTTTTGTCACTTCCTCATTATTATACAAACTAGATTCTCAGAGTAGACAAAGTATTTTTTTTTTTTTATCACTTTCATTGTCTAATGTAATAAATGGGTATGTATTGAATTTGCTTATATGAAAGGAAGGTACATGTTAAGTGAAAACATATACACATAAACTATATATGGAAAAAAAAAAGCATATTGTTTCTTTGGACCACCTTTAGCAGCATCACAATAACAATGGATAACCCCTCCCACACCCTGCACCACACTGTAGAGGCCATGAGCTGCTCTTTTAGCACCAGACTTTTACACCCCCTGTGCAAGAGGGAGTGATTCTACAGGTCATTCCTCCCCACAGTCATCAGACTTTATAACAGTTCACATTACCACCCCCCCCACACACACCCCCCCCATATCACACCATGTACATGTGTAGCCACAATGTAAATAAAGTAAATATGTAAATACTATTAACATTTTAT
>JAPQRP010000024.1:24233531-24248698 GCA_037367295.1 Apogon hyalosoma | reverse complement strand
TATATTCTCACTACTGTCTTTCCTCTATCCACAAGATTTCACCTACGGTAGTAGAAAATCTGACTATGCAACAGGGATAGAAAGACACCTTCAGAAAAGTCAATCAAATCCAATCCGAGATCCTTAATTGAAATGTGCGCGCGCGCACACACACACGCACACACACACACACACACACACACACACACACACGTGATACTGATGTTACTATAACTCCTAAAATATAAGAATATATAAAAGTTTTTACTGCAGTGTTTCAAATATAGCTGAAAAACAGTACCTTAACATTTACAGATAACTCATGAATAAGATGAGGAGATGGTGATGATGACGGTTTCCCACTGAAACAATAAGGACTAGAGGAGAGACTGAAGCCTTTATTAACCCACACGTTTGCCCACGCTCCTGCATGCGCACATGCACATGCATACACTAATAAAAGCAAAGATGACACCCACAGACGCATTAAAAAATACACGTGAGCAGCTGCATATTCTGACTGACTAGATGTAACAAAACATGTGCAACAAAAGCCCACTCAGTGACGGATCACATCTATTAACTCCAGGGACACACTTTTCCATTCAAACATCCACACATTTAAATAAATAATCAACCACAGCTCATTACACAGCAGCAGTGGGGGCCATAATTACGTAACAGGCATTCTGCTGAACAAATTGCTCTGGGCTAAATCATCCTCTCATAATGTTCCAACGTCCACCCTCACACCGGAGCGTCAGGAGAGGCTGACTCCTCACACATGTCTGGGAGGATGAGGGCGGTCTCCGTGGCGATAAGCACAATGTGGATACAAGTGGCGGCGTTTGAGACAAGATTCAACCAAAACAGAAATGCACAGGCAGTGAAAGGCTGTCAGGGGTTCATATTATCTGTCATATGTGCATCTTTATTTTAATACTGCTCTTCCACGGATTTGCAGACAAAAAAAAACAGTGTTTAATGTGCAACAGTAAACATACAAACATTGGAAAAACCAGACTGAAAATAAACAACAGAGTGCACCCTTCAGAGTATTATTAATTAAAAAAAACAAAACAAAAAAAAACTGGACTGACAGTTTGTTTAGAAGACGCTGGATGAAACTACAGGAGCTGAGAAGCAATTAAAATAAAATTGCTCCACACTTTCTCCGCAGTCTTTAAAATGATAAGCACTTTTATTTTTTCATTTAGTTTTCCTCACTGCTGCAGTTTTGCAATGCCTACTGATTATTTGTTCATGTGTCATTTTCTGAGCTCCTTCTGGCTTTCCATTTGGCTCCATTACATCACATTATATTAGAAACAGTGGTTTTATGAGTCTAATTCTCAAAATCACATCTTATTTAGCACTGCCGTATAAAATATATAGACAACAATATACTGCATCACAAAGACACAACAGAAAAACATGCAAGCTTACATTATGACTGTGTTATTATTTTATAACTCAATTTTAAAATTATTTCTTCTACTTCTTAGATCAATGGTATTGATCCTTAACGTTCTACTTTATCTCTCAATGCTCTGCAGAGCTTCAATACATTGTTTATTCATGTCTGGGGTTTGTCTCCTCCTTTTTGCTTTGTGTATTGTCTTTTTTTTTTGCTTTATCTGTGATTATTTTCTGTCTTATTCAGTTAGGTCACTGAAACACTGCAAAAAAAAAAAAAAAAAATCATTCACCTGGCTGGCACATTTAAAGAAAAACAAATGTATTATGTATAAAATGTATTATGTTTAAGAAAGTGCACTATTTTTGTACAGTAGAATGTCACAATTAGTTTTTTGTAGATGGTTTACGCTATGGTGACGTAATACTAGACATATTCGTGATGGCACAAAATGAGATTTGTGGTATTTATGTGATTATTCATTAATTTCACAACTCTCACAGTTCTACCTAATAAAGAATACCGGTAAATAAATGTGTGTGTTTTTTATAAGAGGTAATTGTGGATGAGTGGACACTTGATGGATACTGACAAGGTTTTCAGAACAGAATGTTATATCGGTGCTCTTTTAATGTACTTGAACTGTGCTAGACTGTGCAAGAGAAAAATGAACCACATCTGATTATCTGGCAAAAAATTATTTTCCTCTTGTCCTTGTGCTGCACTCAGCTCCCTCAGGCCCTCTTGCTCTCTCTTGACCCATCGCTCCAATAAAACTTGACTTCTATGCAGCACTTTTAATGCCAAAGAAGGAGGTGCACTACTTTTCCTCAATCCATTTAATTGCCGATCTTCTCCCCTCTTTCTCTTCACGTACTTCGCCAATTTCAGTTTTGCGTCTACTATAATTTTTCACTTCTAATCCTCTCAGCGTTGAGTCCTCTCTCTCTCTCTAGCTCTCTCTGCCTCTATCAGATAAATAATATTCAATCATCATTCAAATCTTTAACCTTCGCCAAACTTAACAGACTTCAGATTAGTCAGCTGGTATTTAACATGTTGAGTGTGAGGGTGTTTTACACAAGAGGCAAGAACCATTGAAAAGCCGAGCAGGAAGAGAAAATAAGGAGAAACAGAAGGGAGTGGGCCAGTCTGGAGGGAGGATGCTTTTCACAGTCTGCACCTCAACTACCAGACAAACTGACAACCCCCTCCTTGTATGAGCCATGGTCTTTCGCCTCTCCTCAACTGCTCTGTTTTTTCTTTATCCTCAGCAGTGTCTGGTTTTCCCCTCCACATCAGTATTCCCCTGTTCTCCACACATAGCCGGGCAGTGACATCACTCTCATTTCACATGCTGAGGGTCCTCGCTGAGGGGCTCCCCAGCTGCAGGGCTGCGCCACCGTCTGTTTCTGCTCGCCTCAGATGCACAGCAAGCATGGCTTCATCCCCTCACCCACACATACAGACACAAACTTTCCTTTAATTGGTCCCTTTGAAACAGTGCACACAACACCGTCTGAGCTTAAAAACAAGTGATGTGGGTGTAGGATGAAAATAAATGCCAATTATCACTGGAAAATTTGAATCCTCTGTAAAAAGTTCAATTAGAACGTATTTTTTGCACTTGATGCGTGGATCTTTTGAGCTGACCTGATCTGTAGCGGTCATCTCTGGTTCCTCCATTGCGATGCGTCCTGCGGTTGCGACGTTCACGGTAACGGGATGAGCTGGAGGGAGGAGGGGCGTGGCTAGAGGAGGAGCTGGGAGCAGGAGGTTGCACATCATTCTGAGGAGGTGGCTCCACTGAGAAATTAACACAGCAAACACAAATTAATTAAACAAGAATCTGGCTATTACGCAGCATCTCTATACTATATAGGCCAACGTTATAAACAGGAGTGGAAAAAAAATTTTGGACACCCTTAAAATTTTACACATTCTCAAATATTATCATGAAATATTTGCAGAATCAGACAGACACAAATAAATGCAAACATTTTCAAAGTGTTTACTGTGAGCAAGAAGAAATTCTTAACATGTTCAACATGTTATGCCCTGGATGTGTTTCATTATCTTGCTGAAAGATCCAGTTACTTCAATGGCAGTGCACATACAGAAAGGAACATGTGGGTTTGAAGAATGGAACAACACATGGCAGAGTTCAATAACTTAAGAGTGATTCTTGGTGCAATACATCAAAAATGCATGTGGTGTCCTAAAATGTTTTTCCAATATTGTATATTTTTAAAATCATTTACCTTTAGCCTTATTTAAATCCTTCATGTGACAACCATAATTTTTTGTAATGATAACAAAATGTTTCATTTGGTTAAAGGTTAACTCACCTTATTGTTCTTGTTGGGAAATTTAGCCTCTGCATCTACTCATTCTAATACACATACACACACCACCTAGCATTAGCATTAGCAATTATCACCCCTTTATTAACTACCACTACTCTTTAAAGATATTTTCATCATTTCATCAGGATAAAATGATAAATATGCATGAATCCACATCACTAAACACGATGTGACTGAATATGTCAGCTGTTTTATTTTGTGAAATTCAGTGACACAGAGTATATGTTTAGAGATTTTACTGTGAAAGGTTCTAACTGAAGTGGTGGATGTACAATGTACAGAAACATCATGAAATCCTGTGCTACTGTTTTGATTAGAGATGTAGAAAATACTTACTGTGTGTTTTCAACTTCTGTGTGAAACATTGAGACCCCCATGGCTGTAAAGTGAACTACAACTCCCACCCTGCTGCTCTCAGGTGTTGATGTGTAGTTTGTATTGTGTCTGTGTTGAACCTTGAACATAGATTGTATAAAAGCAGTAGATGGAGCCACTGTGACATCACCTATTGTTTTTAGTTTAGTATTTGTGTCTTGTATTATAATCCTTCCATTTTGGAGCTAGGAGTGACCACATTTGGAAAAAAAGGATCATGTAAGGGGTTAAAAAATGCAAATACTAACTCACTAATACAATGAACTTCATGAAACATTTGCACAAAAATATCATGTGTGTCTTGTTAGTGTAACCTATTGCCCACAGCTACACTGAATCTGTCTGTCAGGGTAAAAATATGTTTTATCCAATAAATCAGAAGCTCTGTCTGAACCTGTCAATCACACCTGTCAATCAAAGCCTTCTATCAACCAGAAAATCTTGTCAACAAAGATAGATCACCAACAACCAGACTGTTTTTTATCAGTCCATTGTTACTCTGACATGACAAGACGGGGCCTTTCCTACGGTTATGGCTGCCGCTAAATAAAATATTGTTAAATTGGAAGACGCATGATAAAGTTCTTTCAATTTTTAATATATATTCTAATAAATGCAACACACAAAACCACTATCAAAAGGTGAGGATGCTGTTCTTGACATGACGGTAATGAGACTGTATAACTAAAACTCCTATGTTTTGTTGTTATATTGTATTGTAATATTTCATTTATTTATTTAGTAAAATTATTAAACACTCATCCTTCTGCTAGTATTAGGTTAAGCACATTGTGTTTGTCTATACTTTTTACTTGGATGCAGATCAGATCATATTATGACCAGTTCATACAGAAAACTAGAAAATATCAAAGTGTCGACATAATTTATTTATTTGTTTTCCCCCTTCCACATGAGCCATGTTTTGTTTGTTTATTGATTGATGATTTGGTACTGTGGCAATCCTCCATCTATTTATGTCTGGCATTTTAAGTTTTATATGCATGCTACGCTATGTGCTGTTTGGTCTAACAGTCTTTAATGGGAGCAAATAAAGCAAATGAAAGCAGAATAACTTCTACAAAAGAGGACTGACTTAACATTTCTGGAGAGAAGTTCAGTGGAAGTCGATCAGAGCCAGGCTTATTTGGAGTCAGCATGTAAGAGCTGTACTTCCACATGGGCTTTGGTTTCAAGCTGTGGTTGTCGCCTCTTGGGAGTTGTTTGTTTGTTGACATTAACTGAGTCTGTTTCTAAGCTAGTGTTTTATGGAAAACCATTTTCACATGAACTGGAACCACACCCCAATCTGTAATCATATTTTAGATGTTCATAACCGTGTAATAGCATTTCTTCACATATAAAGTGCTTTGTTGATATGAAGATGTTCATGTTCATTCTGACTTTAAAGAATCAAGTAAATTCTGTCTGCAAAATATATCCAGTCTATCCAGTCAGTGTTTGTAGTTATTCAGAGCATCTTAATTTATTCAAGATTAAAATATAAACTGTGTCTTTATCACATATTAAAGGGCCCCCATTTATAAGCTGAGCACCGCTTCTGGGGTGTCCTATTACAAAATGTATCTTGCAAATGAATTGTCAATTCTTCTGTATGTAATAATTTGTAATAAAATGATTGATTGATCGATCTAGTAACTACACTGTTGCACATAACATTGGGTTAAAATATTTTTACCTTTTCTCATGTTATGATTGTGAAAATATGATTTATACTTGATAGATAAACTGTATCTGGAGCTAAAAAGTTGAATGAGTCCGAAAACAAAATTATTTCAACGACATAGTGTGAGTCCAAGGGATTGTCTTAAGTGATAAGTTTAAAGACCTTACTTGTCATTGTTTGTTGTTGCTTATGTCGAATGGTCTGTTTTGTCCACATGCAGATTGAAACTTTGGCATTTTATCATCCCCACAATATTCTTTAGGTCATAAACATATTACTTGTGCCAATATAGGCATGCTGTGCATCAAAAACAGGATTTTTTTTTTCATATTTTTACTGTTTGGGTATTTTTATGGAAATCATGAGCACTAAAGAACAATTCACCATAATTTCAACAGACATGTGCTGAGGATTATTCATATTCCTTTAGTTCAGGGAGAATAAATTATCATTTAAGGAGGTCTGGCGAGAGAAAATTTCCTCATGTACAGGTCTGCCGCATCATCATGTTTAAGTTGCATTATAATATAGTAATACATTAATTTTATATATATTGAAGTAGCACTGTCATTATTTCAGCATCTGCACTGTGTGAAGTCAACAACTCAAATGAAATGACGAAAGCTGTAATTCAATACCATTTCAACAATACTAACCTTAACTCTGGAGGGTTAAGGAGATAGTCTCATTGTGATTTTTTTAATGCCACGGAAGTAGAACCATCTGGTTGTAGCTGTTTTGCCTTATTAATGTGATATTCAAACTTTAAAGTTACTCTCTTTAAACTTATCATTTTACAGTTACCTTGTATTTCATATGATGTTTGTATATATGTTTGTTTGGTTGCTAACAGGTTTGTGACCTTTTTAACGGGATAGGCATGCCTATGCCTATCTTGGCGAAGGAGATTTTTAATCCTAATGAGTCTTTCTTGGTTAAAAACAGCTTAAATAAAATACAAACATAAGTGTTACAGCCTGTTGTTGGCATAGAAAAGTGAAACGAGAGGCAGTAAGACGCTCTGCAGTGAACATAAACACTGTATCTTTGTATCTTTTCCCTCCTTCTCTACATTCTCTTCACATTGTTCCACATTTCACCTTGAATATAATCTTTTCCAGAGGAGTCATCTCAGGCTCCACCTTAATGGAAACTCCTTCTGTCAACACAATCTCTGCTATTTATTTAAAGAACCCGTTAAACCTCATGAACTAAAAGGTCCTATGATGTAAAGTCACTTCACAGAAAATAAACAGCAAGGAAAGCTGTGGATATACATGACGGGTCATTACCTGGTGTATGGATGATGTAAGGAGCCAGCAGTTTGGTCCTTTTCTTCTCATAGCCCTTCTGTGTAATATCACCTGCAAAAAATAACAGAGGTATGGGTGAGATACAGACTCAGCATAATAACTAATATGAAGAAAATCATATACTTTCACATTAAATAAGATGCTTTTATATTTGTTGTCTTAAGTATTAGTTTAATCAAGCAGACCTCCATTTCTTACGTTGTTTTAGTCCCTTTATAAGTGTTTTATTATTCTATTTGTTGTATTTAACATACATTTTCTTATGGCTGTCACTTTGACACCTCTGAGTAAAATGTTGTTCTTTCTCTTCATTAACAGCTCATAAACTAAACATTTTGGTGTGGTCTTTTCACATTCTGCTTTAAAAGAAATATATTTGCTCATGTTCACCTCAAAAAGATTCATGAGGTTCAATGACAAGAATCACTCATGCTCATCTGTCTGAATGAAATTCATTGACTTCTTCAAAACAGAGGAAACTGAAAGGCAAAAAAAGAAAAAGAAAAAAAAATGTTGTAGGTAAGAAGATAGAGCTACAGATGGATGCACACAGTGCTGCAGTGATCTCCAGAGATAGCTGAGGGCGTCGAAGATGTGGGATGACTCCAGCTTTAAGTATGAAACAAATGGAAAAACAAAACAAGACTAAATTTGGAAACATACGGAAGCGTGGGCAAGAAATGGGATGATTCAGAGACTCACACAGAGAGAGAGAGAGAGAGAGAGAGAGAGAGAGAGAGAAAGAGAGAGAGATGCAGGAAAGCCGAGGAAGAGAAAGGTGAGGGACTCTGAGAAAAAAACGAGGATGACAAAAACAGCAGATGAGGAAGGGGAGAGATAGCAGAGGTGGGTGACGACACATTTGGAGGACAGAGGAGGATTCCCAAGTTACAAATGGTTGGCGAGCAAAGTGTCCGTCCGACCCCCCCCTTGAGCCCCCCCCGCCAGCAGCCCATCTGCATCCTCCTCCACCCCACCAGACTGAAAACAGGCTGACTGAGCTCTGTGCTGGCCCTGAAGGGATGCACTGGCTCTGCCAAACTCCTCTGTGGGCAAAGCTGTCAGATTTTCAGACATGTACTAAAACTCCATCTGGAGCATTTTCACTCTCTTTTCTAGTGACTGTGCTGAACTGATGATTCATTGGGTTTGTCTGCCAGTGGCTGCCACATTCCTCCGCACACCTCAGCTTCATGATGAAGATGGTGTAGGTTACACAATCAGGTGCTTAATGTATAAGAAGGGCTTGATTTAGCCTGTTACAATTATGACATTACGACCTTATTATCCAGTTACATGAGCTACAGTAGTGGAAAAGTTTTAGGACACCCCATCCATTTGTGATATATCACATTAACAATCACTCTTAAGTCACTGAACTCAGCCAAGTATTGTTCCATTCTCCAAACCCTCATGTTCCATCGAGGTCAAAACAGGATGTTTCAGCAAGATAATTAAACACATTCAGGGTGCCATGTTGATACTGCCAAAAATTTTGTAAAAAAATAAATAAACGAAAAAACAAAAAAAAAATCATGTATCTGTCTGATGCAGCCACACCTTTTGAAACATAAAAAAATATTTTTTCTGTGAATATTTCATGATAATATTTGAGATTGTGTAAAATTTTAAGGGTGTCCAAAAACTTTTATATACCTGTGATTATTTCACATAACTGTAACAATTAAGAGACTTGAAAAGCTTAGGGTTTCCCTTAATGGCGCCTTAAAGTCATTTGAAAAAAAATTGGAGACCCCTCTTAAATTATACTGAAATCTTGACATCTCTGCCTGATTGTGATGACTGAGCCCCCCCCCCCTCTTTTTTTTTGTTTTCTTTTTTCTTTCAATTGTATTTTATCTAACTTATAATCTCAATATTTTCATTATTTACGAACTTGTATGTACTCTAAACTGTTCACAACTACAGACAAGTACAAAAACATGAATTCCAGAGGTGGAAGGGGCCTTAAAAATGTACTAAAACTACATAATTATTATCAGCATCATATTTAGTAAACCTAATATGTTGTTTGTATAATGTGAAAATCATTACAGAAACTAACACTTACTTCCATCAAAGACTCTCTGTATTATTTGCTGGACAATTCAATTGTTTTGTTTATAGAAATAAGTTTCTAAAAAGGTTTTCAAGTACAAAATGACAGTTACGTATCCTGTTTTCTATTATCAGCCTTTTACAGGAAAATAATTTATTTAACAATAATTCTAAGCAGCCTGACTGAAAAATAACAAATACAAATTTTCTTTGCTTTTGTTAAACCGTTTTATTCATTGTGTTGCAGTGTTTTACTGAGCTCAGTATGTGAAGAGGTGAACCCCACACACTAACACACCACAGATGAGCTGACACATGTAAGAGCACTGAGGATATCGCCTGAGAACCCACTCCAACACTATATCTACTCAAGGACCGGGGCTCTTTTTTTTTTCTGAGGAAAAATGGGAGAAAAGCAAACACTTCCATAAGTAATGCATGAACGGTACAGTTGGCCTCCCTCAGTCACATGATTTATTTTTAGCTCATGTGAACAGGCAGTTTTACTGCAGAAAGAGAGAGCGAAGGGGGGGATGGAGTCAGTGATGGGGGAGGGGATGGCGTGGCATTAAATGAATCTCAAAGTAATCACTCGTCCATCTGGATGATTTGAAATTCATCTGTTTTTTCATGCTTTCATCATCAGATCCAGGCTCCGGCAGTGGGAGATGAAGAGTTAAAATTGACTAAAGCAAAGAGTAAAACAGCATCTTTTCAGTGATAAGCAGATACAAGAGCTGAAGGATGTGAGAATGGAAACAAAAATGTGGTCAAACTGTCAAACTGACATGAAAAAAATTACATAAATTTGAATTTACTTTTGTTTTTGACACTGCAGTGTATCTTGAGATGTGTCTTGTATGGGAAATTTAAGACAGATGTAGAATTTACATCAGGAGCAACCTGACTGACAACCTTTACAACCTAAAGAGCCATTTTTGAGACAAGAAGAAAAAATTTTTTAACTCCATCTATGTTTTTCCATGATGGAGCTGCTCTGAGGTATCCTATTTATTTAGTTTCTTAAATTAACATTGCATTTCCATGACATTAATGCAAAGTTTTCTGCAGATATGAAATTGAACAATTAAATATTTTGTGGGCCTCTATTTGCTAAACACAAAACCTTGTTGTGTAATAGAGAGAAAACTCCAGAAACTAAAAAACTGGCACATTTTTCAACTTACATTGTAACAAATACAAACTGAATTTGTCTTTGGCAAGAAGATGTAGTATAAGACAGACATTTTGGATGATGAAAAGCAAAAAAAAAAAAAAAAAAAAGACCTTTTTGTTCTGTACATAAGTTACACATTTTAGATGGAAAATACACTAAGAATAACTTTAGGCTGACATGCTAAAAAAAAAAAATGGTTCATTCAGTTATTCATTTCGATATGTTCCTTATGTTTTTGACAAAGCTACAGGGAGTCATGAAGCTGGAGATCCACATCTGGATCAAGAGCTGCGGTTTTTACAGAACCACCTAAAATGTCTTGTCATTTGATGACAAATATCAATACTTAAAGAGTAAATATCATTAGTGTCAGCACATTCAGCACACACAGCTTTTATGCATTACATTTAATATACATTTATGAAGGCTATTGTGTTTACAGACAACCACATAGGATAAAGATACTTTTTATGTTGTAAAATGGGTTTGAGTGGTGAAATATAAGCCTGAAGAGTTTGAGCATAAAATTCAACTACACTGAGGTAAAAATCCAAATGACATGAAAAAGAAAAGGATTTATAATGAAATTCTTATTGTTAAATGTAAAGTTGTTACAGAAATAGTACTGTTTAGGAAGCAATACTAAAGACAAAGTCTGAGTATGGTATTAAAACATGAGACCTAATGAAAGGTAAATATAAATAAAACTCATGTAAACAATCAGAGGAAACTGCTGAAGAGGCAAAGCCCGGCTCAGATGAGGTGACGAGGGCCTCATTGGACAACCCCGTTTCTCACAGTGACCCAGTCATGTCTCCGCTAATGGTGGAAGTCACAATCAAACCATTTCAGTGACATGTTACAGCGAGGCCTCCCAGCATCAGCCTCGGCAGCAGTAACAGCCTCAGATCTCCACCATCCTCCGTCCTGTTAGTCTGACGGTGAGAAAGACTCCTGCGTTCAGCTTCAAGCACATGTTTTCTTTTTCTACAACCTAAGGGGGAAACTTCAAAGGTGCGCCTTCATCCATCGCTGTACACTCTCACACTCTCTAGCCTTGGATTATTTCAGCTGCAGCGAGACTGCTCTGCTCCTCTACCCCACAGGCACTCATTCTGAATAGTAATTAGCAACCGACCTCTATTTTCCTCCTCTGCTTTTCTTCTGTCTCATCACTAGGTTGCGTTTTCAGGAAAACAGTTTAAACACATGTCAACACCTGTTTACAGAGGATGATCCAAATGCCTGTTAAATATTACAGGGAAAACAGGGATTTCCAGCTGCTCTCTCTCTCAAAAAAAGAGACAATATCATGAAGGATTTGAAGATAAGACCCTGACTGAAGCTGAATCTAACAACACAACGTTAAAATACAAGCAGCATCTTCTACGCAACAGTGAAATTTAACCAACATGAAATAACTAAACACAAGACGACACATGCTTGTTCCTGCTTGTCCTTAATTACTGTCTCTAAAATTTATTCCCCTCAGCTCTATTATCAGGTTTGAGTAACAGTACTTTGAAGTAAAATTATCAGAATTATTAGGTGAAAATGTCAAAGTGACTTTATTGTCATTATATTCTCAAAAGAAAAATAAAATTAAATTAAAGATCGGAAGCCTAATTAAGGTGTTTGATCAACACTGCTTTGCTACAGTCAGAATTTCTTATTTCAAGAACCTTATCATTTTCATCTCTTAACACATAGAGAACAGAGAATAACCACAGTAATCATGTATGTAACCCTCAAAGTCTTCAACAGCCAAAACCATCTACTGATTTAAAATGTTTAATAATATTGGAACCACTAATTCTATCAATGCGATTAAATAATTCCGATAAAATGCAACTTTTCCAGCATCATCAAATGTGTCATACTTGATGACCATTTGTTCTGCAACATTAGCCCCTTTTACACAACACTTCTGTTACAGGAGTATTTCACCTTTATTCCAGAAAGATGTCTGTGTAAGCAAAATGGAGGGATCATTCAGTTCCACCTTTGCCACGGTTTTGTTATGCCTCTGGAAGTAGTAACAGAGCCGCAGTAAAGCTGGAATCATGATTCTGGATCACTATGTAAAAGAAACACCTCTCATTCTGTAACCAAGGTGGCACGTTTTGATGACAGCAACCCCCGCGCCTGAGAGACAGTGGGCGCATATGCAGGCACTGGTATGGATTCTACAGCAGGTGCCCCAGGTGCCATGGCTTCGTGCCAGGGATGCCGCGGCTACGTGCCACTGGTGCTGTGACTACATGCCATTTTCACCCATGGCACAAAGGCACGGGACCATGACATGTAGCTGCAGCAGCCATCCCAGAAGCCATGCCAGTGTCTCTATATGTGCACTATACACTGCGCTGTCACCACCCCTTTGATTCCGGAACACAGGTCCACTGTGTAAAAGTCCAGCTTGTCTCACCTGTGTTACTCCTTTGGTTTGGCTGTGGAGATCGGTTAATGGTGGAAAAAAAGTGGGATCACCATCTCGCCTTTTTTTCCGGGACCTCTGTGTAAAAGTGACTATTGATTCATCAATAAAACTCACGTAGTTTACAGATATTCATTTTGATGCTCCTTTAATGATTTTCATATTTCATTTAAAACGTTACTTTTGCTTCAGTTTTCTCTGTTTTGGACACAATAACCTTTAAATTTCCTCTGCTTTTTATGAACATCTACATAATTAGTAAATGAAGTAATGGAAAATATGTGATTTTCACTGAAAAATGCTAAACACAGAGAATAATATAGTAAATAGAGATAAAACATAGAGGAAAATTCATTTGTAAGTTGCCACATAAATAGTGGTAAATCTTTTAGGGTTAAAGACATTACTTTTGTCTCAGGTAACATTTTAACAACTTTAAAATTAAAAATGTATTTGTTAAAATTTTATTGTTAAAAATATTGGCAAATGAAATGCCCATAAATGTTGCTATATTTAGGTAATTTTCCCTCATTTTACTGCTTTTTTTTTTTTTTTTTTTTGCATTAGGGAGCTGAGTTTTTGCAGGACAGATTTAAACCAGGTTTCTAAGTAGGTTAACATGGAGAAGCAGCTGAAATTCAGTAAATCTACACTTATGTTTTGAGATCATTACAACAGGCTGAAATGAATGAACAGCAAAGTAGGGGATTGTCGCTGTCTGGCATTTTGCCATCACTGCGTTTGTTGATATGACTTCAAGTGTGTTATTTTCACATGGGGTGGCTGCTTATTTGCCAAGGCAGCCTTCCTGAGGCCTAAAGAGCTGGCACATTTTTATCTGTAGAACAAACATCCTACTGAAACCTCCCTGTGGCCTCGTCCAACCAGCAGGCCAAGCCTCTCACTCAGCCAAATGATCACCCACTCACTGTGTCCACTCACCCACTCTCACACCAGCCTGACCACAGCTCCATGACACCAAAACTGATGCATGTTTTCTCTTTAATGTGGCTTCTTATATTGTTTTATTTTCATAGTTGTGGTTTTATTTCTTTTAGAAATACCTGTTTATTGTATTTTATCTAATAATATTTTATCCGGGTGAAACACCTTGTAGTTAAAGTATTATTCTCAAAATAATCTGAATAAAATATAATAAGACACACTTTTCCCAAATTATTAACAAACACAAAAGTACATCATATCATATAGTACATTTAATCTCTATATAAAGAAACCTTGACATTGCCAGTCGAAACTTCAGTATTCAGGTTTTATGAGGATTCTTCAGGCATGTGTGCAGTGCATCCAGGGAACAAATCTAATTTGTGTGTTTTACTGCAGGCTGCAACACACAACCCCTGTTTACAGTCAGACGGAGTAAAGACGAAGATCCTGTCTGATAGAGACGATTGACTGTAAAGAACAGTCCACATTTCTGGCCGGAAATAAGAAACACACCTTCTGTTAAACATCATGACAGAGGATGTAAACAGGCTTCTGAGGATGAGCAAATATTAAAAAAAAAAAAAAAAAAAGCCAACGTTTTCAAGACAGTGAGTGAAAGAACAAAAGATGGAGGCTGAGTTCACACAGTGGAACGTCTACCACCAGAGGAAAACATATTTTTAATTAGGGCGTGTACAGCTGTATGTAAACTGGAATATTAGAGGACTATTCATTTTCATTAGCCATGTAAACAACTTGTTAGAAATTTGATCTTTTCCAGAATAAGGGCAAAAACTGGAATATTTTGTGTATGACAATGTCCTGTTTTGCATCTAAATGCTACCTTTCCTGTAATAGCTGCTTCCATTGTTTCAGTGGTCCAGATTTTATGTGCTGGTGTGTTTAAAAAAATCCTGCCCTTCATAATTACTTTCTTTCCGAATGCACATAATGAGAAAAAAGTCTACGTAATGTTCTACTGTTGGAATTATGCAAATCCCCCAGTATGAGAGGTGACTGGAAAAGCTGTATTAGTGTGGTTCATTGTTTCACTATTTATTGCTGAAGTAAGATGACTCGCTACTGTGTCAGTTGGCAAGAGACATTTTTTTTCTCTTTCACACAGACATATATGCTTTATGTCAGGAAGGATGATGTCATGTTCTCCAGGACTTAATCTTTCATCCTCTGACAGACTTTTCCTGCAGATCTGGCAGATGAATCCAACCAGCTCTGTTTTTTTTTTTTTTTTTTTTTTTTAAAGGAACATGAGAGTCAGCCCCCACAACAAACTGTATAGTAATGGTAATATGAAAAGAGTTTCTTAATGAAAAATATGTAAAATAAATAAATAAATATATATATATATATATATATATATACACACATATACATACACACACACACACATAC
>JAPQRP010000024.1:24189639-24220436 GCA_037367295.1 Apogon hyalosoma | reverse complement strand
CACCAGTAAAACCCATGGAGTTGGATCAATGACAGTGGATGGAGGCACTGGGTTTATGTTCAGTTAATGATAGATTTGACTGAAAAAGCCACTTTTTCTACAGTTTTCTCAATTATTTGATATAATAATCCTCAACTTTATTCAGAGCCTTTATAAACATTGATTAGTAAATTAAATCTAGAAAATACCTTTTTTTTTCACTGAAAAAACACAAAATACAGAAGATAATATTACAATAAATGGTCATAAATCACTTAAGGACGGTTAGAGAAAAATTTATTTGGGAACTGACACAAATGTCACACAGGGTCCTTATAGGTTAAGGTTCATACTTTCCACTTTGCTGATGATACTTGAACACTTCTACTTAAAGGTTCTGAATGCAAAACTTTTACTTTTAGTGGAGTATTTTCACAGAGTGGCACTTTGACTAAAAGATCTGTATTCTTCTTCCACCTGTTTTTACACAGAAATTTAGATTAATTGCTTCATTTAAGCATTCAAGTTAGTTTACTTGGTTGTAAACTTATCCAGAGTTGTATTGAGTCTGATCTTTTTTTTTTTTTGCACTTTGTATTCTTTATGTGTTGCTGTCTTATGTCTTTTTAATCTGTAAGGCATTTTTTTGTTTATTTGTGTGTCGCTGTCTTGTACCTTTTTAATCTGTAAAGCACTTTGTGAGGTTTTCTCTGTGATAAGTGTTATATAAATACATTTTACTTACTTATTATTAGGAAAACTAAAATAGCTTAAAAATAAGATGATGCCAAGCTGCCACCCTCAGCTATTGAATATGATTTTAAGTTTCCCCTGTGTTCCTACGTGGGCAGGACAGTTCCAGGTAACTTCCTGCAGTACAGGAAGGATCGTGGTTCAGTCAAGCACCATGAGCATCATTAGTGGCTCCATGCATCCTGCTGCTTGGCGCTCAGAGAAATATAACATTACTCATCCACCCCCGGGCACCTGAGAACTGCACAGCACCAATCAAGCTGCGGCACTGTGATTCACAGTGTGAGGAGGAGACTTGCATAACAACAAGCACCAATATTCTCCTTTTCCACAGTCAGTCTGAGAAAACAAACAACACTCCAGTGCTGTGAAATGCTGCAGTTTCAGACTTCAGGAGCAGATGAGCATGATGTGGTGCTCACTAATGTCAGGGGCTGCAAACATGTATACACACTTAAGGCCTGAGGGATGAAAACTTGACCCATTTTCCCAGACAAGTGCTCACATACATATCCATCTACATATATATCTATCACAATGAGCAATGTATGGATGTGTGCAGCCTCAAAGTGAGGATAAAAAGCACAACACAGAGGAATACATGACTAAAACGTGGCAGATATCATAAATAAACAGCCATCTGTCAGTGGCACATGAATGCAACCGAAATGAAAACGTGGAATAAAAGCAGCATAGATACTTGATGGAGAAATGACAGCTTTAGAAAAAGAGGTCAGTGTGTTTGGATGATTCGCTGTAGTCGTGTCCGGATCCACCGCTGCGGGAAGATCCCACGGACGGCTTCACCTCGTCCCGATCCGCACTTAACTTCCGTGTGCGGTCATGAAAGCCTCGGATGTGACTATAAAAGCCGCAGTTTGGAGATCTTACCTTCGGAGAGCTCCAGATCCAACTCCGCCAGCTGGTCCCTGACCTCTTTAGGCAAAGCCGACAGATCAACGCCGCGGTCGGCCATGGTCGGAAGCACAGCAGCCCTGCCTGCGGGATGGCTCGGATATTTCAGATGACAGCGGGTACAGTCCGAAATGAAGCTTTTAAAAAAAAAAAAAAAAACAAGAATCAAGATGTGGTGGTGTTTACTCCATCTCCGCGACTCCCCGACACCGCCATGACTGTGGGAGATGGAATAACTCGCCAGAGGAGTCTGTCAGTCACGTGACCAGGGCTGATGGTAATTGCTGTGACAGGACGGAAGGATAAAACAGACTCTCTGCTCCCTCTGCTGTCGTTTCTTTTTTTACAGCTGGGAGGCAAAACATCCATCCACCTGCCAACCCGCCCCTCAGGTGAAAACAACACTCATCACCTCTGCTTTCTCATAAATTTATTTTATTATTTGCCCAAGACATCTTATCCATTAGTTGAGACTATACACAAGTAATTTTCCCATCTTGAGGCCTGAGTATTTGACAAACTCCATCCGTACACATATCTTCTGCTTGTCATGTGGTTCTGTAGAACACAAACACATCTACTTTTTTTGCGCAAAATAACAACACATACTATCACATGATGGAAAATTCCCGCAAAAATAAACATTTCAAATATGTCTTTAAAAAAAAAAAAAAACGAAACAAAAAAAAAACACGGTGGCAAAAAAGGGAAAAACAAGTTGATAGTCTTGGAAATATAACGTGTTATAAAATAATCTGCATTTCAAAAGAAGCACCTTGCACAAACAGGTATCACGTCTACTTCATAATACAAGACAGCTTTTCAAATGTTGGAAAACATCTGCAACTAGGCCATCTGTAGAACTCTGTAGATGTGAGTGAATCACCATTTTCATTCATTTAAGAATAATACTCATCTTCACATTTTCTCTGGTCATCTCATTACTTGAGCTTTCAACAGCAACACCGAACCCCTTTAAGTGGCTGGGCTAAACACATCACCTAAATGCAAGAAGAACATTGATATTCAATAGAAAAATATATTGCACTACTCTTTCCTCAACTGAAATGCCTGGATAAGTGATTTTAAATCTATTCAGTTTGATTATCATTTAAAGGCCATCTAAAGCTAACCGTTTCAAGTGTTACATTAGGACTGAGGATGGAATCCTTACATAACAAATTTTGCATCAATAATCTGATGGTTTAAGAGACAGAAAAAAAAGCTGACCAAAAGACAGTGATAGTATGATGAAGCACAAACAGTGGTAATTCTTCAGCCTTGAATAATTCCATGCAGTCAGTAGGGTTTAATACATACACTAATGTAATGACATCCATTCGAAATAGGTTAAAACAAATGGTAACAATTTCAGGCACACACTCACAGGGTTAACTGTGTTCACATCTACAGTTTGGTTTGTTATGCACTATAATGACATGTATGTTTAGGGAGAACCAACTAAAAAGAAAACACACACACAGACAACTGAAGAACACAATGAAAAGCAAACGAAACAGAAAAACAAAAATACTTTCCAGGTTGACTTTTACTGCAATGAGCAAAAATTTGCATCAACAATCAGTGTCAGGCATTAAAATCTTTTCTTACAAATGAAAAATACATGATGATATCTTACAGTAAAGCAGCCTGCCTGGAAAGTACAAAACCTCATCTCAGCCCAGTGTGGACCAGACTTGGACTAAAGCTGCATTTTAAAGTAAAAGGAAAATAAAAGATGATTTTGAAATAAAGATCTTCCATTCATACTTTTCATTGCAATCGGAAACCTTTTCCAACTGTCATAAAGAAACAACCCCAAACCCTGCAGAGTGAGTGTCCAACGTGGTATTCTTATTTACAAACGCAGAGTGATGAGGCTTCTGTGAACAGGAAGCCTGCTGGGAGTGGAGGTTTTACGGAGGCACTGTGCCGTGTCGGTGTGTGATTATCATTGGCTGTGAGGGGAGGAGAGAATCTTAGTCTGGGTTTGGGGGTTAAGGGAGGATGGGTCCCCTCACTTGAACACTTTGCACCTGTCCGGCCTCCAAATGCCACTCAAAGTTTATTCTGACTACCTGCATCAGCACATCATCTTGGGGCTGACTGTGACTGCGTAGCCATGACAACCCCTCCCGGCTGGCCCGACCCCATGCCGGCCAAAACTGACATGGCCACAGCCTCTGCAGCGCGGACGCTCATTCCGTTGATGGTGGCTCCTGGGCTGGAGACAGAGGCAGGTGGTGATGGGCCGTGCTGGATGACCGCTGCCGGGGAGCCGATGGGTTCGGTGGAAGGATCCCTGGAGGTTTCATCTCCTCCTGCAGCTAGAGACAGAGAAAGAAACATTCACCCTTAGAGAGGTGAGCGAGTAAAAAGAATACATTAGATGGATGAGATGATGGATGGATCCTCACAAAACAATGACACAATGGTGGAAGCCATTTGTCCGCTCATGACTTTCAACAGATACCTAAGAAAGCTGCTTTCTTCTGCATGACGGTGACAGGGCAGTCTTTGTGGGCCAGGAGGAGCTGCTTCAGCTGTGCCACCTCATTCCTCAAAAGTGTTACTTCATTCTACAACACAAATTGTAAACATATTCATGTCAAACTACGACTGGACAATAAAAACTAAATTAGTTCACTTCATCAATAAAGGTGAGAAAATGGTTTGATAAATCAACTTATATTTACATATATATGTAGATAACTTCTAAAATCAGCTCAGTTACATGAACAAATCAAGTGCTGTCCATCACTGGCTCATTAACAGTTTATCTTACCATACAATAGTGGAAAAAAGTTTTTGGACATACTATAAGTTTACTAAATATGCTGAAAATAAATATGTAGTTTTAGCACATTTTTAAGGTCACTTCCAACTCTGAAATTCATGTTTTTGTCTCCTATAAAATAAAAATGCTTTTCCTAGTTTAGCATAAGGCTTGACAGTTAACTGTCATTTTATTTATATAATTTCACTCAACCGTTTGACTCTTTGTTCAGGTAATGTCACTACTGTAATATAAAACTAATAATTGTTTATTTATATACATGTATATCAATTAACAAAGATAAGAAGCACTGTCATTGAATAAGGTGTTCAATGTGATAAAATGTAAATTGCATTTCTAATTTTATTTTAGGCTCTGTGGCCAAAAATACATTGGGCATATTTGCAATATTTCATAATTTTAATATACAAGAGAAATGACCTTTAAAAAAGCACCAATTCAATCTGAAACTGTAAAACTGATGTGGAATTAGTTTAATCTAGTTTTATTTCTACAAGTGAATGCAGACAGTTATCACAATTATGTGAAATAATCACACAATACATGCAGTAGTGGAAAAAAGTTTTTGAACACCCTTAAAATTTTTTCAAATTTTATCAAATATTTGCTGAAAAATCTTTTTTGTGTTTCAAAAGGTGTGACTGTATCCGACAGACACACACAGATATGCAAATGATTTGTGGTTTGTTGTTAACAAGAAAAAAATGACAAAACTAAACTATTGACAGTTTCAACATGCATTGTCCCGGATGTGTTTCAAGGGGCATTATCTCGCTGAAACATCTAGTTTTGACCTCAACAGAACAGTGCATGTTCAGAAGGGAGGATGTGGGTTTGGAGGATGGCACAATACTTGGCAGAGTTCAGTGACTTAAGAGTGATTCTTAATGCAATATATCACAAATGCATGGGGTGATCAAAAACGTATTTCTAACACTCTTTCTATGATGAAATCAGTAGAATGTGGTGAAAGTGGCATGCAAACATGTAACAGGTGTGTTGTTCAGGTGCACTCTGCCGTAGCATCATCCAGTGAAAGAGGAATGGAACTGGTTTTACATAATAGAGTTGCATCATACTCAGTCTGCACAGCAAAATATCAGCAAGTCTTGAACAGTTACAGCTAAGCCTGCTATTCTGAGGCAACTTCATGACAGAGAGGATTTAGTGCTTTTAAGTATATTAAGATGGAACATCAGTCAGAAAAATACTGCAAGTACACATTCTGCATTAATGGTTCTGTGTGACAGTGGGTCAGGGTCTTCATTAAAAAGGCCATTAAAGGTAGTGATAATTATCGATTTTGATTGGAACTCACACTCAAAAAGAAAACAAAAAAATACCCAAAACAAACTATCATGACTTTTCTGCAAGTGCTCTGAGGCTGTTCAAATAATCCTGGAGTGACAGACTGACCGTCAGTGAAACATTCATGCTGGCGAGATCCTCCGCTTTCTTCTCCAACGAGTTAACCCACAGCTTTCGTTTCTGCCTGCAACGAGAGGCGGCTGCCCGGTTTCTTTCAAGGAAACGTTGCCTCCTCTCATCAGGGTCCATTTCTGAAGCACGTCGCCGTCGACCCCCTGTGGGCTGGGCAGGGGACACCTGAGAAATGTAGTGGGGGTGGGAATGAATACATTTAGGTGAGGGAACTATCCAGCACATCTGCAAACCCATACAGTACATGTGCATAAGGTAAATCTTAGGTAGAGAACGGCAAAGTATCAGGTACATTCATGCCTGTTACTGGTATTTAAGACACTGCAGTCATAAATGTCTTCATATTTTGTTATGCTTGATGTGTAATCTTGTAAAAGTATATAGTACCTGTGGTTGGGCAGGTGATGGTGCATCAGAGTTTTGACTGGGCTGTTGGCTCTGTTCTTGTCTCTGGGGGACAGCAGGAATGGACCCTGCACCCCCACCAGCACCATCTTGTGCTGCTTGGCCCTGATGAGTTAGAGCTGCCTTCAACCTCTGCAAAAACACACAAGCAGTATTCCCTCTAGTTCGTTTACCTAATGCTGATACTCATGATAAAAATGGGGCGGTTGCAAGTTTGTAATAGTAATTTTAATAATATAACAAATGGGTTTATATAAATAAACATACTGGAACTTTAGAGTAGCTATCAATATGACTAATCATCTTACCATCTTGGTCTCAGAGTGCAGACTGTACCCAGATGGGGAGGATGATCCACTGCTGGCTCCACCAACTGGAGGTCCAGGGATACCAGGGATGTTAGGCACTGTGTTCACTGGCCTTGCAAGCTTCGCAGGGCAACAAATACCCAAAGAAAAAAAAATCAATAGTATTCAATTTTATAGTAATGTAGTATTGTTAGTATTTTAAAGTTCTGAAAATGACAACTTACAGATATCACTGAGGTCATCTGCACAGGACTGGGTAAGAGTGGCACTGTCTGCCCATTGGGAAGATGCCTCACTAATGGATAAGAACTTGTTGGGGAGCTGTTGAGGAAAGGACAACACTTGTAAATTGTTGCTTTTGTACCCACTGACCCAGTCTCTTTAATGCAAAATATAAAAGTAATCTCAAGTTCCTGTAAAAAAAAAAAAATCAATTAGAGCATCATCGGTTTCAGCAACATGCCATATTTCTATGACTACATATATGGATGGGTTTGCAATTTTTAGACACGGCTTATCCAACATAAGAGTCTCAAAGGTACAGTTCCAAAACTGCTAGCTTACATTCACAATGCTGTTAGATCTAAGTAGGATGAAAGAAAAATCAACAGACCTCAAATGCAGTCTTGTTATCCAGATCTAAATATTTAGCTTGTTTTATCCAATTGTGTCTCGAGTCACAAAGTGCTTAATTGTTTTAATTCTTCTTTTACTAGATTGCAGTTAAAAGGTAAAAATGAGTTCATCTCGACTGTTTAACTCTGTAGGTCCGTCAGTCACATACTATTGTCCAACAAAAAAATGCATGACTAGACAGCAGTGCATTTTACCTGAGCTGTCTGTTGGAGGGTGGAGCTTGCGTGATGACAGATGTTGGAGATGGCAGAGTCGGATGTAGTTGATCATTACTCAAGTGAAGAGGAAGAGACCCTGGACGCACAATAGTTGGAGTAGGTGCCGAGCTTACCACAGGATTTGTGACAATCTCCTGTCCATAAAGAATACAATAACAACCCATTACTTATTTTTATTTATTTTCTACAGGTTTTGTCCTCCCAAACAGATGTCACTTCATTTACAACTTCCTTTCTCTCATCTCTTACCCTTGAATCTCTACTGTTGTCTGACATGCTAGACGAGGAATCTGGACTTCCTGGGGGGGAAGAATCCACTTGTAAAGGACTATCATCCTCATCTTTTACTTCAGATGGTGTTTGTAAAGGTGCGGCCTAATAAGCAAAAAGAAGAACATAGCCTTTCAGATCATTTGTTCACACACTACATTACATTAAATGGCAGGCCAAAGAAATTAGTAATGTGCCAATAAAGATTTTAATTGTTCCTTACTCTGGCCGGGTTTTTTGTCCTCTGCTCATCTTCGTGTGCTTTGCAAAACTCTTGCTCAAAAGAGTTGGCTAGCTCATTAAATAGTCCAACCTCCTCACAATTCTTAAGGAAACGTGTTGGTGTGGGCGTCTGGTCTAGAAAAATTTATAACATTATTAATGGAGATCGTACTGTCTGACTACAGTAATAAAAGAAGCATATCGACACAGGTCTACACAGTACTGACATCTTGAGTATTTTCCAGACCACTCCAGTTCCACAATAAAATATGCTTAAAAAGTTAATGAAATTACCTGCAATGATAACAGAGTCTGTTCGGGCAGGACCAAATTTTAATGTCATTTCATGCTTGTGTTTGTGGACAGACAAATGATCTTCATTGGTGAATCTCTGAAAAATATAACCAAAAGACAATAAAAACAGTGGATGAGAATTAACCTATTAAATATTAAGTTTAGCATAGAGTCTATCTAAACAGCAGCATATAATCAACTGTGCCACTATCAGGATTTAATTACAGTGGAAAAGGAAAAAATAGCACCTGCTAAGCAAGACAGCTGGAGGCTAAGTTTTTACTCATTCCACTGTATAATTTGATTCATTTCAAATTTCTAAGAGAGATCAGATGAGGTGCAAGGGGGAAGTATCATTTAAGTTAATACATATTCTTTTCCCTTTTGGACATGTCATGGATATTTATTTCCAGATCACTCCTGTGTTTTTTTTTCCCTCTTACTCCTATACCGCATGTTCCACAATAAATACACCTAATCTTACATGATAACACAGGATGACATTGAATACGGATGTAAAAATTAATGTGTTGAAAAGTCATACCTGCCCACATCCTGGGGCAGTGCATACGAAAGGTCGATCATCCCCCATTTCGGAGAAAGAATCTACAAAATAGAGGGGGAAAAAACAAAATAAAACAGAAGCAGCTGTTTATGAGTCATTTGAAAATCCACCTGGAAAATAAATGACTGACACTTTGGTTACAAGTCTGTTACTGCCAAAGGATGGATGGCAAAGACTGCTTTAACAGGTTAACTGTATCGGTCTAGGAATGTAGAAAACACTCACTGTTCTTTGTATGTGTAGGCTTATGTTTACCTAAATAAACACGTAGACTCTGTCAACATGACACGACGCCGTGCACATGTGGACAACTACAATCTAAATTAGCGCCATTAAAAGCATGAGATCACACGTTATCAAAACGCAGAAAACGTGATAAAAACGAAGTCCAGGGACAAGTGTTTAGGACCAAATACACCGGGAATTATAGACCTGTTGACTTACATTCGATCTAAGAGAAGACACAGAGATAAAGGCTGTGCTGGTTATCACTGATGTCGCCCAGCTATGTAGCTAACTGGGTGGCTTAGGATAACCTGTGGATAGGTAGCCATATGTGCCAATTCTCTGGCTAGCTCCGACTATGTGGGAGATGGGCCTCTGGTTAGCAAAACCTTTTCTCTATCCACACCAATACATTGGGTTTTCACATCCTGACAGTTGTACCACTGCATCAAACGATGAGTGGAACATCATGGAAACGAATTATAGACAACAGGTGAGCCTCATATGACAAAAATATTCAGCACAGTTGCCAGACACAATACAGCTAAGCTAGCTAAGCTAACGCTAACGGAGGATTCGCTAGCTTACCTTACGAGTACATTAACAGGTCCGCCAACTTCGTGGCTAATCGTTAGCAAGCTAACGCTGAAGAATGCTATTCTCATAAACTAAGCGACGATAACACGACCATACTGCATGCTGTATGAACACTGTATGGTTGTATTAAAAAAACACTGAGCGCCCGATGAGCCGAAATGTTAGCAGACTGACCCGATGTTTAAACTGCCTCTTCACTCCCCTCCCTGCTCCGGACAGTGCTGCTGCTGCCTGGCCGTTGTTGACACTCTGACACTTCCATTTAGGAAATACCGCGAGACTTAAAACGTGGTAGAGTCTTACGTAACGTGATTAATGTTAGAGAACAATGTAAACATGACGCCAAAATATAAAGATATTCTCTAAAAGATAATGATATACTGACTTTGACATATCCCTATGATTTAGAGATTGTGTCAGCAGTGTCAGATTAAACCAGTTCAGGTCAATGTATCCATAAAATCTCTCTCTCTATATATACATATACGTGTGTATTTGTATGCATGCATACAATTACATAATATTTACACTCTGCACAGCAGATGGTGTGTTGACGGTGTTCACAAATATCCATGACCATGAGGAAAGGCAAATCATTGAACACCACCTCTGAGATCACTGTATGTGCAACTGGTTTAATGCCATACGTAAATAATACTAAAGTCTGTTTAAAATAAATCTTTAATTTCATAACTCAGGCTCAGTAATAATGAAGTGACAAACCAGTGTCTACATGGATAAAATTTCCATTTTTTTCTTGTGAGTGATTAAGATTTTTCAGGAATTAGAAAGGCAAGCCAACAGTCAATTATACACTACACACATTAGACAGGAAACAAGCATGCACACACACATTTAGTCCCATTTCAACCAGCCCCACAGATGCATCTACAATAAACTGTGCACTCATCTACTATCATCAGTCATAAAGTGATTTCTACCAAGTCTTGTTCAGTGATAAACTGATGTCCTTGTACCTTTTATACTCGAATAGTGAAGGCACTGGAGGTTTGGATTGAGATAACTGTTCCATGCACACCACAGTAGAATTAGTCTGCTTATTCATCTTAATTGTCAGAAAATAGACACTGCATAACATGAAAGTGACCCAAACTAAAATATTGTACACCAAAGGAAATACCCTATACGATAAGAAGCACTTAAATATTTTTCTAAGATAAAGTGTTTAAACTGACTAATGCACAAAAAGCAGTAATTACTTTTTTCTAACTCATTCTTTCCAAACATCAGAGATTATGCATACGAAAGAAATCACAAACCATACACAGTTAAGCACATGCTCAGCAATTCTGATTCCACTACCCATTTTTCATAATGATTAAAAGACGTGATCAAAGCACAGTGTATTTACAGTCACTATTATGCACTGCTCAATGTTGAGCCATGAGTGGCTGTACAGATGTGGACTCATCTCAGTGAGTACATGCAGATCAACACAACTAAGAGACCAACAGAATTTCTCAAATTAGCCTACAAAGCTACTTACAAACTGTACTGAAACACAGATTCATGGACAGAATGTTAAAAACAAAACCATCAAAGAGGAGGGGAAGCAAGTCCATTTTTGGACTACATAAAAAATAAAACTGTATATACACAAGAAATGCTACAACATAACCACCCCCCCCCCCAAAAAAAAAACACCAACAAAAAAAAAATAATCAAGCTCCCATGTAGTTTTACATCAAATAACATAAATTTGAAGTCTTGTTTGTCCAATTAAAACAGATAATACAGTCAAACACTGGTTGTGGTACCCAACCATGAACAGCTACTGTGAATGAAAAATAATTATCCCATGGTTTCCTCAGATCATCTATGTATAAACTTTACACAAAGAAGTGACTTAACACTGTGAAAAAAAAGCTGATTAAGTTCACTCTAAAATCTTTACTGTAAGTGAATAGTTACATACTTTTAACTTGTTCTCTGAAATGTACAGACTGGAGCATGCCAGATATACATGTCTTTAGCCAGAGTCAATTCTACAAAGTCACATCATTTCATCCGCGTAACACATCTAGAACAGCATTATCACTATTTTCATGATGTGATCCACGATCAGTCCAAATGACTTCTAAAAATGACCATCAGTCTTAAATTAAGATCCCAAAGCCGTGGAAGTGACGTCTAACCATCATTTCCACCATAAAAAAATAATTACTTCTGTGGTTTATTAAAAAACCACATGACTTCTATTCTGCTGTGGATTAATCAGCTTCCTTTTCTTTTTCTCCTGATTCTCAAAACATTGGGCTGAATCTCACCCAAAGAAAGATAATTAGACACTGTAGTTCAGGATGCCTAAACCGCCTGAAATAGTTTACAAAGCTACCTCATACAATATGTCCAGATCAGAACTTGTCTCTTCAACCAAAAATTGCTACACTCGTTCAAAAACATGTCTGCATCAACTTTTGACAATATTACTATAGATTAAGGTTTTGTAGTCACCCTAAAAAAAGTTTGTTTGTATGCAAGGGAAACAATCTCAAAAAATAGTTTTTTTGTCACTCAAATGAAATATAGTCATCTGTCTATATACAAAAAATACATTATATTTTTACATATATATTTGTTTTCATCACATCAAGTTCATAATTTATGAGTGTTTCCCCCCCCTTCACTTTGGGGACCTTGGGGGGATGTTCTGTTCTTTGCCACTTCGTCTGGCTTCCCTCTGTAACGAAAATGCTTTGCCGCTATTCAGGCCTCTCTGACGTTCCCGAATCTTTTGCCCCCCAAACCCGGCTCTGTCTGGGCCATTTGACCCTCTGAAGGAACGTAAAGGCCGACGTCCATCTCTGTGTTTTTCTGATTTGTTTGTAGTGTGCTTGTTGTTATGGCGAGGCTCCTCAACCCTGTTGACCTTGAGCTCTTGCAGCGGTTGGCTGGTTGTAGAGGAGGGCGAGGAGGAGGAGGAAGAGGAGGAGGAGGAGGGTGTTGGTGTGGGTGGTGAGTCCTTGGCAAGTCGCTGGCACACCTCTGCATAGCTGAGCTTTCTTTGCTCCTGAGAATAATGGACAGGATTGAAAAGATAAAAGGTATATAAATTATCATGAAATATTAATACTATTTATTCTCAGTTACAAAGTAACACAAAGTCAAGGTTAGTGAAACAATATTAAAAATGGTTTTCCAGTTCTGCTTTGGAAATAAAACAATGGCAAACAGAGGGATGGACAGACATACCGAACACTATCAAGTACTGCACTGTACATTGCTATGCAATTTGCTGTAATACAAAAACTAGAGTCAGCAGGTCTTAAAATGACTAATGAGTCAGTATAGAGCTTCAAAAGTATGTTTCTGTGAGCTTATGTGACAATTAAAATAAGGATAGCAGGCCTTACTGGTTCTGAGGTGGGAGATGTGGCGGTTGGATCAGACTGGCTGCAGGTGGAGGTGTTGTCCTGTGAAACTGTTGTAGAGAGAGCCTGTGGTGATGAGGAGGAGGAGTTTCCCTTCAGGTCAGGGGACTCAGCTCTATCCTCTTCTTTTCCTTGCTCACAAAAACTGTATGAATAAAAAAAGGAAACGTCATTTTCCATCTATATAGTTTTAAATAACGGATAAATTAACATGAAGCATCTCTACCTTGCAGCTGATGGCACCACCGTTTGTGGTGTTACTAGAGTGGGTTGAACAACTGGGACCACAGAATCAGGCTGGCTCTCAGAATCTGAGACATTTGCATTCTGAGTCTCTTTAACCTCTTGGCTCACAGCCTAGGAGAAAAAAAAACAACAAGATTTTAAAATGTGACTATGCAAAGACCTGTTAAACAAATCTAGTGTACAGAAGAGTATTAGGTTATTAAAGCGTAAATTGTTCACCTTGTTAGTCACCTTTAGGCCACGCACTACATCAGAAAGACGCATCTCTGGTGTAGTTTCCCCTTTCATTGTGACCACACACCCTGGCAATGGAGGAAAACTGGAAGATGCCAGGTCAAAGTTTGGTGGTGGTGCTTTAACTTCCACTGCAGGGACAGTTCTCTGCAATATTAAATTTAGTGAATTATAAATTTAGCAATGGAACAATGTATCAACAGACAACTTTTGACAAGGAAATATTTAATGAACCACTAGCTCCACACAAGAGGGTAGAAGCTTTTGTGGGAAATTTTCATTATATTTAAAAGTAGAAAGGTTAAAAGAATAAAAACTAACCGCAGTAGGCTCATCTTCTCTTCTTTTCCTCATTCCTCTATGGTTAGTTCTCCTACGATAAACACACTTGTTAATATAAAATTTTAACAATATTACATTTGATAAGGAGTGCATAATTAACCACAATACATAAAAGGTGACAAATAAATTGCCTTTGTCACCTTTTGGTCACAAATCTTCAGCTTATATGAGATAAACGTCGCTCACCTGCCACGTCCAGTTGTGCTCAGATCTCCATAAGGGGCGGTGATCTGTGGAGAAATGTCCTTATGGTTGAAGGAGTGCAGAGTAACTGATTCTGAGGTGGAGCCAGAGGGTGATGTGGACATGTGGGGGGGCTGCGGACTCGAGGGACCAGACAGGGCATCCATCAGGCTCCCTGGAGGCACCTCACCAGGTCTAGGGTGACCCTTTACATTGTTTCTACGCATCAAAAGAAAATATTAATGATACTAAATTACACACTGTAACATATACACATGTACTGTCAGCAAAGGAACAGACAGAGATCCATTTGATAACACCTACCGGCTCCTCATTGGTCGTTGAGCATTTAAAGAGTTTGAGTTTGCTTTGTAGTTCCCTGGACTGCTGTAACCATTCACAAATCCGGTGTTGGGGAAAGGTGCCTGACAACACACAAACACAACTCAGATTAACATCATATTAACTGTCCTGTCGCAAACTGTTACTTACCTTAACACTAAATAATTCAATTTAATTATCACATGCAAGTTATCAATATGCTCACATTTCATTTTTGAGACGCATCCAAGCAAATATCCAGGCATTGGTATCAGTGTTTTGTAAAACCTAATTGGCCAATAGCCAATGCTTTTCTTTTAGTCTACGTTACTATTACAATATTTAATACCCCTTCTCTGCAGAAGACAAGAAAAAAAATGTGCTGTTTTAAAGTTTTTCAATCTGCATAAGCACAGATGACAGACAATTTTAACACAGATGCACTTCAGCCACTGTCAGAGCGTGGCATGTTATTTGCAGACAGGCGATATCATCATTGCATTCCCAGAATTCATCCATCATTAAAACATCTGTAGTAAACACTGAAGAGTTTTAAACAGAGGTTCTCACCAGTGGTGTTTCAAAGTAAGGCATGGGCGAGGGGCTCCAGGTGGGGGACACCACAGGATACACAGGGTACTGCTGCTGATGACTATACATCTGCTGCATGTAGACAGGGGTGCCAAACTGAGCCTGTGGCTGGGAATGCTGACCATACACACTGGAGTCCACACTGCGGAAACCACTTTTACCGAAAAATGTGTTTATGGCCTTTATGCGGGCCTGCAGGAGATAATAATTGAAAGCAGACAATCAGTTAAGCTCATATGCGGAATTTTAAGATGTGTGTAATAAATATATAATAACGGTTATTCTTCATTCCCCTCAGATCTCATAATCTCACGGTCATTAGGCCATAAAACATTGTACTGACTAGGAGGGGGGAGAAGAGGGAAGGGGGGTGTAGCATGACAGTGAAGGAGAAAGAAGGAGAGACATGAGGACTAGATTTAAAGAAGGGGTTACAGATAAAAGTTCCTCCCAGCCAGCCACAGTGCATATGGGTCCTTCCAAGCGCGATACTGATCATCACTGGGGATTAGACAAGCCTGTTAACATGTCAGTAATAAAAATACACTGAACAAAAGAGCTCCAAGTCCACCTGAAAAAAAACAAACATTTTTTAGATACCTGAAATATAAAAGTAAATGTCACATTATGATAAGGGCAGCAGTCAGACTGTCTGGAGATATTGGAGTGCAACAATTCAAATAATGCAGCTAAAAAAATATTTTAAAAACCTGGCTTAAATTTCCAAATATACAAAAACCAAGGTCACTTCTGTTACTCAGTCTTAGGCAAACAGACTAGCCCAAAGTGTCAGCTTACAACTAGTCACGTGTAACACATGGTGTGCATGCGCTTCCAAAATATGGTGAGAAGCATAAAGCATACAGTACATTTACTGGTTAGATATTTTAGCTTAAGAACTTACCATGACTGGTTTTCCCTGAAACATTTTAACTTCCTCTCTGAGGTATCTGTAAGCCTAAGAAGAAATAAAGCATTTACAAATATTAAAACCATATAATCTTTTTCTCCTTTCAGATTAAAAGAAACATTTTCAACATTTTTCCCCATCACTTCATTTACATTTGAGTAAAAACAACCCAGAAAAGGGTTGGGATTTTTACTGAGTTCCCAACTGTCAGAGTAAAATACATACCAATAAGATTGGGATTCATTGTTATAATTAAAACAGTAGCATGCTCTCTGCAAAGCCATGTGAAATGCTTCAGTCATAAAGATGTATAAAGACAATAGTTGCTTTTCCATTGGACATATGCGCAAAACTTTACCAATATTTACTAAATGTTGAAAAAAACAGAAGTGCGTAATGTTGGTTTTTCCATTAAATCACAAATGCGATGATTTGTATATTTATTATTGTGAGATGACACGAGAAGTCATTCCATAAACATGGCAATGAATGTAAATATCGTGTTGATTTACACATATATTCATTCTTATTATATATTACCCCTCTATCCCATACTAAATTAAAAAATTATTCCATTTCCTGGTGTGTCCACACATGCTGTGCCGGGTTTCTTTTAAAACTCTTCTTCTCTTGTTGTAACATCCGTCAACATCAGTTTTTTTTTTTAAATTCACATGACTCTAGTTGTGGAAAAGGTCTTTCCATTGCAGTTTTGTGTGATATACCATTTGCGCTATGCCTGAAAAAGCACCTCTTGCCAGCGCAAAAACTTTTAACCAAAAAATGAGAGTTTTGGCCAAATTGTCATTTTTCTATTAGGTACTTTTTTTTTTTTGCACTTATATTCATGCAATGTGAGGGTCAATGGGAAAGTGACTAATGAAAACAATTTATTGTTGACATAAGGCAAATATGTACATTTAGTTAAAAACTGTTCAGATTGAAAAGGCAGTAACAATAGACATCATGGCAATTCATGGCATATTTTGAAATTTTGAAGAGACTTACCTTAAGTGCATCCATATCTGATTGAAATGTTATGTACCAGTTGCTGTTGTGTGCAAATTCAGCACTCAACACTTTTGGACAATTTTCACTCTTAAAGAGAGCCTCCACTTCCTGTGAATAAAGTGACATGATACTTATTCCATCTGATCCACAATAATAAAGCTCACAGAGACAAGTAGTGCTTATCAGTGCAATAAAATAATAAAACATTTACTTAAGTGAAATGACTAAGCAGAACATGTCGTTTTCACAATAGCAGTATCCTTACCGCAACAGGCGTCGTCTCTGGCACCTCTCTCAGAATAATGATGCAGCGACTGTGATTTGGTCGAACCTTTTCACCAGATTCATCCACTTGGACCACAGGAGAGGCTGCAAAAACAGACAAAACTTAAGTCCACACGTCTTCCTAAAAATCCTACAAAACTTTAAGCTCATAAAACTCATGGAACCAAATGTTGTGCTGTCAGAATTTATTCTTTTTCCCTCTTTTGCTATGTTTTAGTGGGTGGAGTGGAGGGCAGCTATCATAAATAAAGGTAAACATGACATGGCATATTATTAGTACCTTTGAGTACATCCAGAATGAGATCCATGTCAGTGGTGAGGGATTTAATGTCCTCCATGCAAGCAATGGTCCAGATGGGCACAAACTGATCACTGTCCATTTGGGATATCAGGTACAGGTCCTTAGATAGGTTTTCCCTGTAAACATCCAAAACAAAGACTTAGCTACAATTTAAATCAAATCAGCATGAAAAGGGGGCTGAAAATGGTTATGTTTACATAAGCAATAAAACTACCATTACTATTACCAACTGATTTTATTGCTGGGGACAAAATATGCTTTCTGGTCTTAAAGAGGTTCCTCTTAAACAACAGCTTATTAATCTCCTTACTTTTCAGATGGTTTTTACACCTGGGTGACAAGTTTTGAGAACAAGAATTTGACACTTACAAGCTGTGATTCTGTGTATAAAAAATACTTTAAATGCTAAACATCTTACCTTGAAAAGCAGAACTCGAGTTGTTTCTTCAGAGATTCTCTTAGACTCTCTTCAGACATTGGCTGTTCCTTAGAAACATCATCTTCTATGGCAGTGTTGTATTGTGGGTCAAAGACTAAATACTCCAAATCAGGGTAGTCCGTATCATTCTTAATGCTGTCTGTGGGTACGTGGTCATAGTCAGAGCCCTCAGGATACTCAGTGCTGTAAGCCTTACCCTCTGAAGAGGAAACATCTGCGTAACCTAACAGAGGAGGCAAGTAGTAACACAACAGTTGTGAAATAACTAATGCATCCAAGCTTTATGGTTACTGCATAACCTTAAGGACAAGTTATGAGATGTAGCATGTCTGAATGATAATCTTGGCAAGTCATTAAATATTCTGTACATGCAAACACATGTCAGAGCTACCTCCAAACCTATGTCAAAAGAATATTTGCTGATGTACTATAGCTGTAAAGGTTCATACCATCAGTCATTCCACTGGGAGGAGGGTAGGTCTGCAGCCAAGGTGAATCTTCTGTCTCCTCTGGCATATCATTTTGGTGGACAGGGATCTCCTCCCAAACTTTGGCATTGGGGTTCAGACCTGTTCCCTTTGTAGTGACCTGCATAGTTATAAGAATAAAAAGCATTGTATTAAATACTTTGAGTACGCACCTTGCAATACAAGTAAGCACAATAGCATGATCTGATTTTGCCATTTTGTACTTAGAAGCATATACATCATGGCATGTGGAGCGTGTAAACAGTATTACAGTATGACACCCCACAGTGCTGACAAATTTGTGTTGAAAACTAGTATTAAAATGCTATCATTAAATTATCAGATACACAGAACATTGAAGATAAATGCACCTTTTCCCTCATGTTGAAAATGCTTAAGTCAAATTTTCACACTCCAATGTGATTGCTCTCATTTAAATATTTTTGTGATATCTGATTGAAACAGGGCAAAAAATAAGTATTCCAAATGCTACACATAGGCACTGGTAAAAAGATTAACAGGCTAGAAGTTTAACACGACGCAAGTCTTTACGTTAATAGTCAGTGTCATTTCTGAGGAGACCAGTATTAAGCTTGTCAGAAATCCACTTGAATACCTAAATACATATAAACTAATCCAATGAATGGAGACGGTGCATCCGAAGACCTATTTGCAACACTTTAATCCAGCTTTTCCAAGCTTGTGCTTTACACTATCACGGTCCGGAGCTGTGATTGGTTCGCTCCTGGGTGTGACTCCGCCTCTCGGTCACATGTGGGGGATGCATGGCGCAAGTCCACCTCCAGCTACGGCGTGACTCGAACAAGGCATTTTGACCTGTGATCCATTGCTGTATCAAAATGAGTTTGCGTCAGTAAATGATTAACTCACTGTATTAACTTACACCATACACATGCCAGTCTGAAACCTAAAACATTTTTCTTAGTTTTGCCGACAGTTAAGGGACCGAGAGCAAGAAATTGTGCCAGGTACCGTTTCTATGAGAGTCAGAATGAAAAAGCACATGGCGCCGACCATGCAGCTCAAGCATGCGTTTACATTAAACGCGCAACAGAGCCTTTAAAGTACAAACGAAAAGAGCTAACCAAGATAAGAGATGTTCGTGGTTTACCAATTTCATCAGCCCCATACTGATGTCCATCATAGTTTAACATTTCTGCGGTGCAGTCTTGACCTATTTGAAGAAACTTAATAGCTATTTAGCTACTGTTGTGTAACAGCTAGCACAACATTTAACACAATCGTCCAGTAGATACGCCTCGCTGTTCGTGTTACAACAATGCAATTACACGACTTCTCAAACTTAAGAACAAATCTAATTTTCTAAGTGACCCTTTTGATACACGTGGTGAAGCGGTACGTTGTTTTATGACCGTGTCGTTTGCTACCATATGTTAATAACTAGCAAACCAGCCCCAGCTTCAACTCTTGCCTTTAGCTTAAGTTTACTAGCTCAACAGTAAGAACTGGCCCAACTTTGCACTGATAACCTTGAAAAATACGATTTTAATACTACAGACAACTTTTTTTTCTTTAGACAATGTAGTAAAGATTTGGAAGCAATGTCTGAGTCGTGAACGGCAACTTGCAATTTGAAGCATAATGGCAATATAGAGCTTTAGCCTTTAACTCGAGCAGAGCACGAGTCAGGAACCAGACGAAGGACGCAAACAGGTTGTCGCATGTTAGCTAACGTGGCCGTTACCAGGCCCAGTGACTTACCATGCTGACCCCTCTTCGTCTTCTTATTTCGTCTGCGTCTCAGATTGGTGTTAATCCTGTTAATTCACTTGTTCCACCCTGTTGACTCTTACTGTCCACTCTTCTTTGTCCTGTCGTCGGCTCGCCACTTAACTACCGTCTCCCCGGTAACTGTTACTCAAGCGACCGAAGGTCCCGAACAAACGGTAAACTACGAAAATCACCGACCGTTATCACTGACGTACGTCTCAGTATTTACTGAAAAGCGTTCTCCATTATATTGCAGTTTCCTTCACTCAGATCCTGCCACCGCAAAACAGTATCAAAGCAGCGCTCCTCCAGCACGTAACTACTCCGTGCCCTCTGCTTGCCACTGTTCGTCGGACTGGGTTCAACTCCGCCTACCTCCGCCTTTATTCTCCTGCAACAGCAACGCTAACAGCGCAGCGTAGCGACGAATGACGTAGAGGCTTCGAACAGACCAAACAACTCGGACTAGATTAGCTTCATTATCTTCATAGATAATGTAGGGATTTCTCTGCAACTCGATTATAGTTTGACAGAATATTTTTGCATACAATTCTTCATCTAATTTAGCATAATTACTTTAAAGTCATCCATTTAAATCTGTTAATGTTCAAATAGTATGCAATGAAAACTTAATAACCCAAGTCAGCTCTGAAGATGTGAAATGTTTTAATCTCATTAAAGAAGACATAATTGTGGCAGTGTAATATGTGCACTGTAATCATAAATCATAGCAACACTATTTTCTTTTAATTTTGTACATAGGAAAAGTTTAACAAGATGGACTGCATTCTTTGCTCTCAATTTTTTATATTTCTGATACTTTGTTGAATTGTTGCCCTATGTTTGAACTGAATCTTTTAAACATTCTCACTGTAGCTGTTTGTCACCTCTGTACTGCAGTTCTTCATCTTATGTAAATATGTAAATAGCCTATAGTATTTTATCACTATTATTTTTTGTATTGTTTTGTTTGTACTACCTTATGCATCCACATGTTCTTGCTGTATATCCTGTTGCTGCCTTGACAAATGAATTTCCCTGCTGTGGGATAAAATTTCCATCCATCCATTCATCCATGTGAATTCACCCAAAGAAAACAATGGGACACCCATATTAATCAAATTAAAAGCACATGATTTAAATACAATGGTTTACTGTGATAATGGCATTAACATATAATGTCATGTTGAAAAGGTTGCTACATGTATTTAAGACACAAATACAAGCATGTTCTCTTTAGTTTAACATGGTTTAATCAGATGTTTGTGACCTACAACAGCAAAGGTACTTTTTTGCACATGTATTCAAAATCTCCCCCGATCAATGAAGTGTTCACACAAATGTTCTCATCAGGCTTTATTAGTTCCAGCCTGTTGTGCTGCCTGTTGGCTCTGTTGTAGTTGCTGGATCTTAATGTTCATAACTTCAATGACAGCTGTAACACAGAATACAAGGTAGGTACAGAGTTAATACATTTGTAGGTAATAAGTATACATCTCCTGTCCTTAATCTGAAAGGAGTAAGTTCCTGTTCAGTCTCTTCAAGTCCCTGACTACAGAAAATAAAAACATATTAAATAGGGATGTGCTGATGCTGTATGCCTACAGCATGCAAGATGTCACTGATGGCAGTGCTAGATGATTGTCTGAGGTGTTATATTAAATATTTTTTCATAAATCTGTTCATCTGTTCATGTTATATGCTGGGGGTAAGGGTGGGGAGGGTTAAATAACAAAAACTGAAAGTACATCAACTTTGAGCCAAAATCTCAGTCTAAATATCAATACTGACCAAGAATTTTGCAATCATGCATTATTGATATTTACCTTCGACCTAAGAAGGCAGCATAGTAATTTTAGTCATAAGTTCTACAATTGTGTATATATACAGACACATATACCTATAATTAAAACAAATGCCCTACTGTCCAAGAATTTACTTTCTGCACTTCAAATGCATCACTCTGCGTTGTCTCAAAAAATACTTGTAAAATCCATCATTGTCATGGTTTCCAGATTGAGTTGTCCAGATTACAGCATTTTCAAGTTTGAGTGAGGCTTATGCATACAGGTTACACAAGAGAAAAGAGAATCTGACATTTTTCACAAAAAATATTTCACACTATTTTAACCACCTATTAACATACACTGTATCTGTACAAAACCTGAAAAAGCTAGAGCAAATAAAATTAAATTATAACCTAATCTAAAACATAAACACTGAACTTGCAACAAGCAATCATTAGATCTGGGAAAAGTCATTGAGTTACTACATTAATTTGCATAAGATAATACCTAAAATAGATTGCGCATAGCTCCTAAGCCTTACCATGACAAAACCCTGAGAGTAATTATTATTAAAATGAGAAGAAACAAGTAAAATTTCAGGGGGTTTACCTTGTTTCATGGCATGTTTTTCCTGAAGCGCTGGCTGAATTTTCTCTATCTGTTTTGTGAGGAAATCTATTTTGCGTTTGAAGAATGACTTTGAGTCTTCCACATTCTATTAAGACAGACAAGCACACGATAAATACATTTCAACAAGAACACATCAGTGAAATGAAACTAAATCATTTTAAATCATTCAGGAAAAACATACTTACCTTTTCAACATAATAGCCAGTGCCGACATCAACTAAAACATGTTCCACATCATTTAATGTTCCAGGGACATACATCTTAGAGAAAACAATGTCAAGGACAAGTACATTCTTTCTTATAAGACACACACTTCATTTGAAGCACAACTTTCTTTCTTTCATACAAATGGGGAAATGTGGGTTGCTGGCAGTCATGAAAAGATACAGAGCTGGTTAGTGGCACAAGCAGTTCCTTCCCTGAATGGAAAGGAGAATAAAGAGAAAAAGGACACGTTTTAACACACAACGGTCTATTTTTGAAGGACAGATCATGTTCAAACAAAGGCAGTCATTGATAAAATGTAGATTATAATGACCCACGCCTTATTTACTCACCTTTATTGTTTTTGTTCAGAACATTCAGGCTATCTTTAGCTTCCACATACTTTGTTTGGACAACTTTGAGTTGGCCTATTGAAGACGTCAGGAACTCGATCTCCTGGAAATATACAAACCAGTCAGCACAAGCCTGCTGCATCCAAACGTGTGTGGGAAAAGTACTGCATTTAACCACTACCAAGGTAAACTGATTTACACTTAACAATGAATACATGTGATATAGTTAGATTGTTAAAATTATAAGTGGAGCAGACCGTTAAACACAGATTTGAGATGACATGCTAACGTTGGGCTCAAGCTAGCATCGGCCCACTCTACCGTTTTTATCCGGAATACTGTGGTCAAAGTGTGTATTTATAAAAACAGGATAGAAACTGAAGTCAAAGCAACAACACTACCTGATCTAGTTGGGTTTTAAGTCCCTCTAATTGAGGCAAGGAGAGGTCTGTAAGATTCACCGCCATGTTGGGAGCGTGATGTTCAGTGCTGACCCTTTAAAACTGGTTCCGGTTCACCATAGAGGGGCTATTATTAGTCTGAAATGCCGCCCCCGTATGGACCAGAGGAGAACTGCACCCTCCCTCCATGAAGCCTATAGTCACGTCCGCAAAGGAGGTTATGTGATCAGTCTGTCAGCAGGATCACGCAAAAACGACTGAACTGATTAACATAAAAAGAGGCGGAAGTTGGAACTGGTTTTCAGTTTTGTTTAATATTGAAAAATTACCATAGCAGTTAGAATACCAATAGTTAATTTATTTCAAAAATCTAACCAGTGTAACCAAGTTGCATAATAGACCTTTTTTGTACACGTGTTCCAGTCTATAAATAAATGCAAAAGGATGACATTTTTATATGCATCTAGTCACTGGAAGATTAACAAAAGAGACAATGCTTATCAAATCTGTAAATCAAAACGTAAAATATTCAAATTCTGATGCATGGAATAGTTTTTTATATTCAAAATATTTGGCAAAGTATATATGGAAAAAAATATGCATTTGTGAACACCCCCTAATTAAGCACAAACTAAAAATTTTTAATCTTATTTCTTGTTTGTAGTGAAATGTAAATGTGACCATACTGAAAATATTTCTCCACGCATGGCAGGTATTTTTATGGTACTAATAGACAGTTGATAATTTATTGAGACTATATTAACACTCCAAACTCAAATGTCCTGTTGCATTGTTCACAAATGGCCTAATTAATAACATTTTTTAAATTCTGCCCATTATCACATGTACAATTTTAAAAAAAAAATCACAGGATAAGGACGAAGAAAATTACAATAATTCAAAATAACACTTTAAATATACAAGCACTTGTAACATGACAATAAGTTCGAATGATTTAATAATATAAGTTTATTTTTGCACTGCTGGGGAAAAAAATAACCCTACACAGGTTTATTAAAATTCATATTTCCTAGTATTCATAATAAATCTTAGGTCAGTTTGAGTAAACATGCTCCTTTATAGAGAGGTGCTGAGACCACGCCCACAGAATTCATCTAGCTCCGTGATACAGCAAGCTGGAGCACCATAAAGAGGGGTAAACATGACAAATTCATGGTGCCCAGCATTCCCGGAGGGGCCCAGTAAATACAGGTTAGAAGTTATGAAAATTCCGTGTACAAGAGGCACAGAAGCCGGGACTCAGACGTTCAAAGCCTGTTAGGTTTACTTTAGTTTCTGCCAGTTCCTCTAGCTGTTGCGCAGGGTAAAGACGCAGAAAAGCCAGGCTCTCATTGGCTTAATGTTAGCCAATCACAGTCAAGCAGATTAGCATATTGAATGTCGTCACCTTGCTAAAATAACTGCCTAAGTCATTTTTTGGCTGAATTGATTTTTTTGTTTAAATCATCTCAATGTGTTGCTGGCCACCTCTGGTAAAATCGCCCAAATCCTCAGATCATGCTATTTTCTGCCTTTTTTGTATAATGGCCTATGTTAAGAGTGTAACTTAGGCAAAATTAATTTGCCAAAGTCATAAGACAATGTGATTTAGGTAATTTTATCAGTTTTTAAGATGGCAGCCACTTCAAGAAAAAAGAAAATCTACTCAACCACTGAAGTTATTTCCATAATTCAAGGCTCCTCTCCTCTTGGTAAGTGATGAGGCTTACTACAATATAGGCTAGAATATATTTTGTATAGTTATTTAGTCCTTTCACTGAGTCTTTAAGTCAGCATTTTACTCAGTAAAGTAGCCACATGAAGCTAGCTAACAAAGAGCGGAAAGGCTCCAGACACTGTGGCTGTTGCAAGTATTTCTGTACAAGGATTTGAATACAGTATTGTAATCTAAGAGCAAGAAAAATATTGATAGGATCCTATTTACTTGCGTTTTTATTTAATGAAAATATGAAGATGCTATTAGTAATGAAACATAATTTGACTGGTATTCTACTCTGCCTGTTGTACAGTGTCTACACACATCTTTTACTTGTGTACACCACTTTGGTAATCCCTGATGTAGCCTAATATAAAGGACCAGACGGCAATGGAACGTAATGCCCAAGGAGTGTCATTTCTTTGACAGTTTGTCCCATTAAAAGTAATCAGTCAAGTACCCAGTGAAGGGCTAAAGAGTGATGAGATGGATCTGCCTCCTCAGAACTATGTTTAGTTACTTTTTTAGTTGATCTTTTTTGTTCATGGAGTTAAAGATTTGAATTGCTTAAGTCACAAAGGCATGTTCAAAAATTTGCCTGAGTCATTTATCCCTCATATATTACATAATTGCCAGATAGTGTTATTAACATGTCAACAGTCATCTATTGTCATGACCTTTTTGAGTGAAATTATAAATACTTTATATTCAACATTTGGTATAGTTTTTTTGTTTCCTGGAAAACCTGAAAAAATGACTTAGGCGATTATTTTAACAAGGTGACAATATTCATAAAACTGGTGCAAATTGACCCGAGTCTTCCAGCAGGATTTCTATACCACATCAGAATGGCTTGAAACTTGGTAACCAAGATATTTTTTTCCACAAAAAATGTTACGGAGTCCATGGTAGAACTCCAGACATTACCACAAAAGTCACAAAATACATGTGGCAGGGCACCTTTAAAGAATGAGTATAGCCAGTGGATGAAGGTAAAGGTGACATTTGGGTTTAGCACTCACGAAGAGACAGTGATATTCCCATTCCCATAATGCACTTCGCAACAAAATTTCCAAAAAGGCCCAAGTGGCATTTCAGTTCATGTAAACAAGCAGACTGGAGTCATCTTTGAAGTTGGTCACTGTGAGGGAAGTGATTCAGGTCATGGCAAGACAAATGGATTAGTAATAATTAGGCTATCACTCGGGTTTTACAAATTTGGAAAAAAAAAAAAAGTCATGAGTCATACGCTGCTTTAAACATAAAATTAGATTTCTGCAATAGAACAAGTATGTTAGTGTACATGAAGGTAAAACTCTTTGCTTTGATAACTCAGCATAACTAAAGGCCTCCAAAGTCCCAAGCTGTTTTAATGTTTATCAAACTATCAGTGATACAGTACATATCATCTTATTCCATCAAGAAATAGATGGACCTTATGATAATGTGTTCTCATTTCAAAACAGGCAACACATTTTTATCATGAACTAATTTTAAGAGACGCTGACTCCTTCTGAGGGTAAACATTTATTCAAAACTGTTCAATCAATACAGTGAAAGTGCATTAAAACACTCAATAAAATCTTAAAATGTATTTAAAAATCAGTCACACTGTAGTATTTTTAGCTTTAAAAAAATCTGTTTAATTTAATAAAGGAATACTATAAAACTGGCCAAACTTAAGAATTAAAATCAAGTCACTCAGCTTTTTGTGCTGAAACCATAAAACACCAAATATGTACATCCTATTTTTGAAGAGTAACCTCACGTCCACCTACTGCAGGTGAATCGGTAACCCATACACCACCGGTGCAGCTCCAATAAGGTGTTTCAGGTGGGTGGCTTGACGTGCTGGACCCATATATTTCAAGAGGGGGGCTCCAGGCCCAGCAGAAAACCAGCTCTCAAACAAGGCTTTAGTGAAACGATCAATATCCCGATCCGTCACATCCCACAGGTTTCCCAAAATAAAGGGGCTTTAAAGTAAAAGAACAAAGAGTGATAATGAAAAAGAACAGAATCAGTTGAATCAAATACATGGAGCTTTAAAAAAATGTCAGAATATTCAACATAATAATCCATACATATTGAGTCAGAAATACATGCTATTACCAACTAGATGAAACTATATGTTAAATAGTGTAAAGTTCATGATTAGTCAAATGACCTGCGAAAAAAAAATCAGGTTTTTTATATTCACTATGCTCTTGCAGTTATCACTAATTTTACAATTCTTCAAAAGTGTCATGTAATTAAGTGCTCAATGAACTATTAAACTCACCAGCCTGCTGTGAGGTAGTTGAGGATAATGCCTTGTCCTTCCTGATCTCCACGCACCACCAGAGCAGCACTGCTGCACCCAAAGAGCAGTGAAGCTGCTCTCATCTGCTGCTTCAGGACTGACTGGCCATCCAAGAAGCGTGAGCCTGCACCGTGACCAATGTAACTACAACATGGACGAGGCCAATAGGAAGTCAGTGAAACAAATACAGAACATAGGACCAATTATTAACAGTTAATACAGTTCAATGTGATTTTAGGAAAAAAAAATCTTGTTATAAAATATCATGTTTTAACATCTACTCCAGGGGTGTCAAACTCATTGTAGTTCAGCAGCTACATACAGCCCAATATGGTCTCAAGTGGACCAGACCAGTAAAATAATAACAAAGAAAACAGTAAAATTACATTATGAAAACATTTACATAACAAAGTATCCTTTAAAAAATATGAATAACAGGAACAACCACAAACAACCTGAAACTTTTTAAGAAAAATAAGTGCAATTTTAATATTATGATTATCATTTACATGTGCATTACAACTTACAGATAAAAAAAATGTACAAAACAGTTGGTAACAGACAATACTGTTAAAATTTCACAAACTTCTCTTAAGACATTTCATGTTGGTCATGTTTGTACAGGTTATTCAATATTTTTTTGTAAAGGGATAGTTTGTAAATGTAAACATTTTCATGTAATTTTCCTTTTTTTTTTTTTTTTACACTAAAACAAAGAAAAATTTGGAGTTATTATTTATAGGTTATTATGATTGTATTTTACTGGTCTAACCCACTTAAGATCAAATTGGGCCGTATGTGGTCCCTGAACTAAAATGATTTGGCAATGGCTACTGCCACAGTACTGTGGCACAAAATATCGGTTTGTCTATTGCCACAGAGCCAATCAAATGTTAGCATTTGTACCAGAGCCAATCATGGATACTGTTACATGAACTCATTAGCCTCTTGTTTCCACAGTACTGTGGTGATATATGGTGTATACTTCAGTACATTCTTTTGTGCATTTTGCTACCACAGTACTGTGGCAACTGATGGAAGAAATGACAAATTAGTGATAGTATATAGTATATAATAGGAATTATTGTTATAAATACTCTATATGTTGTTTTAGGATGTTCTTTGCTCTTTGTAGTGAATGAGGCTGGAAAAGGTGGGCGGAGCTACATGTTACATGTACCATGTGACTTCTCAGTTCTGTGTCAGTTCAGTGTATTGAGTACTGTGGTCCAAATTCTGCACTCTGAACACTGTCCCAGTGGCTGATTTATATCAACGTCAGATTTACCTACTGGTGCCCTTAGCACCATGCACCCTCCCACTGTATCTAGGCCTGACCTATTTGCTATCTGACTGCCTTGGTACTTTTCAGGATGTAACAATTTACCTGTCTAGACATGATATAGCTAACGAGGGCATTGATTGGCTCTGTGGTAATAGACAAACCATTATTTTGTGTCACAGTACTGTCAGTAGCCATTTCGAAATGATTTTTACGCCCGTGGTTGTAGTAAATGTCTTGAGTGTAATTTTTGTATTTTATAAATTTGGCCCATGGGCCATATATTTGACATCCCTGACTACTTCAAGTATGGAAGAAAGCTCATCAGAAACTCACATATACAAATCCTTGGACGCCACAGCTTCTGCCAGTTGACCCGAGTAAGGAGCCACTCCACACACCCCCTCCCAGCCTGATTTACTGAAACGAGAACAGACACACAGTAAATGAGAGGGAATGAGAACAGTGACAGAACTAAATAATAAAATAAGTACCATGTGTATTGTTCTCACCTGCTAAACCACCCCTTGAATTGATCTTGTGCATTGTCTAAATTTCCATCAGGGTCCAGCACATAAAACACCTTCTTTAGATCCACACCATGCTTCAAGACGGACTGAGGATCACTCTGAAAAGGGATACTGTCACTTTAACAGATACTGGTCCAATACTGACCCAAAGAGCTGAAATGGATATTGATGGCAAATGTGTGACCCATTGGCCCTTCCATTTAGTTCAATAACATACATACTTACACTAACACTACATAGAGAAAACAGCTATAAAATCTAATAATGACTAATAAGTAAGATATGTAACTAACTATTTTAGAGTTCCACAAAATCTTTACAAAAATCAATCTCCTCATACACTAAGAAGGATCTGCACTTTTAGAAGTATTTCTCTCTGCTACACCATCAATAGTTTTCTCTAAGTTCCTGGTGTATATATTTATTTTTTTCAATAATTCTATAAATTTTTGCATTTGTTAAGTTCTTTCATTAAGTCACAAAGCAATGTTTAAGGTGAAGCCTGATGTTACTTTCCACATAAAAGCACCTTGGCTACTGAGTAAAAACCAGCATAACATACGTGCTCTGTATTAGCTGATAAAGTCTGTATATCTGTGTTGGACCTAAAAACTCAGAATGGTTCATCACCAACAAGTGTCTGCAACTACATCTTCTTTACAAGAAATTTACACAGATATAACATCACTTACCTCTTTCTGAATGGTCAGTCCAATTAAAGAGTGCAGAGAAGGCATCCGGCTCACAGAGCGAGACTTTAAAACAGAGATGCTCTCCCATGGTAACTTCTGAAGGTGCTGCATAGGAAAGAGGAAATTGTTTACCTTCACTAAAGAGACGTTCTAATAGACTACAGGAGGTTTCAGAACATGCTAGAAGTGATGAAGCCAACCTTGTCCAGTATGAGAACAACATGGCCGTGGGGCTCAGCTACACGTGCAAACCTGGACACAGCTTTATCCAGAAGCTGCTCACAATCCACATCCCATTGTGGACAAAGACCCAGGCCGAATGTTTTAAGGTCTCCTGGAGAGAGCTCAGGAGATGCAGAGAGAACAGCCTGACAAACAATAAGGAATGGAAAGGTCAAATTCTGATGCACCAATATCAATGAGGCAAATGGAAAAAAAATAGAGTAAAACAAAACCCCACACCTTCAGCATCTCTTCACTGACTGTCACACCCTTAGCAGACAAAGCCTCATAGAGGGAGTGGGCCTGACTGGAAAGCTGAGGGTCTGACGACAGGGGGAGCAAGAGGCTCTTCCAGCATCTCAGCACGGTCTCCATCTCCTTTAACAGTCGCTGTAAGAAAGATGATGGTGCACAGACAGAATAGTAACTAAACTTTACTATTTGAGCTGAAAGAATTTCCACATTCTCTGTCATTACACAATAAGTCTAACATCAAACACACTAAAGGGGTCATATTTATCTAAACCCACTTTTATTAGTCTTTGGTTCATTTATTTGTGTATTTGGACCCTAATAGTT
>JAPQRP010000024.1:24151218-24176913 GCA_037367295.1 Apogon hyalosoma | reverse complement strand
TAAAATTATACAAATTTTTTTTATTTTTAAGACGATATGAACAGAGATGATATGAACTTTTTTTTTTTTTTTTAGTCTGTAAGTGAATTGATAAATAATTGTTTTATGTGAAAGCATAACTTTTGTATCCACTAGTGGTCAAAGGCACACACTTTCCCTCTTGCTCTATAGTCTGTTTGCTCTAATGTCATTTTAAAATGACTGAATTTATTTTTGAGGATTGATGTAAATCTTTTCTTCATGAATATAGATCAAAACAGACCACAGCTAGAATTTCTACACTAAGTGGTTTGTACATTTAAAATAGCAGCTGGAGAGGACCCTCTGTAATGGGAAATAACTTAAAGCAGGTTAATGTTGTTTTTTAATACCATACTGTGGTTTTCAGTAAAAAGAAAAAAATAGACACCAGTCCAATTTTTAAAATGTTTATTTTGAAACTTGGTAGTTTTAGTTTTAATAATATTGCACTTTAAGCTGAGTTTATAAAGTGCTTTAAAAGAAAGACAGGTCAGGTCCTGAAGGTATGTATGAATAATCACATGGACAAGACACTAGGGGACGATGCCTCTCCTCTTGATGATGTGTTCCAGTGCAGCCCTTTCAGAGGTGTCCAGGCTAATCTTGTATTTGGCCAAGATTTTCAGGATGGGTCTCAGCTTTAACCACCATGCTGTCTTTGGGATACGGTGTCTGGAGAGAAAAACATTTAGTGAAAGAATATGTATAATAACAATATCTCAAATGATAGGTGACCAAATAATGTAAAATAAATTAGCATTATTATTGTTATTCTTATGTATTTTACTTATCAGCACCTTTCAAAACACCCAAAGACATCTTAAAACAGTTTAAAACAATGAAGCAGTACAAGGTGAGAAAGAATTAAAGAAAAAGCTATGTATGCATAACTAATGTCCACATGTGTTCAACTGTCCTCCCTATGATTGTATACAGATACTGATTAATTGTATCAACCCCAGGGGAAAATTATTGACAAATTCTTTCATGTATCAGCAGCTTAATCAAGGGCATACCAATATGGCAGAACAAAACATGAAATGAGCAATGAAAGCTATGTAAATGGTTGATTTTTAGTGGATTAATACAGTAATTGCAGCTCTCTGTTAAACTCATGTCAAATAATCAGGTGACGTCATAAAGCAGTAATATAATATAACTAAGTACAAACAGTGGAAGAAAGACACTATTTCAAAAATTGATATAAAAATTAAGTCTTACTCAAAATCAGTGTCTTCTTTAAGTTCTGCCAGTGGCTGAAAAACCAAACCTCTCTTCCTCATGCCCAGCACACAGGCCGAGTCTGGAGAATTGGCAAAGATGCGACCTGGAAGTTTGATGTTAAAAACAGAGCATGCATTAGCAAAGGGAGTTTTGTCATTCTAGAAAATCGTGCTTTGACTATAATCATGTCCACACCATGTCTGTAGCATTCCTTCAGCTTATCAGTCAACCATAACACAGACTTGATCCCCATCTTTGTGCCAAAATTCCTGTCAAAGGGGCTGGGTGTTCCTCCCTAAGGACAAAGGACAGGATGCCATATGTGAAGAGAGTTGAAATGAGTTGAAAATAATGAGACTGTGCACAGCAAACAGAAGGTCTGTATGAAATGACACACCTGCTGCATGTGTCCAAGAACATTCTTCCTGCAGTCAAAGACTCCTTTACCTTCTTCTGAATAAAGGTTAAAGATGAAGTCTGTGGTGTAGTTTGCATTGCATTTCTCATTCCTGAAAAAAATATAATGTTGAATGAAAGACTAAACTGCAATGAAATTCTGAGTAAATTTGAATTTGTTCAGACAATAATCACTGTAAACACCTCAAAATGAGTCCTCTCTTCACTGTGGTTTTCATCTTCTCCACCAGATGTTCTACATTAACCTACAAACAAATAAACCATTAGACCATCATTCCCTGTACGACATCACACAGCTTCCTCGCTTTTATAGATCTATGAGGACAAACCTCGAGATCATGAATGTTGAACGGCTCCTCATAGATGTACGCAGCATCAGCTCCAGATGCCAGACCCGACATTGTTGCCAAGTAGCCACAGTATCCTCCCATGGTCTCAACAATAAACACTCTTCTCTTAGTGCCAGCAGCAGATTGTTTGATCCTGTCACATGTCTAAAATCCAGAGGATGAATGTAAAGTTTTTAGATTATCTGTGCTATCTTAGCTATGCTTTTTCTTTATTAATTCATCAGTGACGTTACCATTGTTATAGTGTTCAGAGCAGTGTCGGCGCCGATACTGAAGTCAGATCCAGGGATATTGTTGGAGACAGTAGCAGGAATAACAACAAGAGGAATACACATTTCCTCATACTTCTCTCTGGCCTGAACGATCTCCAGACCTCCAGCAAATGCCTGGTAAAGACATGAAGAAACCAAAACAAGCCATAATCAGAAACAAATGACTTTCATCATAACAGATTTTACATATTCCAGTTTAGTCTATATGGACAAAGTGTATATGTATATAATGGCACCTAAAACAAACTAGAGGATTTACATTTTAGTTCCTCACCTCAAAGCCTCCAATAATAATTAAAGCATGAATGTTGAACTTAGAGATGCTTAGACTGATCTCTTCCATGAACTCATGTGGCAGAGACCTTTAAAACAGAAGGAAATAGACAATGTACAGTAAATAACATTTGCTTTTTTTTTTTGCACAAAACATCTTTTTTCAGTGTTTGCACATTCTCAGTTCCAGGATCAGACCTTCAATGGGGCTGAACCCCTGAAGTGAATGTAACATGCATACATTATCTTGCAGAAGGTAACTCCCTGATAAATCACTTGTTTTACTGGATAGCAATTAATATATGAATGTGTTTCTTTATACATTTTGATGTACAATAATTTTGTCATAAGTTAATAGACTTTTCAAGCAAATGAGAAAAAGAAGAGGGGGATGTTGTGTTTGTACAAAGTATTCAACCTGTTTCACTTTGGCAGTTCATGGAGTTACACATAGTATTTCAGAAAACAGTGATAATTCCTAAAAGTTAATATGACTGATGTTTATATTGAGATGAAATTTAGGCATGTTTCTTTAAACGATGGATGGATGGATAGATGGATGGATGGATGGATGGATGGATGGATGGATGGATAGATGGATGGATGGATGGATGGATGGATGGACTTTATTTATCCCAAACTGGGAAATTACAGTATTCTAAAGGACTCTAAAATACTGATGTTTGACAACCACTGCTAGTGTTTGTAAAAATCAACATACATATCCAAATGCTGACACAAATACTGTCATTTCTGTACCTGTTTACAGAATAAACTTTTGAAATATCTTACCTTTTAGTGCCTAATATTGAGCCCCCCTTTCCAGTCCATCCAGCAACTCCAGACCAACCAATAGGCTCAATCTGTGCAGGGACACATCATACTCATTCGTATGTGTAGACTAAAGACACATTAAAGCAAATGAACCATGGTGACAGTTAATGCTTCTTTGTGTAACAGTAGAATTTACCATCCCATGAGCCAAGCCATCAAAACCATCATGCACTGCGAGCATCTGATGACCCTGCAGAAGTCCGATTCTGACAGCTGAACGGACTGCAGCGTTCATCCCAGCACATGGAGCGCCCACGTTCAGTACAGCAATATTGATATTACTCTGGCAGGGGCACAGATATTTATCTGAATAAGAATACAGTACTTTCCACAATAATTTGATGCAAAATCACGATATCAAATGGGTGAAGAAGTCTATTTCCTCACCTTTACATCTGGGGGGTGCACATGAGCAAGCATTTTGTAAGTGTTCCAGTTATTCTCAAAACTCCTGTGGAAAAAAAAGAGCAACATTTCAATGTCAGCTCAACATGATACAAATTCATGTGAATAACACAAAAGCATGCATGCCTCACTTTCCCCTGAGCTTCACAGCATCGTCAAATCTTCCTTCAGCCATTGCAGTGGTCACATCTTTGGTCTGTTGAGAAAGAAAATTCAAAGGAGAATTTCACTGATAAGTGCTTAAGCCCCGATGATTGAGACGACTGTCTGTGGCTTAAGTAGCTTCTTTTGCAAAACTTTTGAACCATCAACACTGTCCACATGCTTTAAAAAGTCAAGTGAAAGAGACATTTCTCATCTTTATTGGTCTTACATTTGGAGACTCTGTGGTGTTTAAATCCTAATATTATGTAGCATTGATTCATTACAATCTCCTAGTATGGACCAAAAAACTGTTGTAACTTACTTAGGAAAGGTTAGATGTAGACAATAATTCATTTGAAAACATCTAACATGTCAGTTAGTTACACATTAAAAAATGCATTTTTAAAAAATCATTTCATTTCTTGGAAACTCATTCATTTTCGTATACATTTACATGTAAATTTGTGATTCTAAATTAACCAAATGAAGTTCTCCTAACTCCAATCATGTTTTGACACCTGAAACTGACTAATACTAGGTTTAGGTTGGTCTCTGAGGGTTCAAGTAGATATATATATATATATAAAATGACTGACTGTTCACTACAAATCCACTGTAGTCAGAGCAGTGTACTTCAGAGTGTTGCAGTATAGTTGGCTTTGCAAATGAACAAACTTATCTCACCACTTGGACACACTCCATCAGAGGAAGCCTGACCGCCATGTTTCCAGACAAGCTGACCACACATGCAGGAGTGTCTGGAGTGGCCTCGAGCAGAGCCATCACCGACTCCACACCCATCCTGCTTGCCTGAATCATGACAAGAAAAGAAGGAACAGGTCAGGAACCAAGAAAAATATGGAGTCATTTCTTCATATTGTTTTCATGGATTGGTGTTAGTTTTAGTAAGGGTTAGTTACCAGGATTCTGTCAAAGGCCGAGGGGGTTCCACCTCTTTGTACATGACCCAAGATGGTGCTGCGAGTGTCAAAGCCCAGTTTCTTGGAGACCAGCTGGACAGAGAGATATGAATATTTTTATGAGCAGTCTGACAGTCACAGGGAGTCATTTATGTTAGTGTTTTCCATCATCACTGACCTGTTTGACTTGCTCACAGGTGATAGCTTTACCACTACGGTCTATCGCTCCTTCTGCAACAATGATAATATTCAAACGGGAACCACGACCTCTTTGCTGACAAAAACAAAACAAAAATACAGAGAAAAGCAAAAAAAAGAAGGTAAAGGAGCTGCATGTTATATTTGTGTTATAACACATTCTAAAATGACCTAAAAGCATCATTAGGGTATTTAGGAAAAAACTCTAAATATTTATTGCAGAGATGCACTGAATGTATTCACATTAATGGGTTGATGTATTATTGTGAATGTGTATGACCACTAGAGGGAGTACTGAGTCACTATACTGATCTCCCATGAGCTTGAAAATGCTAAGGAGTTAAGAAGCAGCTCCTTTCAAAATCATAAAAGTTATATTTGCACAAGACTAGTATAACCTGTAGACCTCTGTGATATGGAAACTAACCCCCAAGATTTGTGTTTTGTGGTAGTTTTTTTTTTTTTTTAACTTGCATTTACTGACATTATTCCTCAGTTTTAATATCACCAGATACAGGATAAGACAGAAAATGCTCCCTACTGTAGCTGTCATACTTGCCATCCATCTCATCATCTTTTCAGATGTTGTTTTCTGAAAAATTTTATTCTTTACCATAGATATCATGACATTAGCCACCCAAACACTTTTAAATGTTTTATTTATCATCAGCAACACAAGCTCCATCATACTGCATCCTGGAAATACATTTATTAAATGTGCAGAGGAAACAAAAAAAAAAAATTCCATATCCCACTGAATTATAGTGATGTTGATGCTCATATGACTAATATCATCACAGGGCCTCTGCATTTGCGGAAATAGGGTATGTAATTTGCAATGGTATTTTTACTTTACAAATTACAGACATGTTCTATTTGGATTAAGATCACAGATGACTTCTTCAATTATTACAAATTACCAGAGGTTCACAGGTAATACTAGTCCTGTGGAAATAGGGATAAAATCAAAGCATTGCCATTTTCACCACTGGACACAGCTCTAAAGTAAAAGAATGAAGTTTGATGCTGAAATTGCAGCATTTCTTCCACACAGGTGAGTTTAATTTTGAAGCTCATGAAGGTATAAAGTACCTATGTTCAGATGTTGGATGTAAACACACTCTTCAGACTAAACTGTGACAGTTCTGTTTTTGCTTGGACCAGAACAGAACAGATCTTTAGTGCAGATATTGACACAAACCATACAGAAATAGAGGTAATTTGTGATTTTACTGAGGCTGTTTTCAGTCTAATAACAGGGTTGAGCTAACAGAGATATAATGTAAAGCTGAGTGACACAGTCTTTTGAAACATAGTGTTAAATATTTTGTTGTGTTGGTAGCTGTGGGTATGTTCCCCTTGGTGCTGATAGTCTGGAATATCTAGAACCAATTTTAACATGATCATTCAAAGGATGGAACACAAAAGATACTTACGTCTGTCAGTCTCCTGCAGAGATGCTCTTCCCATCCATCATCTGGGGGCATCTCTGGGATGAAAACCCAGTCAGCACCGCAAGCCAGAGCTGTTACCAAAGCCAGGTAACTGATGATGAAAAGCATTTTGGGTTCAGCTGTTTATAAACTACAAGGAATAATTTAAAAAAAAAAAAAAAAAAAAGTAACATATAGTAATGCCTTTTTTTGCTGAACATGATTTTGGAATACATTATTGCAAAGATGCTGAAGTATAATTTGTGGAAAAACACACAGACAGCAACACAACGATTTTTTATGCTAACATATTACAGATAGATATCAGAAATGTGCCAGTAGAAGATTACACAAAAGATTTCTTAATTGTCTCCTGTCCCAGACATAAATATGAATATATGTCAGAACTGTGCAAGTCACCTGCAAAGAGCATCATATATGTTTTGAATGACAGACAAAACTCGTTTTCTTGCTGTAAATGATGGTTTTGCTATTTTGTACTTCAGAACAGTTTAAATGTTATTGACATAAACAACAAAAGTTATTTTACTTTTAGTGACCCCGAGCTCTATGATAGATTCCTCAGAGATTAATAAAGGTTGTTTTGCCAGAGAACAGGCTGTACTCACCCACAGTGTCTGCCCATGACCTCCATGATGAAAGTCCTCTGGTGACTGCAGAAGGACACATGTAGTTCAAGGGTCTTACTTTCATACCAATGACAGGATTTATTCACTAACTATAATACAGCTAGTTTCCCAGTCATAGATTACAATACTGTGCAAAAGTCATAATCCATCTTTAGCATTGTAACCTTCGCAGGGTTGTAATGAGCATTCATATTTATTTTTTAATTTCTTTATTAAGATAAAAAAACATAAGACAACACAGAAAATACACACATATTAGAAACACACCAACATGTCATATCTAAATGGATAATACAAGCAAAAGTCAGCATTTATTGTGACCTTTATTTGCTCTTAGTACATGCAAGTACTTAGTACATCCTCTCTTGGGTCGAGGGCCTTTATGTTTTCTGAAATGATCTTGTGTGTATTATACCACTTTTCCTTCAGTGCTTCCCTCTTCTCTTTTTTTCTTTTTTTCCTTATTCAGTCTATACAATATTCATATTTTTTCTGATGTTTTGCTTTTATATTCTTCACATATTTGTTGTATATTCCAGCTGTATCTTGATGCTGATATCAACAAATGTAACTGTGGTCATTATAATGTTGGTAAAAGAACAAAAACCTGATGGCATCCGAAGACTTTTGCACTGTACTGTAAACCCAGTCTGATACTAAAAAAATTCTTTAAAAATTTGTTGCAAAATAAAATAAATGAATAGTTAATAAAATAGTCCTGGATGAGGCTTAATCCATGCCCTGCTCACTGGACGATAGTGCCTACCTCTGCGCTGTGGTGGTGATGGCATCCACTGTCTCTATGATGCGGTGCAGGGCGGAGTCTGTGCCGATGGTCATGTCAGTGCCACAGAAGTCATTGTCAATGGAGCCCACCATTCCAACAATATTGAGGTGAGAGGATTCCTTGGCCTCATCTGCTGTGATCTTACCTGGACACATGTTAAAATGACAGATGGATAACTACATCCTCACTAAACCACTTAATGCATGGATGTCAGACTCATTTTACATCAGGGGCCACATACAGACCAATTTGATCTCAAATGGGCTGGACTAGTAAATTAATAGCATAATAACCTATTAATAATGATAATTCTAAATTCTTCTCTTTATTTTAGCACAAAAAAGCAAGGTAAATTGCAAAAATTTTAAAATTTGCAAACCATTAATTCACAAAAACAACCTGAAATTTATTAAGAAAAATAAGTGGAATTTGAACAATGTCTCAGCTTATCATTCACACATGTATATTACAACTTAGATGTTGCAATGGATCTACAAAGGCATAAAACATTTAATAACAGGCATCTGGAACTGAGAAATATGCCATTTAAGTTTATGATGTTAAACAACTGGTTAAGACTCAGTGACACTCTTGACTATCACTGTCTTCTGTTGAATTTCTGGGCCAGACTGGACCTTCGAAGGGCCAGTTTTGCCCTGTGGGCCATATGTTTGACACCCTCAGGTTGATAAATGAATTTGAATTTCCCACTGGGGAATCTTATCTTATCTTATCTTATCTTATCTTATCTTATCTTATCTTATCTTATCTTATCTTAACCTCCTAAGACCCAGCAATGCATTTTTGTCTTCTATGGGGGACAAGACTTTCACAACTTTCTAAATAAATAAATACATGAAGAAATGCTGTCTACTACAAAGGACATTCCATTAAAATAAAAAATGCATCTAAAAAAAAAAAAACAAAAAAAAAAAACAAAAAAAACTGTTGCATCTTGATGTTTCCAATAAAGGCTATTGTTTAATTTGAAAAAAGCCAAAACTAGTACTTTTCTGGGTCTCAGGAGGTTTAATGCAATACATTTTACATTTGCAGAAGGACTGGACAGACATAGGATGAAGTAACTGCTTGAAAATGGTTTTTTTTGGTGGTCAGTGGTCTTACCAGCTTTAATCAAAGATGCCAGCAGTTCACTCCACTCTGTTCGAAACTGGTTGGCACCCGTCAGGCTGCCATCACCTCCAATCACACACAGGTTGGTAATACCCAGTTTGACCAGGTTCAGGGCTGCCTTGGTTCGACCCTCTTTGGTGCGGAAGTCCTGACAGCGGGCACTACCAATCACTGTTCCACCCTGATGGTCAGCAAAAACAAAAGTTACCTGAAATCTCACATCCAGTAACTCTGACTCTTTTATGAGCTTTAGCGGAAAATGGTGATAAACATTCTATTGTTAGCTCTCTTTTTTTTTTTTTTTTACAAGTTGTGTGTGCTATTCCTCTGCAAAACTATATGGATTTCACTTTGTTTTTCATCATAAGTAAATGCTTATTTATTTGAAGTTAAAAATTACATGGGTGCACTTCAAGCTGATGTTTTCATTAGTTTTCAATTAGCCTGCACCAAGCTGTAAACATTAGCAAGACATTTTGATTCTATTACATTGTATGATTATTAACTCGCCCTGATGTTCGGCAAGAATGACAGATTTTCAGTAAACACAAAGAGGTCAAGAGAAGGATAGTGTTATCTGAGACCTCATATCCATTAACTGTGACTCATGAACTTTAGCATTTAAATGGCCATTTGACCTATAGAACTGCCCGGTGGGGATTAAATACGTGCTACAGTTACACTCATCATCCGTCTCATAAGTTCAGACCAGAGTAAACATACAAACGAATTAGTTAAACATGCTTCAGTGTGTACTCACCAACTGCAGCATCATTGACACACTTTCCCAAGTTGCTGGGCGTATATTGTCTCCTCCATCCACCAGACCCTGGTAACCCTGTCAGCAAACAAACAAACAAAAATTAAAAAAAAAAACCACAACATGTCAGCTCCTTGAACAGCAGTCATTGCTGGGAAGAAGCTTTAGACCTCATGACACAGACATATTTATATTCAAGCACGTGCTGCTATTTTTGTCCAACACCTAAAGTTGTGACATAATACACATAAAAACATACCAAATAAAAAGGTATTATTTACCTCATGGACAAAAAACACTTTAGCTCCAGTGTAGAGTCCGACTCGCACAGTGGCCCTCACAGCAGCATTCATACCTGGAGGTGCATTGTATGGGGTGACATTAGCCACTATATTTATAGGGACCAATAATAAATATATTTTACTCTAATAATGGGGAAAATGGTTTGGAAAAACACTATATTGTTAGGTCTTATTGTACAGTTTGTGTATGCTATTCATTTGACACAATTATATTTCACTTGGTTTTTCATCAAATGGAGTGGCTTGTTTACTTTAAGTTTTCAGTTACTTGAGTGCATTTCAGGCAGCGTTGCAATAATTTATGAACCTTAGTAAGATATTTTGACATTATTACACTATATGATCATAACATCTCAGGTCTACAAGCATTTATTTTTTCTAACCTTTTACTCAAACTTTCTGCTCCATTTGCTGAGCACTATATAAGAGCAGCAACAACAGCTAAAACTGCTGGTAACAAAAACTACTTAACAGTCAAATGGTCTGTGGTGATGAGAAGCCTGCATTATGCCAAAGGGCCTGACACCCAGATGGGTGACTTAAAGGACAAGATGTGGATAGATTAACTCTGAGGGTGCCAACGGCATCTCCACTTACAGTGTAAAAGAGAAGAGGAGAAAAAGGAAGGGCAACAGGGCACCCACTCCAGCTCACAATTTTACAAACATATGAGAGAAAGGTCATCACTCTAAAATTAGCATTCATAACAGACAGCGATAACAAGAAACGAGGGAGGAAAGGACGAAGAAACCTGAACTAAAGCATATTACCATGGTGAAAAAGGTAAGAGTGTAGCAAGAATTATGCATTTTTGCGGACTGAAAAGTGTGTGAGGAGCAGCCAGATTTACATTTACATTTCTATCACAGACAAAATCATAGGCAAAAAAAAAAAAAAAAGAAAATCAGATGTGCTGCTTCAATCTCATGCTTGGGGGTGTCACAGTTTCACTTCTCAAAGGTCACAGAGGAGATACTCCTAACCAAGTTAAAGGTCAAAGAGGAGCCTTCGAAGTCTGAGAGTCTGAGCAGTTATTCAGTTAAGTAATGAATGAAACACTTTTCCATGCCTTGACTTGAAGAGACAGATAGTTAAACAGACGTCGTAGGATTTTCATATAAGTGTGAACATATAAAAAGTATGAAAGTGAGCATATAAAGTTGATGTGACAGAAGAGTGGATGGTAGGCTTCACTGGGAAATGTCAGGGGGAAATATACATGTCTGTAAATATATATGAAGTTTTTAATATTACTTTTGGAGTTTAGACAAGTTTCTGATTTGTGATTGAGTCCCTGTCTCATACTTGCTCACTGTCAGAACTACAAAATTGCAAACACAGGTTCCATGGTATCCTAGGCACACATACCACCCTGACAAACCACATACTTACCCTGGGCATCGCCTCCTGAGGTCAGCACAGCAATCGCCCGACCCACCCCCATCTTGGTGGGGTCTGTGGGAGCCTGTTGTGCCATGGTCCTGGATCTGAAGCCGGCTGAGGAGGAAGGAAGAAGTGTTGAGTGTAAGAACCCCTTCCACTCTGATGGACTGTGTGGAGCACAAGTGGGGCACTCACCTCTAACTCAGCCTGCCTGTTATGGAAACTAATAGCTGTTGCAAAAGTGCCCGGCTTAACTATCCACTTGGCAGACGTGGAGGCATACATAGTTGTGCAAACGCATTTAGATACACACAGTGACTATTAAAAGTATTCATCTCCTAAACTACGTTTTGATCAAAGGGCTGTCATCTTTTCTCACAGTGTTCAGTAAAATATGTAAATACCTCTAAGTTCAATAGTTTTAAAAGACATTTAGTTAAAATATACAATGCAAATTTATAAGGACTATACATAAATAGCAGATTTCATCCAATAACAATTAAGTTGTACATTGAAATTTGGGTTCTGACTAATCCAACTAATCTTAATTCTGCTTTTTTAAACTCTTCTTTGAGATTGGTTTTGGGGCTTTCCGGGAAATTAATCTTCTTCCATTTTACATTTTCCTGTAGAATGTGGAATTTGGCCCGGCAATTGTTCAGTCTTGCATCTAGTATATAGTGCCTTAATTGTCATTTTACATGTAGTTCATTGAAATTAAAAGTACCACATATATTCTGTGCAATCTAAGGAAGAAACAAGAGTATGAAACCAATGAATAATAAATAAAATATTAAAAGGTGGGTTATTGCAGTAAAATGCAGTTTCTGTTTTCCAGCAGCATTAGATATGATCTATTTCCATAGTGAACATGGACATGCACATCATCTTCTGCAACACTGTTTCACCAGTGAAACCCATGTACTTTGACAAATGACAGTGGTTGTAGACACTTGTTTTTATGCTACGTTAGTGATATATTTTACTGAAAAAGTTACTTCTTTTTCAAACTTTGAATTTAGTTTGAACTTTTATGAACATCTGCCTGATCTGTAAATTAAATATAGGAAACCATATGATTTTCACTGAAAATGCAAAAGGCCACTTATAATATTGTAATACATGGCAATAAATCACTTAGGAAAAGTTAGATATAGAGAAAAATTCAATCATAAGTCACTATAAAAGTAGTTCCAGGTTTTAAGGGTTAATAGTAGTTTATCTTACCAACTTCTCCTCCAGGATCAAAGATGTTCCTGCTTTCACATTCAGATGCTGAGTCATCATCACCGCCTGAGGAACGAGAACCACCAAACTGTGACCCATTTAAAAATATTCTCTGTATATGGCTCTTCTGCAGTTTTAAAGAGTGATCATTTACAGATCGTTATACAGGCAAGATGTCACTCACACGATAGACCTTTTCTACAAAACGTGACCTTTTCAAGCATTGTTCTTCAGTGTTTCCTCCTGTTACTGTGTCTCCCATGTAGCATCCTCTATCTGTACACAGCAGCTTAGTTCACTCCGCCTGGCCTTATCTTGTCCTTTGCTCTTAGCTGTAGCTGATAGGCTAGTGTTAGACCTCACACGCACGGAAAAGCAAATACATATATTAAAAACATCTGTCTTAGTCTTCACTCTGGTTGCCAGGGATCCTGGATACAGCTTTCAGGGGCTGGTCAGCTGAAGGAATTTCCTCTTTGGGTGATCTTTTTCAACCAAGTTATGGAGAAATATGGAATATTGAAAAATGATCTTTTTCTGTATTTTCAGGTCAGAGATTATATCATGAAAGATGCCTCACTGTTTACTGATACAAAAGTCACACAGCTAGAGAAACAAATGCTTTTCCCTCAGGGAGTAGTGACTGAGAGAGTGCTCAAATGCTGGTGCTCAGACACTGGGGGGGGGGGTGTCTGGGGAAACTGGATGTTGTAATAACTGAGGTTATGTGGGAAGACAAAGAAAATTTCAGTTTGTAACCAAACAAGAGCAAGAGCATTGCAGCTTTAGACACTGCACAGAGCACATGTTGCTCCAAGCTGTTTTCACAAATATGGAAAGGATGTTTGCTCCTTCAGGATTCTGTTGGGTTTTGGTAAATTGGCTTCAGAGTCTGGTTTCGATCGGCTCTATATGTAAAGTGTATGAGATAACTTTTGTTATGATTTGGCGCTATTTAAATAAAATTTGATTTGATTTGATGATGTCTTTCCAGTTTGTCTTCAATGTAGGACAGAAATTGGTGAGCTTACTCACTGTCTCTGGTCTTGTGTTAAAATACAAAAATATTGGAATGATGTATTATATGAAATACAAAAACTTCTCAAAATGAAGCTTGAACTGAATGAAGTTTCCCTGCCTCTGGGCCTTCCTAGTGTCTGTCTACCTGATGTATATCAGAAAAAACTGTAGAAATGTTACGGCTTTCTGTGCTAGGAAAAATATTCTACAGCAGTGGATTTTGGATAAAACCCCCTCAGTTATGGGGAGGCATAGGATATTAATGATATTCATACCCCTGGACTTTCTGACCTCTCTCATGCACCATAAGACCAATGCCTTTGAAAGAATATGGAAACCATTCCTTGACTATATTAATGTGAACATATCTGCTATAATGACAAGAGCATTTGTATAAAAAATTATTTTTTTCTGTGCAGCTTCCATTGTATTGTATTGTATACTACATAATGTATATTGTACCTCTCATACATACAGAATGTATGTGTATGTGCATATGTATATGTGTGTGTACACTTGTGTGTGTATGTCTATATAACTTTATTAATTTATTTTGACCATTCCCAGCCTGTCTTGTTTTATTATTTTGTTTTATGTGTGTTTAAAAAAAACGGACAAAAAAAAAAACCAAAACAATAAACACATATAAATAAATAAAATCTGTCTTTATTCTGAAAAATCTCATCTGTGTCTCATCTGTGCACAGTAAGTCTAATGTTCTGAGTTCAATACAGATCGACGTTGTGTTTCCTGAAGTACACTGACTACAAACCAAAAAGCCCTCTGGGTTTTTCCAAATTAATGACCTCCAGTCAGAATGGCTATGACTTACAGAACATTATTTGTACTGTCGGTCATTTTTCAGTGTAATTTTTATATAGATAATATTCAAAACCCTAATGCCCCAAAACACAGCTATCATTTACTTTCCCTATTAACGGACTCTTTTTCATAGCAGACGTAATTTGTTCGACCACTAACAGACCACTTTTTATGTGTAAAATTATGAATCAGATGCAGTAATTACATGCAATAGGAAATTTGAAGATTCAGATGCATGTCTGAGTGAATCTGTGAAGAATATAATATCTGTTTAATCATTGTTAAGAAAGATGATTTCAGTCAGTACACACAAAGGTAACTGGAAAAAATTAATCGCAAAACATCTCTCTATAGATTAGATTAGATTAGATTAGATTAGATTAGATTCATTGGCACCCAAATGAAAAAGTAGTGCAAATAATCAAAGTATTTGTCCAATGATGTTTTAGAACATTATAGAAAGAAAAGTTGAACTAAATCAGTCTGAATGGATAGATGAAACTTAATACTGATGCCCAGAAAAACAGAACAGAGGTGAAAAGGAGAAAACAGGAGTATAATCAGTAAAAGTAATAGTAACAGAGCTGTTATCTATGAATGACACAGGAGCCCCCCCACCCCCACCCCTCTTCCCCCCTTCCCCTCCCCTTGTTTGCCACCATTACTATGAAACTGCAAAGTCATCCCTGTAACTGCACATGTAAGAATATGTAAATTATTATTATTTACTAACTTGGACACACAGATATGTTAAAAAAAAAAGTTCTAAAGCACTCTGGCAAAAGTAATATCTACCAGTCCTGCAACAATTTGAATAAAAATAAATATACAGATATAATACAAACACAGAAAATATACAGGTCAATACACAGTCCACATCACACCCATACCTTGGCCTTTCTTTTTGATCCAGATCACCAGACAGAACACCAATATGACGGAGAGGAACCACTGGACTGGGACGACGCTCAGGTACCACATCCTTACACTGCCTGTCTTTTTGGAAAACCGTCAAGATTTGATCAGTATTAATAGCTCTGATATCACTGCTTCATTATATGGAAATGACCTTCATCCCTGAAGCATGGTGTGTAATCAGATACAACTAGCCAATGTCTCAAATAATACAACAGGCTAATGTCTTTATAAAACCATGTGACATATACACAACAGGTATAAAGATAGGATATAAAACGTGTCAGTTTATTTAAATATAATAAAACATTTTACATTCGGAGATCTTGGTTGATGTTTTCAATATTCTGGATCATGACAGGGTGCAGACTAAATTCTTTTCTATGATCTTTAGTGACATTTTTGTTTTGCACTTGGTAATTTTTTTCTGCACACATTTGGTTGGTCAGTAGAAATATTTAAAAAAAAATCATTCCTTAGACTAACATCCAAAAGCAGTTAATCACTCACATTACATGCTATGTGTTGTAAAGGCAGTCCTGTTTATGGAAATTTCTTATTTGGCTACACTTTGTGAACAAACTGTAGTCATTTAAAGTTAAGTACACAGATATGAAAAAAAAATCGATATATTTTAAATAGCTTAACACTAAGGGGGAGGTAAACCTTGTATAAAATGGAGTTTATGAACCTATTAAACTTTGTGTAAACTTTTTCCTTCATGTACATGGCAGAAGACAGTAGGAAGAGGTAAAATTGGATAGCTATTTTTAGGCCACTGCTGACTGACGCTGCAGCCCAGAGCAGACAGGGAACTATGCAGCAACGAGCCTCTGACACTGGTGTTAATTCTCATACCAGGGCAGACTGAAGCTCTACTATTATAATCTTCATCTGCTCTGGTATGAGAATCATCCCAGTGTCACAGCAACACTGATGCTCAGTAATACAGAAGTCCACACACACATACACACTTATACATGTGAGCATCTGTAACATAATATCATTCCTCAGTTACTCTGAATCATAGCCATCACAGCAACATGTGAAAGTTATCAAAATTCCTTCCTTGTTACTTTTTTGTTGTCACTGTTCAAGTTCAACACATTTGTCCTCACGGGCTACAAATAAGCATATCATTAAAGACGGCTTCAGTACAAATGCTTGGGTACTGATTATTTCATCCCTAACACCATACATAAAAGCCTTTGATACTGCCACTAAAATGACCTCTAATACTCACACATCACTGTGGACAAAAGACATGATGCCATAAATACATATCTTGGAGGTGTTTGCGCACTGGCTGTTTGTGCGGTATCACTCTGCACCCCTGGTGGGTTGAGCGATGTGTAGCCCTCTCCTGAGGCAAACCCCAATCAATACCACCATTTCCAGGTAATCCCCTTCTCCTGTCTGCCCAGACAGTGTTAACACTCACACAGCTTGTAATAAACCATATGGATCAATACAACACCAGTTCAACACAAAACACTTCCACCTCAGTTAATGCAGTGAAATGTGGACTGGATATTGTTACAATCTGACCCTCACCTTTGCCAGTTATAAAGAAAACACAGCTAGTAATTAGATGAACTGAAAAATGGTAAGTTTCATGATATCAGTTTTGCAGTTCAGTTCAGATATTCAGAGACTTCAGTCACTCCATTACTTACAAGACTTGTTACTGTCTTACTCTCTCATGCTTCTGGGACTTGGTCAGATATTATCTGTGAGCTCAATTTTCTCCTTTAAGTCCTGCAAAATCATTATTATTATTATTTTTATTTTTTATGTACAACATATTTTGCACTGTAGAATTTTATAATGTTGCTGCAAAATGATGCTCAATTTCAGTGTGAGACAGCCTTTTTTTTCCAGTTTCTGTCTATATAGAACAGTGTGAACACAGCATAAAATAAAATTAAAACAACTAAAAAAAAAATAAAAAATTACATCCACACATCCTCTGAAATTACAGCTGTGAAATCAGATTTAGGCTAAACAATAAAATACCAAATTACGTTAAAAAAAAATACATGATATAAGTTTTGATTTCACAAACAAACTGTGGTAAAGACTCATTTTACAGTCAATATTTTACATGTGAGAACTGTCTTGCTCTTCCCTGTCTGAAAATGACTGAAAACCTCCTTGCAGCTTAAAGTCAGTCAGCAGGTGGCAGCAGCATCTGGTGTTTCCCCTCGCTGAGTCTTTATGGGCTGGAGCAACACTCCCAAAGCCTTGGCCTAATAAATCATGCACTGAAAGTGTCAGTGCAAATTTTGTTAGATTTTATTGCAGTTTAATCAGCTCAATGAATGTTTTAATAGGCTGATATTTCAGAGAGCGAATGGCAATGCAGTGATAAATTGTGTGGGGTGAGCTGGCCCCCTCCCTTAAGCCTTCCTCTCTCGCCTTTTTGCAGCAGAGAATTGCTAATGTAGACCTGCACAGCTATTTGTCCAGTTATTGGTGCAAAGCAGGTTTCTGTTATGTACTTAGATAATTGATATTCATTTTGTAATGCACATACTAATTTGTTCTGATTGGTAACCTGTTGGTCTTGTTTTTTTATTTGCAAATGCGCAGACTTTCCTAATTTTCATCAATTAATTGTCTTCATCTTGTCATTGTTTCCCTTCACAGCTTTGCTCCTTCTTCTGTTCCAAAAGCTGTTTATGAATTCATCAGGCTGGACCACCAGGCTCCACCTTATGCTTAGGCCTCCAACACCATTTAACATGTCTTTACCCCTCCTCCTTACTCTCTGAGGATTACTCTATTTCATTTGTCATCCCCCATCCCTTTTTCCCATTATGTACATATCTTAATCTCCACATTCCTCCTCTCCTGGATTTCATCTGCTCGCTGTTGCATTTTGTTTCCAGTTCTTCCTTTGACCTTCAGGTTCCTACAAGCTTCACTACTCCCTCCATCATCTGTATGACTTCCCTGTTTTTGTGACCATAAGGTGGAAATTGAATTGAAAATTAACATGGCTGTGACATTTTAGGCTCTGGCCCCCTCAGGCTCTGTCTCATATCTAGATATACACTGTGGTGTTGTCCTCTGTGGGCATGGATGTACGATGTGTGGTATGACTCTTCTAATAAGGACATGGATGAGAGGATGGAGAAGGCTGGGGACTGTAATTAAAGACTGAAGGGTCTTGGCAAATAAGTAGGGAGGGGAGGTAAAACTGTGGTTATCTGCTAAAACAATAAATCAACCTGCCCCTTTAGCTGCCCTCTACACAGTATCTCCATAGAATGTTGCTCACACCCCCCTTTGCAAAAGCAATTCCGTCATGTCTTGTTAGCTCATTCATCTTCATCAGCACCAGTGGGAGGCTTAAACCCCCCCTCACCCTCCATCTCACCTCAAGTCGCCACCCCCTCACAATGCCAAGCAACATTGATCAAAGAAGAACCAGCATGTGCATCAGCATGGGCATGGGTGTCATATCATTCACAGAAACACTTAACACACATACTACAAACTCTGTCATGCTCACTGTTTGCTGTGCCACAGCTTAAGAAGCGACAACAGTTAAACTAATCTTAATGTAGCTGCGTAGATCTGGGTCACACAGTAATGTTATTGATGAATGCATGGCTCACACACAACACTAATGGCATTCAGGACCAATTAAGGGATGACTAATTAATGAGACATTTCCTATAAGGCTTATTGATATGTTAATCTGCAGTCATATAAATCACAGTCTTAATTGAATTGCCTTTAGTTAATAAGATTTTTATTGCACATAATGATGAATTGTTAGACCAGCTGATTTGTTGATTCACCAAGAAGTGTTGTTTGCTTTTAAGGAAAAAAACATGATTAGGAGACTGTAAAGAAAAAAGAAAAAAAAAAAATTAAAGCACAGTTCTCCAATTCCCTTCACAGTTATTCACACATGGGCACTTCCCAGTATGAACACTGGTGGACAATCAGCAGCTCCATTCCAGCTGCTCGGTGTGAATGCTTTTGTGCACCTTAACAATATGCCTATATTATTACTATGTCAAACATTTTTGTAATCCTTAGTTTCCAGTGTGATCCAATAACTTGAGACGAGAACTTTGTATTTCATTCAAGAGGCCTGGTGCATTCAGTAATGCAGGTTTACATCCATGCTGTACTGTACTATAATATTCAAATTTATTGTGATTTAATAACTGGCCATTATTCAGTGGCTAGTAAATACTGACTTTTTAGAGCTTGCAACAAACATCCAGAGGCATATTAAGGTAAAACATCTCAGATAAAAGTAATATATCTACATAGAGTCATTGTTAGCCACATTCTGTCTATACGCAGAATGAATGTTGCATTCTGACTACAGCATATTTCTTATTACCACTGTGGAAATACTGTTAAAAGCTGTAATTATTCCTTCTCTTTCTATGTAACACTGAGGCTTGTTTGGCTGTTACATTGTCTGTGCAGTGTGAGAATGCAGCTCTAACCTGGATGCCATAAATAGAAGGGTTTGATCTGGAAGCTATGTCATTAGAGGGTCGGTGGCATTGGAGAATTATAATGCAGAACAACAATGGATGTGTCTGCTTCCACATAAAAAACAGAGGCGAGCTGAGAAATCCTTTGCAGCTCCATTCGTTCTCTGGCTACAACACATTCAAACCTCTGGAAACACCTCAATGTAAACACACAAAACAGAGCTTTGATTTTAATGAGTAGATTTTAATGAGTGTTTTGTTAGATGATACAAGAAATCCTTAAATGAGCAAAGTTGTTCTTCTGAATAATTTTTATTCAATGTAAATAATTATATTTTGATGCTGTAGACAATGATTTTGTGACACGGTAAGATATAAATCTACAATAACAATGAACCCTTATGTTAATTTAACCAAATGCAAATCATGACAGCTTTGATATAAAATCTATAGTGACTACACTGGGTAAACATGTTGATAGATGCACATAAACAAACACACAAACACAGGAACTGTCTATCAGTGCTCCACCCTGTCATGCACCCGTCCAGACATTGAGTGACAGCTGTCAGTCCAGCTGATGAGAGCTGACTGAGGGGGTCAGTCACGATACCAGGGGGGCTGCCAGTGTCATCAGATTGGGACAGGGTAAGAGGGGGATAGAAATAGACAAGGTCTGCTGTGGTCCATGGGCTCTCCTCTGCCTCACCCCAAAGGGACAGACTGGTCAGAGGGTGAGAGACATACAGAGCCAGACAAGAGAGAGAGAATAAAAAGCCCCCAAGGCAACACATGTGAAGCTGTTCAACCAGATACTGTGGCGTTTGACTCAGTGTTAACACCCACAACTATGAGCTACTATGAAAAGAACACATGATATATGTATTTGACTCACAGATGTGGCACGAGACAATTTAGTCTTTAATGTCTCTAAAATATCTACAAGTCTGTCAATCAGTGTGATAGCTAAAAGACAGTGATAGTGATAAGAGATGTGGTTAATAGGAGGAGACAAATAAATTAAGTAATAAGTTAGGAGGAGAAGGCACCTCACGTCCATGCTCACGCTGGCTGGATACAAATGACTAAAAGAAAGGCAGAAAAATGAAAGGAGACATGAGATGAGAGAAAAGCTAAATGGCTAGAGGGAGGCATACAAGTATGCTTTTTAAAAAACAAGACTGCATATTTTGGTGACCATCTCTGCGGAGGTGAGAGGAAGCGAGACAGAGAGGAGAAAGGGTTTATGAAGCACTGAGGAAGGTGTCAAAAACAGACAGCTACATTGACAAAAGCAGGACGCTAAAAGTATTCACCTTTTAAAGAAAACAGGCAGTCAAAGAAAAGATTGCAGGTGTTGACAGAGGCTATTAGCAGTCAGATGGTACGCCACAAGACTAAAAGGAGAAATGGAAGGATCAGAGTATTCACAATGAAGATGGAGAGCAACAAAGAGGAGCTGGAGTGCAAAGAAGGCTGAGGAAATGTAATAGAAGAGAAAGAGCTGAGCTGTCAGTGGTTTTTGGATATTCAGTTGCTAAACTGAACCTTCCTACAATCACACAGACACACACTCATACAGACACACACACACACACACACACACACACACACACAGACATAGATTCATTCCTCTTGCAGACTGTCTGATCCCGTCTCCTCTGGGAGGTGTTAGTCTGGAGGAATCTGAGGGGCTTCGTTTGGACACCAAACTGAAGGAAGTAATAATTCTCTTCTTCTCCCCCTCCTTCCACTCAAAACAGACACACCCACCCAACCAAAAACACACACTCAAACACGTACAAACCAAGCCACCCACGCGCAGGCGCGACTGATACTTTAGATACAGAACAGACAGGTGTGTAACAACGAGTGTTGTTATCGCAGTGGTCCCTCCTCATGTCAGATCCAACCCAAATCCTTCTGCTCCTCACAGAGGCCCAGAGCTGATGAACAACACCACTAGAAAGCTGAGAGCGGGAGAAAGCAGCTGAAAAAGAGCACAATTAGAGAAAACAGGTAAAAATGTATTAAGGATATACACTACACAGTAAAATCATTTGTGATTTGATTCCAGTTCTTTCAGGGTTTGCAGATATGAACACATCTATAACTGTAATGACCATACGTTGTGCTGTGCTTGAGTGTTGTACATGATGATGTGTCTTTTTTATTCCCTGAATAAAGGAATCAACAGCTGGTGACATTATTTTCTCCTGTAAAGTTCCTACTAATTGCAATCATCTTCTCAGCTGAGAGATCATTTGACTTATTTTAAAGCGAAACAGTTTTACCTTCTGCCTTCAACCACTTATAGATGTCTGCAGAAATTCATTACATGCTGTACAGCCTATTTTAAGAGTTTTTTACATACTGACATGCACAACTTTTTTGTATAGTATTTTTTTTTTTGGCTTTTTAAACATACATATCTCTCTTCATGTAAGTTTTGTAGGTTTTTTATGTTTGAAACATATAGCTATGAAACATGTAAATGAATACATTATATGTTGCTTTTAAACATGTGGTTATTATCATTAATCAAAGCTCATAGGTGTTGCGGTGCCACCAACTTAATTTTTTTTTTTATTAACAAATATTGTTAGCCCCATAACATAACTGCTTAAGTTATATTTTTGGCTAAACTGTGATATCTGTATAACTTTACTCTCCTAACACTGCTTATTCATTTTTCATCCTTGACTATGACCTGAAAAAAATATGGCTTAGGCAATTATACTGTGAAGCTAACAATTGTTCTTATTAATAACAAATTATTATTAATAATAATAATAGTAATAAAAATATGTTGTTAGTCACACATTACTTGCTGATTTCCTATATGGTCCCAAACTGCTGAAACATAAATCATCTATTATCACTTTATTAAAATGTAGTGGCTGATTGTGAAGTGATCTGAAGTGAACTTTCATTCTCCTACTGTTCCCTTCAGACTGAAACCATTAAATAGATGAATTCTTTGATAAGTTTGATTATTCGGTTCTGCAGACCATGCTACCAAACTTTGCTAAAAATTAATGAGTCTTTTACACAGTATGAGCACATCTAATGCACTTGCAAATGACAGTATTTCAAATATTTTTTTTAAGTGTATTTTGCTGTTGTGATCACTTCTCCAGAAAAAAGTGAGTTTGTCAATATTTGAGCTTTAAAAGCCAGTTGTTTATACTGTATGTTACTTACTGAGAAGGCAAATGGACACAGGTGAAAAAAAGGTTAAATTAAAAAGACATGGAAAAAAGTGCGTGACCAGATCGATATCAGACAGTTGTATGATACGTTTTTCAGTCTGGGGGCCTATCAGAGAGAATGTCAACACCCTCTGGTGAGATGACCCCACCAAACACAAACACACACACTTATCCACACACACTCTACACTTGCACACACTCCTTCTGTGTCACCTTTTTCCCAATTCATTATTAACGAGCTCCCCGGGCCTCATTAGCAGCAGGCCACACAATGCTGCTTCCACAAACAAAACAAAACGCTCCACAACAGTAATTGCCTTCTTCCTCCATGTCTCCGCCTCTAAGCCTCCATCTTCAGCTGACACCTGCTGAGGAGAAGTTTGAAAGGGAAAAAAAATAGACACACACTAACTGTAGCTTTAGGATAACACTCTTTCTTTCTTTCTTTCTTGTAGTAATGATGAATAGTTTTTGAGTACTTCTTAGAGGAGTGGTGTCAAACACAGAGTCTCATTCCCTGGAATTCACCCCTTTCGGTATATCTTGTAAGGATCACTTCTCCAGGCCATTTAAACCCACTTTCTGCACTCTTCTGTCCTTCTATCTACCGTTCTTCTCTTTGCCAGATTACTTTAATTTTCCTCGTCCTGTCCCTATTCTTACAAAACAGCCCAAAGAGAGCTCAAATATAATAAAAAGGAACAAAAATAAAGTTAAAACAGGAGAGGAGGATGAGAAAATAGACAGCGGGAGGGAAAATATAGAAAGGTAAAATAGACTGAAGCGATGCTCCACTGCTTGGCTGACACACATGGGGTCTCTGCAGACTGAGAGGATGCTAGGAAAGGAAGAAAAAGAGAGAAAGGGAGTTGTGTGGTGTGGCGAGCAGCGTCCAACCCTCTCCCTCCCTTCAAACCACCTTCTCCTCCTCCTCCCCCACCACCACAGTGGAACTGTATGCTTGGCTTCTCCTGGTTTCTTAGCATTCCTCCCCATCCTCATCCAAAGCCTGGGAGAGGACTGAGGCAGACAGCAGAGCTTGTCATAGTCACAGGCCTACGTTCCAATGCAGTGAGTGTGTCTGTGTGTGTGTGTAAGAGCATATGAATCCGTACTGTATATGACTGAACATGAACAAGTCTACATAATTAATTTGGATTCACTGATATGGCCAAATATTGTAGGATTTCTCTTAAAAGTATTGTTTGTTGTAGTTATTGAAAGGTCCAGTACTGAAGACTTATAGGGATTCAGGAGGATTTAATGGCAGAAATGGAAGATTCATTGATTTTTTCATTAAATTATTGTACAAGCTGCTTAGTCCTTCAGAGGGTGGCAAGAATGCTGGAACCTATTTCAGCTACCATTGGGTGAAGGCATCCTGGACATGTTACCAGACCATCACAGGGCAGAAATGGAATATAATGACCAGAATTATATTGCCAATGGAGCATAATCATGTATGAAAACTAGTGCTGTCAAACAATTAAAATTTTTAATCCAATTAATCACAAGGTTGCTGTAGATTAATTTTGAGTAATCACAATGAAATATTATTCATTTTTAATCTATCTTAATTGCATTTCATTTTGCATGAGCAAACAGACTCAAGAAAGAAGGGAATATAAATGCACTTAAAGGACAACTTTGCAGGATTTTTCTGTTATGGTTCTTCTTCGCTGTTTTTCTAGCATTTTTCTCAGCAGAGCTCCCCCTACAGTTTCGTAGTACATATTTACCATCATAAAACCCACCGTTAACTCTCCCCCTTCAATCATGTGCATTTGTTTTCAATGAATCCGGTGACAAGAAGGGAAAAATAGTGATCAAATAGCTACTGGAGCGGAATGGGAAACTTCTGCCGGACATTGACGTTTCAGACATTTGTTTTCACTTCACGCTGCTCTTTAGCTCTGTGGCTAATGTTAGCAGCTCAGTGCCAGCGGCTGCTAACCTCAGACTGCCGGTCTCTCTACACACAACCGGCATTGTCATTGTGACCCGTACGTCTGGGAAGCCAGGGGAAATATACAGACAGAAATGTGAGGCTTGGTCAGCAGCCCCTAGTAACATGCTGCTAACATTAGCCGCACAGCTTATGAGATAATCGGTGTCCTGAGGCTTGGTATGCAGCCTCTTGCACCATGACGCTAATGTTAGTTAATTCATAAACGAATGGTGATGCCCTGGTGTTCTACTGGACGTCTTAGGAACTCTTTTGCTCCTGCTGTTTTGTGTTTTTATAATGAGAACTTTATTTGAAATTGCTCTTGGGCTGCTGCACTGATGTTACAGAGGTCTGAGTCCATAGTGATGTTGTTTTTCGTACTGTGTGATGAGTGTTATGACTCTGTGGCATTTGAATTTCTCCATTTAGGGATTAATAAAGCAATCTGTCTGACAGATCTGTCTTAGCTGCACAGCTGAAGAGCTAACAGTCTAACAAACATCAACAACTCCCACCTGTTACTGTGTCCTGGCCTCGTTAGTGATTAGCGAGGTATCATCCCGGGGCTAACATTTACT
>JAPQRP010000024.1:24125514-24143481 GCA_037367295.1 Apogon hyalosoma | reverse complement strand
GAACTTGATTTCATGGAAGCTTTAGTTACAGATGAACCTTTTTTGTCATCATATTCAGCATCCAGATTTTGATGCAATTTAGTACTGCAGAAAGCTATAAATACAGAAGTATTGTCATCCATTTCACTTCACTGTACCTGTCTGCTGCCTTAGCAACAATAATACCTTAACCTTATGTTTTTCATGAATAACAGCACCTTGTTAACAACGCCATCCTCCTTATTAATAACTAACAAAAGAAGGATAGATGTGTGGCCTGCAACTAGTTTTCTCTATTCCTTTTTGCCTGGTGTTTGTGTTCCTATGAGGAAAGATAAACTGTTCTGAAAACAAAGCAGACAGAGAAACACTGAGTCGATCTTTCAAAGTATGGACACATACGCAGCCACACTACGCACTACTGTAACTTACATATACAATAGAAGAACAAAGCTTTTGTGTTATAATTAGTTTTGTCAACTGAGAATAATGAGCCTGAAGAGAAATTTCACCCATTAGAAAATCACACCTCTTTTTAGGTGACTGTAAAACCTCATACAGTATCAATGTTTTTCCACCTGATATCCATGTTTGTTGTTTAAACAACAAACAGACTTTGTTAATGCATTTATTTGACTCTCCCTCTCTTCCTTTCCCTCTCATCCTTCTACCCCCTTCTGTCTCTCCTTCATTCCTCCTCTCTGTGGGCCATCCATGGAGCATTCAAGCGCTCTGACGACATGCTCTGCTGAGTTCTCAACATCTTGTCTCGTCACGGCAATTACACATATATACACACTTGCACTCACACACACTCACAAATACACACATTTAAGATTTTACATACTTTGTACACTCAAAACGTGGTTCAACATATTGAAAAACAGCATAGTCTTTTAAATGAAGTTTGAAACACTTAAAAATAAAAAAAGAAAATCATGTGTTTTGAGATTTCAGCTTGGAAAAACTCCCCAAAAAACACTGTATCTCAATTGGATTGACCTTTCCTATCCAAAGAAAGACTAACAATCACATCCTCAGGCTCCAAAGTCTGATTGTTGAATTGAGGAGTGAGAGACTGAGGGAGGGAGCAGGTGGTCCGAGGGGTCAGGGCAGGGGACCAGTCACCGACCCCCTCCATACTACTGCAAAAGGATAAGGGTTAATTAACAGCAGACTTTAATCGCCTGTGATGAATGATTCATAGCTTCCTGGTCTATAACCAGTATTTAAAACACATGGACAGAGCCTGAGCATACATGAATAATTCAGGTCCTATGGCGCACATCACCACATTCAGTCACACTGAGAAAAGATGGAGCTGAATTTCAGAAGCATCAAGCCGCTGTAGTCTGCTGTAAAAGAGTAAACACTTAATGTGCCTCTGCCAAAAGCAGAGACAGGGGTTAAAAAGGTAATGGTAATTTTCTGAAATCAAGCAATCGTGATGCAGTCATTACTGGGCAAAATGAGAAAGAGACAAAGAGAAACATGAGGGGGGGAGAGAAATGTTCAAAGACAGCCTCTGAATAAGATGTATGGAATGAAATAGAGAGCGGGAGTAAGTTTGGTCAGCTAAGATTTACTGTCTTGGCTGTGAATGCAGGAAATAATAAGTCACTGGCTAAGCAGCTTCGATGTATTCTTAAAATCCATGGCCATCCTGTCTTTGCTTTTTCAACACATCATTCAGCCCTATGTTAACTCTGCAGATAAACTGAGCTTCAGTCCTCACAGATATATAGCTCCGATAAAAATACAGGCTCTATCCAAAGGCTACATCAGAGATCAGAGTCAGTTCATTTAACAGGCAGTGCAGTACACCCAAAAATACCATGAAGTACTCCTGCAATACTCATTATAGCACCTTTATGAGGGAGTCAAGAATATATTGTAGTATATCATATTTAAGACAGTAATTAGACACTAGATTTTACACTGAAGAAGAAACTTAATTAAGATGCTGTCTTCCTCTGGGATTTGCACTGTTTTACTCTTTTTTCTTGTTTTAAGGACATTGTGCTGGTTTCTTAAGATCATAGTATGAAACACCATCATAATGAGAGCCCAGGCTGACTGACATTATTTACCTTTGACCTAGGTTTTGGTCTGTGCTCTCAACATTTGTATCCATACCTGATCGATGGTGAGCCTTAGTGATATCCCACCCACTCGACTCTGAACCTATTTCCCTTCACCACATCCTCCTGGTGAATAATATCCACCTCTGTGGCAGGTTTCTCTGTAGGTACTTGCCCAAACCTGTTTAATCACTAGAGGCATAAAGTTCAGCAGCTCTTATTTTCCCATTTCTTTTTTTTAAGGACTATGGTCTGGCAAATTGTGAATCTAAATGTCTCTACACTTCCATTGGTTGATTACAACAGAAGATAAGTGGTCTAACACAAACAGGGCCATTTGATCTAATGAGCTTTATTACCACTGAAAAATAACATCCCCAGTGGTCAAATATAAACATACTACAGCAAGGATTTCCCAATAAAATAAAGGAATTGTTGTGGTTGATGTCCATTTATTTAATTTGTAAATACAGTAACACAGGGAATGAACTTTTATAGAAGCAAATGAGATATCTGAACCCATACTTGACCTCCTGATACACACTTTATGGCCCAATCCCAATTCACCCCTTGGCCCTCCCCCTTACCCTTACCCCTTGGCCCGTGCACTTGACACTACCCCTTGAAACGGAGCTGCAACGGGTGGGGGCTGAAACATTCCCCTATGAAATGGGACAACCCTTTGTGACCTCGTATGTCATCAGCAGTCATCGATGCCGCTATTAACAGATGCGAAAACTTTGTTTCTGAAAGCATTCAACATGCCATCAGTAGCTGTAAGCATCGCTGTTCCATGGGCTTTGGTGTCAAATCCGTACATTTGTATGTTTCTTTCATCACACTGCTGCACTTTTTTGCTGTGTTTACCTCCATCTTTCTAATGATTCAAACAGAATTATGGGAAATTTCTCCTACCCCTCCGTTCATAGTGTGGTCCTGGAAAATCTCCGTTTCAAGGGCTATACAGCTCTCTGCCTTAGCCCGTCCCCTCCATCTAATCGACAGTCAGGACAATACTACCCCTTCACATGTACATGCAAAATGGAGAGGTAGGGGTAAGGGGGAGGGCCAAGGGATGAACTGAGATTTGGCCTAAACAACTAAGACAAGGCAATGAGCAGTATAAACCAGTCTTAAGACAGAGTAACATAAGAAAGACACTGGAAATATCGGTTCATTCTGTTTATAACACCTAATATCTCTAAAATTAAACATAAACATCTAACATAGTTGAATATTTTTGACAAACTTCTCAAAAAACAACAATTGAGTGAAGAAGTCCAATTGTGATCAATGTAGGCTATTTAGCAGTGTACCATACCAACTTGACCATGCAAATTTAACCATCACAAAAGAGTAACCACCATTACATTATTAGATAATTACAAATATGATCAAAATAATTTGGTGTATCCCTCATTTGGTCTGAGACCCTTTGTGAATCATTAATGCCTCTGTACAACTGATGTTTTTTTTGTTCCCTTTTAGAAGAGAAACACAGTGTCTACCTATATTTAAAAAAAAAAAAAAAAAAAGCAGAGAACTATGCAGGGAAGTCTTTGTTCAGAGACAGTGGAAGGCTTTGCAGGACGGCAACACTGATAAAAAGCAAAAGATATGATGATAAACACCAGCATCTGTTGTAGGTTTACTTCTGTTGACTTTAGTCCATGAGGCAGAGCTTTGTAGAATAGCACTGGAGAATTGACAAAAGCTTTGGCTGAATATTTGTCAGTATCCACTGCTCATTTGAAAACATCAATAACTGTGGTAAAGTAGCGATCATCTTAGAAAAACATACATTGCTGCAAGAATTTAAAGCAGCAACTGGTGGTTTTTTTCATCACTGTTCAGCTGAGATTATTTCATCAGACAGAGAGACAGAGGCTTTTGGCTTTCCAACCCACCCAGACACAGGCTAAATTAAAGGTTGTTAACTGCAAGACAAAAACAAATGAGGCCACTGCACTTGTGGTTTATGGTGACACATCGAGAGTGAGAGCCTGAGAAGAACAAGTAGAAGAATGGAGTCTCTGTGGGAGGAAAACAGAAATAGCAAATGGGAGGATTTGTTACTGTAATTGTGTCACTTGTTTACCAGCAGACAAGACAGGTATAGAGTTCAGATTAAGGACACAGATGGACAGATCAGTGTGAGGGAGACAAATTATGAGATGGATGACTTTTCACAGTGAGACTGCACATGAAGACAAATGGAGGGACATGGATGACCTGTTCAGTAAATAATGGGATTCTTATCCTGAGAGAAAAAAAGCAACCGTTGTGTTCTGGATTGTGTATCTACATGAAGTCATGTTCAATCTATGGGCTGAGATTGAAAAATCACTTGAGAATTTTCCTAAGGAACACTAAAGGTTTTCCTTGGATGTGGTTACACCTGCTGTATCAAGCAAACTCTACTTCTGTGTCTGTTTCAGTGAATACAGCCACAGAGCATTATACTGACGTGCCCGTTCTTTTAGGTTTATCACAAAACCACATACGTAAATAAATACATAAATAGATAAGTAAATAAGTGCGCAAATGAATGAATGAATAAACAGACAAACAAACAATGGAGTTTCCCATTCTACAGACATTAAATGGTAATAATATTGTTCTCTACATCAAATCCTTGCAAAAATAAACCACATTCTGCTCTATTATAAATTAAATCCAATAGGAGTGAAATTTAATATGCTCTAATATGTAATATTTCCTCATTTAGATATTTAGAAATGACTAGGTTTATGTTATAAAATTGTGCATTTTCTCAGTTTAAACATTTGATATGTTTTCTATTTTAAATTGTGAACAAAATATGGCTTTATGAGATTTGCTTTCCGTTTACATTTTTCACAGCATCTCAACTTCTCTGGAATTGGGATTGTATGAGTTGTCTCCAACTGAGAGTTTAGTCTGAACTGAGTTCAGACTAAATCCCTCATTTTTATTCTGTGTAGCGGCTGTATTTTTGATGGCCTGTCAGTGGTACCATATCTCCTTCACATAGATAATAATCAGAATGAATCAACATAATGTAAATGTCCCCCAATGTAGGTGGACATGAATTCTGTCTGTCATGTATCATACAGCTCCGATTGTCCAACACCACTTCACAATGTCATCTACACTGTCTTTTTTATTGTCCTGATTGAGAGATCCCGAAAGGAAGAAGTTACATTCTGTGTTTTTAAGACTTCTCAAGAGATTTGGGTTTGATTCATGGATTTAAACATGAACTTGTAATGTAGTATTATCCAGCAAAAAAAGGGAACATTTATTTTTGTCATCTACACAGTTAAAATCCAATGTGTCTGATGAATTTCTTTCTTTGATTGGCTCTGAAAACCAGATACGCTGTAGAAATGTGATCACTGGTTACTTTAAGAAGTAATGGTAACAAAGAGGCATGTAATTAAGTATAGAAAAGATTTAAAGAGATTTGACTGTATGCAGTATTGACACTTCAGTCAACAGACAGAAGACAAACCCAAACCACAAATCACCTCAGTTTCCCATTGTGTAGTCAGTAACTGAATTAAGGATCCATTTTGAATTGTCAAAAAAAGTGAGAATCATCAAAATTTAGTTTGAAATCTGTATCAGCAAAAAGCAGTAAACATAACAACATCACATAATAACTTCATATCAAATTGAATCAAATTTTATTTATATAGTGCCAAATCATAACAAAAGTTATCCCATGACACTTTACATTTAGAGCTGGTCAAGACCAGACTCTTGATAAGCCAAGACATTCATAAGCCTCTCAATCAAACTATAAATGTAGAGAAAACTGCAATTTTAGCATCAAGATTTATTCTTTTATTTTACAGATCTGTTCAGTGGTGATTTTTTAAAAATCTCTTTGTCACTATTTTTGGTTCTTAAAGTTGTTTCCTACGGGTTGTCATCTTCCACTTGGCCTTGGCGATAGTTTTCAGTGTCATTAGAAATTGGCAGAGTGACCCACTACTCTGGGGGTCACATACATTCACAGTGAGACATAAGGTCATATGTCTGCAATATAATTGAACACCTTTGATATGATGTCAGAACTTTTAATTCTAGACACTGTGGTGATGCTTTTAAATGATTAATATATAATAATAATATTTCAAACTGGAAATATTGCAAATAGCTCCTTTAAAGTTCCAAAACCATCAATGGCCAATTAAAAAAAAATCACTTTTTACATTTTTTAAAAATTTGTCACAAGCCTGGATTTTGTTTGAGTAAAATTGACTTAAATGTACATAATTTTTCAATAAACAACTAAAACACAACTTTTTCCTTTTCAAAATATCATTAAACTAAGAGTCACTTGTAGCTTGAAGAAAACATAGAAGTAGTTGGAAACTCACTGAAACCAGTGACTTCAAAATGAGCTACATAAATACATTTTCTTGACTTGTCTACATCAGTGCATGTTCATGTAAAACTGCATATTTAATCAATCAAATGTTTATTAATTTAGTATTAATTCAACCTAGTCTTAGGTATAAATATAAAAACAAAAAACAAAACAAATCGAAACAAAACAGAACAAAACAAAACATAAAAATAACACCTCCTAAATTAAATCAATAACATAAATTTAACACTGATGCATTATAGCTTTTAGGAATAATGAACTAATGCAGAAATCCATAGTCCAATGGTTGAGGACTGGAGGATTTCACTGGTGCAAAGGAGCTGACAGTGGTTTGTTTTAAGGGATAAAAAGCCAAAAATATGTTGGGAACCACTGCCATGACGGATTTTCTAGACACAATCACTGTGAAAGTCTGTAAAATCTTCCAGCTGTGTTTGTTTTGCGGGGCATTGTATGAAACAGAATAAATATATAAAGTGAGGGAAAAATAAGTCAATATCCTGCATTGTATATCTGTTTGTATGTGGTTATAATGTAAAGGCCAATTAAAGTGAGACAAACCAACGTCTGTAACAGGATTTGATGAGTCTCTGAGCCATATGCTGCTGCTCACATGAACCTCATCTAATGAGGCAGGTCCGATTAGAAATACATGAAAATCAGATGTTTTACTGTAGATGTACACACAAAGATAGAAACTAGTGTGTGTGTGCGTATTAGAGCGCATTGTCCAGTATATCAGACAGCCCCTGTCATGTTCATGTCGCAGCAGCAGGGTATAGGAGGTGTTCTTGTCTCTGAGTGATGTGATGGCATGAACAGCTTGGTTTAAAAGCTAAAAGAAGGTCATCGATGTCTCGCTTCACTATCTCTCCCTCCTTTTCTCTCCTCTCTCTGTTGCCCCTGTCATCCCTACTGGATGATCCCTCGCTCTCTCTTCCACCCCAGCTGTCTTTCTGTCCTTCGTCACGGGTTGCTGTGTTCCATTTCTTTTTCTTCTTCTTCTTTTTCTTGCTCCGTGCTTAACTCCTCTTCTCCAAACTGATTTTATTTGTGCTCCATTCACGGTCTATAGTAGCTACAGTGGGTAAAGGGTCCCAGTCCAGCTCTGGTATATTGCTGAGTCCCAGGGAATAACTCAGTTGGAGCATCTGAACAGGGTTGCCAGATCCATCTCCTGTCATCATTTAGAGAGGCTGTGACCTCCGAGCTGGGAGAGGAACACAGCTGCTAAATTATTCACCACTTCTTATTTTGTAGTTTTGCTTTCTTTCTTTCTTTTTTTTTTCCTTGGAACTGGCAGGTGTGGGTTAGTGTGTCCTGGAAATTAGTTGGGTGTGAATGAACTGCCACTGTGTTTGGTGACAGTAAAGATACATCTACTGACTGGATACTGAAGATGAAATCAGATTCAGTTCTTCCATATCACCAGTGGACATCTAATAAAACATATCTACATCTACTGGAGCTGGATCTACTGCAGGAGACATGGTGGACTCTTAGGAATTGAGCTGGCATGTAGATGTTTGGCTATAAAAAATGAAGATAACCTGCTTTAAAACATGGATGAAGTGAGATTTTGGGTGAAATGAAATATACATAAATGTCAAATGAAAGCCTTGATATTTTACCCATTTGTCTCATTTTGGAAGCAAAATGAGACAAATGGGTATTAATCAGAAACAAACACTCAACACACTGAAATGGCAGCACCTGAAAACATCCCCATGAGGAAATTCATCAACTTGAGAAAAGAAAAAAAAATTAAATCAAACAATTACAATCAAATTACTTACAGAATATTAAGTCTACAGATTAGTTTCCACTCTTTTTTTTTTTTTTTTTTAATTGATTAACATATTGTACAGCCTGTTTCAGTGGGGATGACGTCCACTGCACCTGCTTCTCTGATTGGTTAGAGTGTGCTGAAGATGATGACCTAAATTGTCCAAGATGTCCTCCACCTTATTCAGTGTGCGTCTCCCCACCGCAGTCCCCAGTGAGTCATTAATCATTCAGTTACTGATACTTGCTCATATTTTTATTATTGCTGAGATATCTGTGACATTGATTCATTTTCCCTGATGTATGATGTAGCTCAGATCAACATTTCGGTGAAATTAAAAACATTTAATGAACTACTTCAGTGTAAGTTTTTTGTAAGTTTATTTTATTTTATCACAAGGAATTATTACTCATAAATGTAATGGTCTGTCCACAGTCACATCTTTTTAGGGATTTTTTGAGGGGATAAATGGTAACAGGACATTAGATCAGGTTTATGTAAGCAGCAGTATAAGGCACAGAGACTCCCCGAATCCTTTACATTATCATGTAACCACATACAAACATATATATATATATTTTTTTTTTTTTTTTTTTTTTACCTAGTTTATATCTTCCTTATTTTTTATACAATTTTGCCCAAAAATGGAGAAGAAAAAATTGGAACTGAACATTGACTTTTTAAAAATGAAGAAAAAAAAAATGTATCTGTAAATTAAAATATTATTCCTTTAAGCTGCAAGAGCCAAAATCAGGGGAAATGACAGGAAAATATATATATTCTTTCCATAGCTCTCTCATTGCAGTCAAACTCAAAAGACACATATAAGAATATTAATTATACAGTTTCACACAGAAGACATTTTTCCAAGTTTCTGTGTCAAGTAGAACAGTAGAATCATGTCTGACTGAATCTGATCATTAACTCCCTCCTGTGGGAAAAAAAAAAAAAACAAAAAACAAAAACCCAACTGTGATAAACCAAAGCCTGCATCATGAAGGTAGAATTTTTACAGCCTGAAAACAGAGTCCACTGAAATGGGTAGAGTTTTTGTTTCCTCTCAGACCTCTTGAATTACAATATGCTGAAATCATGTAATTACTACCAAGTCCTGCAGTTTCCAGTACACTGTCATCCATGAATGTTGTAGAAAATGGTATTATTAAAGAGGGAAAGTAGTCAGATAAAATTAAAGCCTTTTATTTTATTTATTTATTTTTTTTTAATTCAGTCACATTTATTATTTTAGTTACATTTGCCAGTTGTGGTTCAAAGCATTACAAACATCACCTCAACAAATAATTTCCTTTAGTCAGTCATATTTATTGTAATAGCTGCTAAACATTTATTTTTATTAATTCTGACACTGTTTATTGTATAGGTGCTATTTCCCAGGGTAATTTTTCACTGATCTTCATTTTCATCTGTTGATTTACAGGTATAAAATGTAGTTTTTGTTTTCCATGCTGGCCAATACATTGCAGTGTCTCGATAATTTGATGTGGGGAACAAAACTCTATATTTTACTTTTCTATATAATTCAAAGTGGCACTGTTTAGTAAAGTCACAATAATTATGGCACATTAATGATTTTCAATCTCATAATTATTTACAGTCCCTCTTAAAAATGCAATTTATTGTTCATTTAGATGTTTGACCTCCACATGTAGCAGCTGATGAAGGGGAACGTTCTCTGAGCTCATTTTTACCACAATTATGAGTATGATTCATGGCAGCAGAAGACAACTGTGAACCATTACGCAAGTAGTTTGATGAAGAAAGCTCAGACATTTTGTCAATGTGTGAATGTAACATTAAAATCTAGAAACATTTGCATGGCTTTAGATTTCAAATGTGAGATGCTGAGTGGATATAATATTAATATTTCTTTAGATTTTTATGAAAAATCTTCAAATGTTCATTCCAAGCAGTGTAGTTTTCACATTTTTAGACGTACCTGCAGGAAATGTTGAGTATTTACTGTTATGCTAATATTTATTGATACCTTTTCACAGATACAAATAGACTTACAAACAAAGAAGCTCTGTTCAGATAAAAAAAAAATGAGGAAAAAATTTAGCTTTCTTATCTTTTTAACTAATATATGGAATAAAACTGAAATGAAACTCTGTGTTACAAACTTATCTTGAGTTTAAACTGTCAAACTCTTAGCTGAATTTTCTCAATTGGACAATAAAACTCCAAAATTATTTTCCACGAGCCACAGGATCAGTGTAAATGTTGTTTAAGTTGACAGTATGAGGACACAAAAAGCACAAGAAACTCACAAAAACAATTTTAAACAAACTATTACTGTTAATACAAGGCATTTCCCATACTATTTCACATCTGTTCCAGACAGTTTCTTGCATTTCTTGTTCACCTAATGTGGTCTCGCTCTGTGTTTCCATGTTGGAGAGATTCAGAGCTCAGATTTCCTGGAGAGAGCAGCAGGTTGTTGGGACAGACAAGAGCTTTAATTAATGTTCAGTGTGGGGTGGTGGGTTTCTGACACAGTTCCTCAGTAGGGATTCAGTCGCTACTTTTGATCCACGAGTAATGAACTGTACATGGTACTCCTATTCTCCTCTTGTCTGTGTGCAGAGCTTCATTCATCTTTCCAACATGTCACTATAACTGCACTGCAACTACAATGTTTCACAGACTGTATTAGTCATGCTTTTAAATCTAACGCTGTCAGAACACAAACTTCTGACAGCTTATACAGCCAGAGGTAGGAAAGCAGGAAATGAACAAATGACCTTTAAATAAACTATTTTTAGTTTTCTCAAATGGCCACATGCCTGTGATAAAGTGTCTAATTATAGAATACCAATATGGATAAAAATTGTAGACATAAATCAGTATTTACCGATGTAAGAGGGCTTACTTAACCTTGTTAAATGCTGGCAGAGTCGGAATGTGAATTTTCAGGGAGAAAAGCCACTCTGTATGCTTGACCATGCTGTGAAGGGAGAGCAAGACACGGGTGCATAGGGGAAAAAAAGAGTGCACAAGCTGAAGATGGAGATGCAAGTAAAAAAAAAAAAAAAAAAAAAAAAAGAAGGAAAAAAAGAGGAAAGGGAACAGGTGCAGAGAACAAAACAACACACAGAAAGACACAGATTGAGAGACAAGTGTTGTGCCAAGAATCTATGGAGAAGTAAGTCAGGAGGAGATAAAGGGATGAGATGGAATCAGTGGCTGGGGAGGTAAGGGACAGGTAGAGGAGGGATGGGGTGGACGGGAGGGGATGAGGCGGGGGAGAGGGTAGGTGTGGAGAGCACAAGACAGATGACAAATTGTGATTAATAGATGGGGTCCGGGGCAGCAGTGTGGAGCGCAACTCATTAATAGAGAGAATTAGAGAGGCTGTGCAACTCAATCTGCACACTGTCACTTGCAATCAGGGACAATAATCAGATCTGCACACAGACAGAGGTAGATGTACAAGAGGAGGGAGGGGCGCTCATGCACATACACAGTTTTTTTTTTTTTTTCATTCGTATGGAGAATGTCTAGTGCCGCATTCAAGTCCCAGCCCTAAACTATCCAGAACACTTAACTGAGCAAAACCTAATCATAATTCTGCTCCCAACACCAAACTGATGGAGGGGAGAAGGTGAGGAGGTCTAAACTGGTCTCACTGTCCAGAAAAATACACAGTAGAACGACTAAAATTGTGCAGAATGTTAAAGGTATTCAGAGTTATTTTGGGTATTCATGTCTGCAAGCTGAGCGTTAAGGTAACTTATTTTTCTGCTAAGAATGATATAAAAGTGTGATCTCACTTCTTAATGCAAGACTTTTTTTTTTTGGTCTTGAAAATGAGTAAAGGGTGGACCCCACAATTTTACCCATTTGTTTTGTGTTAATGAATCGTATAGATACAACTATTAATGTAGTTTCTGTAACATCCATGAAATAAGCATCTGTAGGCGTTAAAGGGACATAATTCAGTTATGGAAGCAATGTGTAAATTTGTCTTGTGTCATCTTTTTGAGTGTTATTTACATTCCAGAGGCAAACAAGTTGTTAAGTCTGGACAACAAATGGGCTTTTAGTAAAGATTGCTGAAAAAGTACAATTAGACAATTTCTCAATTAGAGAAAACCAGTTTCATCCACGTTTTCAAAAAAAAAATAAAAAATCTGCAATTCCATGATAAATTCTTGAGTAATAGATGTGTGATATGAATGAAGGACTGGTATTTATTTATAATTCTTGATATTATTACTTTAACCCTTTCATTCATAAATTATGAGAACCTTAGTCAAGATTTTTTCCCCGAGTGATTTTATTCCTCTTTAGGCATGAAAAAAACAATGTGATTTAATTTTTTTTAATGACCCTATTTTTCATGGAGTTACAAAAATGTCCACTCATTTGGACACCATGTGTTTAATTTTTGAAGCAAAGAAACATGTATTTAAAACACAATATCAGAGAGTGATTTACTGTTTAAAAACTATGAAATAAAAACATTTTTGATGCAGCTAATCTGACGTTTTCTCACATTTTCTCACACTCTAATCCTAGTTATTACTCACTTCATGGAGATAATATAATTTTTTTTTGTTTGTTTAAGAGAACTGTTAATTACAGTCTAATAACAATTAATAAAATACTCAATCATATTGCCGCAGATCACTGTGTTGGGTGAAATGCAACTAAAAAAACAAAACCCATGAATATACAAGGGAACAGCTGTAGAATAGATGTCCACTGTAGTGAGCACTGTGCATGAAAGAGTGAATAAACTGTTGCTCATAAAGTTGGAATAAAATATTTTAACTTCTCATGAAATGATTGTGACAGTGTGATTCATTCTTGATAGATGAATTGTAACTGGGACTCAATATGTAATCATTGCACCAGGTCAAAGGTGATTTATGATGTGTATAAAAAGGATAAAAGAGGGGAATGTGTCTGAAAACAAAATTACTCCAACTTTGTGGACAACAGTGTATTTCTTTTAATTCTCTATATGTATTGTTGGTTCAGTCCTGTCAGTTATTATGGGAAATCTTAGATGCTCCATGTTTGTTACTAACACGTGTGATCACATCGTTTTGTTAACTTTCTGAGGAACTTTTCATCTTAACACATTTATTTATCATTCTTTGAACATTCCCTGAATTAGTCTTTCTTTTTTGCTCTTCCATCCCTGTCAGCTGGATAATATTGATTAACACTAGTGACTGATGTCATGGTTTTCAGATAAGCCACCAAAACAGTTTAATTGCTACTCGAGTAAAGTGTGCAGTCATGGTCAAAACAAACCAAGGCTGACTGGAAACAGGGCTTAAACATTAGTCATCCATATGTCAGAATCACACACTCAACCATCCTCTCTGACCTCAGGAACTCCTATCAGGTAAACCTATCACTGCTGTTATTTTTGTGGTGAAGACACTCTTGGCATGCCATGCAGAAAGATTGAAATTACACCGGGCACTGGGTAGAAGTAAAACGCTGAACAATGCAGTGCAACGTGTTACTGTATACAATACCAATTTGATGCTATGACCCCTACATTTCAATTACTCCTCCTCGCTTCTTCTCTGGCTTTGTCTCTGTCCTCCATCCTTCTCTGACCTGTGAGATTGCAGGTTGGGTTACTCTCTTTCCACTGCCACTTACGCAGGTCCTATCTGTGTCCTACTGGGTTGAAAGCACCTCCACCTTGAATGTGCTAGTTAATACCATGGTAACCTCTCCGATCACTCTGCTCATGGCCTGATTGGTTTTACTGATTGTTCTAAACACAGAACCTGACTGTCCTGCTGGCAAATCACCTCTGTCCAGCCTTATCGGACTCATCGTACTGCCATCTGGAAAACCAGAGCGTAACAGTTTAAATGAGTCATTCCACTGTAATCTGTTGAAAAAAAGAAAACAACTAACAGTCCAGCATAAATCAGATGACACGTAGTACAAAGACACAAAGACATATGGGTCCAAGGTAAAGAAATAATTCCCCCTAACTCCAGTGATATAAGTAAACATTAAAAAAAGATCTATAAACAAACAGATCATTAGGTATAAAATTAAGTATTATTTTTTAAAAAAAAAGTATCATTGTCAAAATTACAACCTGTGCAGAACAACATAATTAACATTACATTTGTTGATGATTTAAAGGACAGTGGTGAATTTATGCTGTACTGTATCATATCATAAATTCATTCTAATCTTGTTTGGATGACCTTCTGACAATGACCTGAACAAAATGCTTACATTAATTTAATTTATTTTGCAACCACAAAAAAATAAAGAAAATAATGGAACAAACTGTTAGATGAAAACCTTAAAAGTTATGTGGATTTATTTCTTCTAATTCATTAATTAAATCTACTACTTCCTCAAATTTTGGATAAGCAACAGTCATTTTTATTGTTTTGAGTTCAGAATACAAATGCATTAACTGCACATGTATTTATGTATGTATTAATACTTCATGTTATTATTTTAAAATGATGTTTGACCCTCGGTCAGTGAATCCTGATGAGAATGAGGCTGGTGGATAATGTAAACACCAGAAATAATCATGGAAGCACATTTATTGTCTGGCATGTTGGGAGTATTTTTCCCATGTATTTGCATTTTTTCCCAAACCTTGCATACACTGCTGGCCATAAAGTTATAATAATTTTGTTTTTAGGTACATTCCTCTTCTAATTCCTATTTATAACCATCAGGTATCATGTTTGACTTGATGCAGTAATTACATACTGAGTTCCAGTTACACTTTATCTATTAAGAATGGATCACATTGTCACAATCATTTCATGAGAAGAGGTAAAAACATTTTATTCCAACTTCATGGGCAACAGTGTATTTATAATTATAATAATATGTTCAATAATGAGTCTAGCAGTAATGAATTTTAGGCAAGAATGCAAGAATGTTGTTCATTCTGTTCCTCTGGCAACACAACATGTTCATGTAGATCTTCATGTAATATTTCTGAGAAAAAAAAATACAACCTTCTGTTTTGATTACATGGTTTTACAAACCGCCTGGGGAAATGTCTTTTGAAGTAACTACTGGTGCTCTGATCACTTGACTTCAGGTTTTCTCTGGACCTGCTCCGGCTTCTTTTTGAAAGGGTTGGATCAGTGGACCTTAATGTTAACAAACAACAGCCCCACCTGAGACCTAACCCCATAACCCGCTGGTCATCAGACTTTTTGAAAAGCCTCAGAATCAATCATATCTTGCCTGCTCCGACACCTGAAGGTCAGAAAACAGGGGGAAGGATATCAAGGCTAAGAAAGCAGATGTAGTAAATGTTCTGCTCTCATACATGACTTGGTTAATAACCAATCAGCAAGTGATATTTTGTAAAACCAAAGTCAGAGCTTTATCATTTAAACAAAAGAGTAAAACATTTCTAACCTGCCATCCTGAGCTTTAATTAAAGACAACCAGTCAGAAAAGGATGATATTATACATACGGGAACATCTGATCATATATCACCAGGAAACAGAGTCAGAGACAGATATTATCGCTTCACAGCTTATATATTCATCGACTTAGTTAATATTTCATGGGGCTCTAAAAACCTCATTGTCTCTAAATTGTCCTCCCTTCTTGGCAATAATAATTTAAATGCAGGGAGGCTCTGAGTGTCACACCAGTGTGTCAGAGCTTACATGTAAATTATATGTGCATCTGTGCACATATGTATGCATGTAAGCACTCACATACATGCCATAAAAGGGACATAAAAAAGCATAAAAAGACACACACACACAGAGGGGAGGTCCACATACTGTAACGACTCGTATCTACAAATGCAGAAAAATCCTAGCCTCCATACTTCTGATTTGCCAGTTTGGTAAAATGCAAAGACCACATAGTTTCCCACTTTCTGACAAGCAGTAGTTATTTTCTATCTCCAAATGCAAATGTGACTAGAGGCTTGGCATCTGCCTGAGGGCTCAGTCGGCTGACAGTATGCATCCTGGGGAGTGATCTATTGATCCATATTCAATATCTGCTACACTCTCCTGCTCAGTAAAGTTGGGAGATGAATAAATAAAGAGCAGAACTGACAGTACATACAAGTCCACTTGTGCCTTAGAGGACACAGTGGTGCTTAAAGGGTTTACTTAGCTGTTTCTGCTGTAAATACGCTTAAATCAACAAGCAAGATTAATGAAAGTTGGGATGAATTTCAGGACAAGTGTGTTTTGCAGATTTTAATATTAGCTGTGTTTGATACAAGCTGCATGATGGAATGAAACATTGGAAGCAGCCTGTTCTAGAGGAGTAATCTCTGTCCTATGCATAAGCAATGCAAAAGAAAAAAGCACACAGAGATTTTGTAATTCCTGAATTAATAAATCTACAACTGCTATACATGTAAAGCGAGGAGGAAAGAAAAAGAAACAAACCAAAAGGAGGTGGAGGTGGGGGAGGAGGAGGGAGGTTGTCAGCAGTAATACATCTTTCATCTCTAACGAGGTCTGAAAGCTACAGAAACACAGACATTGACAATAACCCTGAGAACACCACTCTCCTCCTTTCACCTTATCCTTTTCACTCCTCCATTCTGCATGATATATGTCAGTCTCACATCGGTGGTCCACGTTTTGTACTCACACGCTGGTCTGTTCACACCTGCTCTGCTCCCAAACACACTCCTCCATAAGTACATCTTACTTGAATGTGAAAATCTTTGTGCACGGTCAGAAGAAGATCTGATCATGAAGATAAATGCATGCTCCAAAACAAAAATATCACATTGAAAACTCCATGTGTGGTGCGTAAAAGCACTTTGGAGCATCACAGTCTGTACAGTGTTATTGTTACAGCTTCACTGTGGTTTTGGAGATCTGATATAATAGAAGGGAAACGGTTTGATGAAACATATGTAGGCATTTGATTTGTAAAAAGGTCACATGCGGGATGGGACGGTGGATCGGTGTGTGGATGTGTGTGTTACGGATGGAATGGAGGGCGGGGGAGCAGTAGTGGGCAGATGCTGAGGAGAGAGAAGCAGGACGGAGGATACAACAAGTGAGTGAACTGTTGCTCTCAAGTCGATCCGCATCCACGTTTCTGCAAAACAAGTCCGCAAAAGTGACTCGGAAAAATATGTGACTGTATTAGAAAGAGCGCGTCGCCACTTTATCGTATATTTTCACTCTTTTTTTTTTTTTTTTTTTTTTTTTTTTTTGCTTTCCTTTGCTCAGTGTCTGCTCGGACCGCCGTGAGCGCCGCCTTTGGCATTTAGGAGAGTGAGGAGGTCGGGCCACCATGCATGAGTTCTGGATGAGATGCTGCAAGTTTTAGATATTAGTGTGACTTGATCCGAGCTGAGTTTGCACGGCGGCGCAACTTCACCCGATGCAACCGTGAAAACGCTTATTCTTGGGGAGGATTTTTTCCCCTTGCTCCGGTCCTGGATCAGTTTTCCTGCGGCGTTTCCGTCACAAACCGCGGAATGAAAAGAGCCTGAAGACAAATAAAAACTGGGTAAGACGATGATTTAATGAAAAGTTTGTCTGTGAAAATATTATTATGCGTTGCTATTGTTTATAATATGAGTGACCACTTTAATGAAATTACAATTATTTAAGCTGATCCTTAATAATATGTTTTCTCTGTTAACCACGAGTTTGTTTAGACCAGAATTAATGTAGGCCTGCAACAAGGTCAGCATATAGCTAAAGATATCACTTTCTTCGATTTTTTTTTTTTTTTTACCTATTCCATCCCTTTTACATTAATC
>JAPQRP010000024.1:24107574-24119735 GCA_037367295.1 Apogon hyalosoma | reverse complement strand
CTTTGCCCGTATGTAGCTGGGATAGGCTCCAAGCGACCCCCGTGACCCTAGTGAGGATAAAGCAGGTTCAGAAAATGGATGGATGGATGGATAAATAAATACTGTCTGCACCAAAATGTAATCACAAACTATGGTACATTTGACAGACTTTACTGACATATATTTAAAATGTTTGTTTAGATCTACTGCTAAATAAAAAAATGAGCACAAGGATCAATATAACATCAGTTAAAAAAAATTTTTTTTTTCAAATTTTTATCATTTTTGTAGGTTTACAGACTTCCAAAATAAACTTGTCATCACACAGTATATCTTTTGTGCAACTGATCAAGTTCATTAAAATAGTTATTCCTGCTTTTATCGATTTAACATGATGTGCATAAAATGAAGAGTAAAGGGGATGGACAGTTAAATGCCACATATAATTGGGAGACTTGGTTTGTTGCGTGTCTTCACAGACATTGTCATTCCTGTCTTCTCCTGCTGTTAAATCTTTCATAGCCTTTAGATGAGATCTTCTCCCCTCAACCTGTGCCCCTCCTTCACACACACACACACACACACGCACACGCACACGCACACGCACACGCACACGCACACGCACACGCACACGCACACGCACACGCACACACACACACACACACACACACACATGCTAATACACGTTTCACCATCCACACTGGCTATTGACTTCTTCCCCATTAATTATCTTTTCCATCAACTAAATTATTTAACCCAATTCAGTGCTGATCTTGCCCTCACAGTTTCACGGGGTGGCTCTGTATATGTGTGTATGTGTGTGTCTGTGTGTGTGTGTGTGTTTTTCTGTGAACAGAGGAGTGCTCTTGTTGCAGAGTGAAGCATTAGGCCAATGAGAAGTGAGAAGAAGTCTTGGGTACATTATGGCAAGATTTGCAAAATTACAGATTTTTTTAAGAACCAACCAATACGGTACTTTAATGACTAGGGAAAGCACTTGTAGTAATCATGTTTATCCACGTCAAATTAATCACTATATAATTAGTATAATCAAATCTTTAATCTGTCACTTATCTGTAGGTGTAGCACTAGCTTTATAAGTGATAATAAGGTTAATTTACCTGAAGCTGTGGGTGGTGGTAAATAAAGACAGATATAGATAGAAATTCTTACTTGTTAAGCTACAATTGGAGCTATACAAAGTACCTTTGACGTAGAGGCACAAGTATGGCAGGATTTTCCCCACTAAGTAGGACAATGATATGTTTTAAAGGACATAATAATGATACCACATTAGTGTGTTGTCTCCAGCATCCCTCTTTTATGTGTAGAGTTTTAAATAAATTGTGGAAACTCTAATGTCCTCTATATACTAATATGGATATTTTGCAAAATTTACTTTTTTCTTTCAAGTTTTAGATCACTGACATGGACATTTGTTTTAAAAGATTTTTAAAACCTAACTGTGTCTCTTGGTGTTTGTAAAATTAAGTAATTAGAAAACAATGGCCTCACATTCTGATTTTGAATGCATATTCTCTATCTGATTTCTGTAATGAACCTGTGCCTGAAACATCCAATATAGATCATGTAGATGTACAAGAGAGAATATTACCTGCACTAAAACATGGTCAGCACAGACACATTTGGGAAACGGACACATGTAACAGTGTAGAATTTAAGGAATATCCTTCAGCAATACAAATCAACACTAAAGTTTGATGAAAAGTTGAAGTGTCATCAAGTTGCTGCTAAACTTGACGACATACTTAAGCCTCTGTATCCACTGCACCCAATATTGTCTGAGGTCTGTGGTGTCCACAGTTTTAAGTCCAACAGAAACAATGGCTTGTCCTGGGCTGTATGGAGTCTTTTTTGAAAGGAAAGTACTCATTTTTGTATAAGTGTAATACTGGTATTACTGTGAACAGGGCATAAAATAGTTTTCTCTCTGGCTCAGTCCTTTTTCCCCATCATGGTCTCACATGACTGTATTATCATCCGACTTTACAATTAGCTTCATCCACAGGTATGCAGTTTTTTCTGTTATTTTTCATTCAGAATTCAAAAACCCTGTAGCACCAGCTGTAGCTATATAAGACCCAACATGAACACTGTAAGTGGACTACTTGATCACTAAGCACATAAGTATATGCTGTAATGTTACAATTTTTTCTCAGACTGTATTGATTCTTATAACTCGCTGATAACTGCCGTGCTGAACCAAGATTTTATTCATTATGAGAAAATGTGCATAAAACATGCATAAAGTACCTTTTTATGTCTACCCATAGTGTGCTTCACAGCATGGGTGTGTATGTTAACAAGCAGTCAGGCAGCTGCGCATGGTGTTGATCAATGTTGTGTCAAAGGGGGAGGAATAAAACACGTCCTGTTGAGAGATCACTGCAGAGACGGGCAGGAAGCAGACGAGTGGGATGGATGGATGGATGGATGGATGGATGGATGGATGGATGGATGGATGAATGGATGGATGGTCACTGCAGAGTGGACAGAGGAAGGTGAGAGAAAGGGCAACATGACAGAGGCCTCTGTCCTCTGATGAAGGTGTAGCGGAAGAAAGGTGTAATCAGTCAGATCGGTGATTTAATATAAAGCAAATGAGACACTTCAGATACTCTTGTTACAAGCAGATTGTCTTGATGACTCACTGTTATAATGTGTATCTGATGTGAAAGTTTACATCAAGTCTGGAAAACTAAATTACTAAAAGAAAGGATTTCTCTTGACTCCAGGTGTCCTATAACTCATCAAATGATTGGTGTTGAGGTAGATGACCTTTTCAATGGATATATAATTCACCACCAATATGTACTTTGCCCTTTACAGTGATGAGCATGAAGAGGGAGCATGAATATTTATAGCTGGTCCTATATGGTTGTACTTGTGGTGGCCAGTTGGTCAGTTGTGCCCACACACTAGTTTTAAAGACCAGTGGAGGCAGCATTTCAGCAGCTCATCCTAAAACACACAGCTCAGCTACTGACAGCCTGTAACCTCATTATGTGGCCGTGGTAATAGGTTGGATCCGACCTGCAGGGGGAGAAACTGGTGGACAAACCGGTACCTTATTAAAACCCAGCAATGTGCTCTGACATGTGCTTGACTGTGACTCAGCCTTAACAATGTAAGGTGTAAAGGTTAGAAGGAAAGGTGAATTCAAAGTGGGGAATTAAGCTCATGGACGTTTGCATTTAAGGTACAGGTTAGAAACAGGTGTGCAGCTTCTGTTGAACTGCATACTGTTCTAGTTAGGGAATAGTTAAGGATTTATTTGAACATGCAGAGCAAAAGGCAACTGAGCAACAGAAAACACAGTGCTGTGCAAACTAGATTTCCATTGAAATGCATCACAAATTTTAACTAGCTTTCAGAAAATTGGCAATAAAAAAATAACAATTTATTTTTGCCCCACCCCCTGAAGGGGAGGCAAGGGGCATTGTTTTTGGTTGGGTTTGTTTCCTTGTTCCTTTGTTTAGCACTTTAGCAGCAAAACTATTGGTTGACTTCATAACAAATTGGGTTTAAGGCTGAAATTTGTCTATGCTGTCTATGTCTATGCTGACATCAGCACACACATAGACATGATGACATCAGCTGGACCAATGTCAAAATAATCTACAATATGTATGAGGGGCGGGGTTTGTTGTGCCTGGCACCACTTGTATTTTTATGTTTCCATCCTCTATTGTTACAAAATTATTAGGAGTTTGTTGGTTTTGTTAGAAATATATCTTAAAACATTAAAACATGATAAATGAAGTCAGAGGTCTGTGAGCCAGAATTATGTTAATTCATCAAACCTGAAACTGGATTTAGCTTTGTCCACTGAACCACTCATATAGTATTGTTTCAAGCTCTTCCACAGTTTGTCAGACATTTGTCCGTAGCTTCTAATTCACTGGAGTGCTTTGTTGCCATTTCCCATCTAACATTTATTCTGGTTTCACATATTAATTCAACAAACTGCTGCAGGTCCTTATCCCATCCATTAATGTTTTGCCATTTTGTAGTTAAATTGAAGTCATGCAAGATCGGTACATCATCATTTGCTGATTCTGTTTGCATTGTGCTAAATCACATTTCTGAAATTAAATAAATTGTGTGTAACCATAGCTGGATGGAAATGTACTCGATATTTTTTGCTACTACAAATTAAATGAAGCTTGAAGTGTTGTGAGTTTTGGTCTTTAATTGCAGCACAATTAGTGAGTTCAATCATAAGTTTAATGTTCTAACCTGACCTTTTACTGTATTTGAGAACTGAGTTGATATCAGACTGCCATGGATATCAACCTGTTCTATATCTGGTTCTGTTCTGTTGGAAAGCAGTGTTTGTCATGATGAACATCCTGGTGACCACATTTGAGATTGCCTTTATAAAACCTTGTCATGTCCTATTAAAGTGAGATTCCTAGATTTGTAAGCCTGTGTTGTGTCTTTACAAGTGTGCACAAAAAATCTGGGAGGAAATTAGACTATTAAGTAAACTTCTTCAAAGTTGCAGAAATGACAACATTGGACTCAATTAGGATGAGGAAATATACTTCCAGCAGATAGGTGTGATGTTGCTTCTGTGAGAGGTGGAAGCTGTTAATTACAGTTTGTCAGACAAGGTGTCAATGTGGGCCTCATGTGGCACTTAATTAGACAGACTTAAAAGTGTTTTATTTTGGCACTTTTAGATCTGTGTTTTTGGTCCCAGAGCAGTGTTTTATTGGTGGAATACTTCATAATCTTGATTGCACTGCATTGCTTTAGTGTGTGACATAATAATAGGGAACATTTAATGATACAAAATAAACATGTACTCTTTTGGACAGCATTTGTTGTTGAGCAAATCAAAGTATCCTCTCATATACATGTACCCTCCAGCTTGCCCTTTCCCCCCCTTTTTTGTCTTCTTCTCATGAGAACACACACTTTTATGCACACGTTCATGCACACAGCCATTATTTGACTATATATTCCTGTTATAATGGCTGAGGCCATTATATTCTGTCGACTAAGCCGACCCAGCTGGTTGTTACTGTGTTTTGTCATGCCTTTGTTGTGTTTTCCTTTGGCCTACCCATTCTATCATTATTTCTCCTAATCAAGGAAGTAGCATTTCTCCTCTTTTATAAACAGCACTGTCTCAGTGTTTGATTGTGACATTTGCAGAACAAGCATTTACACTACTAAAATACACCATTGATTTTTTTTTCAACTAGGTACATAATTTGTTGGATATTACTGTGCATTGTGACCTCTCACACAGGTTTTATAATGAATAGGTCTGGGTCAATTTATTACCTTTGATTATTGTTTGTGTTTGCAGATATATATGCACACACCTTTGTAAAACAGGCAGCAATTTATAATGATCTAGTAAATAAACTGTCATAAAGTAATAGTATAATTTAACTAGAGCTTTCGCTAATGCGCTGCAGGTAGGCCCATTTATATCCAATTAAAGCACCTTCTCTGCCCTCAAAGGTTTCAGTCTGGATCCAGTTAGAGGTTTTTTAATCAACATCTTGACACCTTGGGTCTTGAGTGTCATGGCAGAATATTAACATTTAGTGTGCCAATTAGTATGTTAGTCTGTAGTGCAGGAGAGGGGCTATGTGTCAGGCTGTATAATAGAAACAGGACACCCTAGGCTGAAATACATGAATGGAGGCAGCAAGAACACAACAGCTTTTACAAAAAGGGCCATTTCAATTGCCCTTCTTCTCTCTACCAAGCTCACTCCCAGTTCACCCTTAGAGGTCCCTCAGGTAAGTTTAAGAGACCCCGTCTCAATCGCCTCGCTCCGCTCTGAGAGGTCTGTACATCACAGTGAATGAATCCTGTCAGTTTTATTACCAGAGGATCAAGGCACCGCTGCAAAACAAAACAAAACTGAAAAAAATAACACACTATGTGGACAGCCCACCTCCCCAACCTCATTTATGCCCTCCCTCCTCTGGAACAGGCATGCTTGATCAGTTTGTTATCCAACACGCTCCATCCCCATCACTCAAAGGCTTTCTCAACTTTGGCTTCCCACACCCAAATCCTGCTTAGGCAGTAACAGTGTATGCATCTGCTCATTATTTGTGTGGTGTTGTCACCATATCTGCAATTACACAATCATTTTCAAGAAGTATTTTTATCTTCTACTATCATCACTATATGAGGGCTTAGACAAATATTAGCTTCTTATTTTGACACTAATTTAAACATTAATAACATTTTTGGAGAAATAGGTAAGAACAATATCAATCTTTAAATATGTCACACAAATTGGTTGCCCACAGATATAAATGTATGTTTTATTGAGTGCTTGCACTGTAAATTTTTTCAACCGATTTTCTCTCCCATGTTTCTCTGCCTCTTTTCCCATTTAATGTTCTCCCCTAATGAAAAGTGGAAGCAGTGTAATCTACTCTATTGTCCCATGGGTCTACTGCTCCCCAACAGCAGCAGATCAAGTCACAACAGCATCGGGCCGACAGACAGAAATTTGCTCCCCTGTCACTATCAATCTCCGTCGCTGTTGACAATATCCCTGATTTGCCTTTCCCTCTTGTTTTCACACGGAAAACCCCAGTGCCTCCTGCCCACTTTAAGAAAACAAGGTTTCACTGTGATTCTTAGTGACAGCTGAACCTGAGAGTCATCTGTGCTGGTTTTTATGCCACAGCACTATAAAGTGAAGAAAAAGCTTTCCCAAGAAATTACAAAATTTTCATTTTCAATTCATGGTGAGTTTCTTTCTTTCTTTCTTTCTTTCTTTCTTTCTTTCTTTCTTTCTTTCTTTCTTTGTTTTTTTTTTTTTTTTTACATAAATCACCCAAAGATAAACAAGTCAATCTTACGTCACACCAGAACAAAACCAAAATTATATTAATGTCACTTAACAGCAGGTGTAACTTGGCAAAGGTTTATGAATATTAACAAATAATTAAATCCGCAGGAACGATTCACTGCAATAAATTTGCAGATCTTCCCATGTTAATTTTCTTTTATCTGACATTTAATTTATGATTGTGCATATATTTAAAGGTACCAGTAATAACAATGATAATGTTTTAAATGTCACATATTTAAAAATATGTGCATAAGATGTATAAAGTATAGCAAATGTCTCCACTGAGTTACTGTATAGGGGGCGAATGCAACCATGAATTAATCATAAACACAACGTATTAAATGTCAGCATCTCCACTGTCTGTAAACCTACATCTCACAGGAAAGTCAACCATAAAAAGCCATAAATAACATTGTGTCCTTTGCCTGGCAAATATAATTAGCTGATATTCATGTTTAAAAGGCCATTTCAGTGAGGTAGTTTGAATATCACGGCTGAATGTTTAGCTGGTAAATGTACTGCAGGTTCGAGTCTTTTTTAATGTGCTGCGAGCAGTTAGGTGTGATATTTTAACAGGGAGGGAAGTAGTAATTGGATATGTACATGTACATACACTGAAGTCAACCAATTTCAGCTGTAAACATAGTACAAGTTACAGCAGGCTGTCAGCGTCTAACTCAGCTGAAAATAATGTCAGGGGAATCCTGCCGCTCAACCATGTAGACAGATGTTGGATGTACGAGATGTCAGAATCTCTTTTCTGTTATATTTTTCCTAAAACCCATTAGGTCTCCTCATGGGAGCTGTTCAGTCCCTTCACAGAGAGGCAGTCTACAGTATAAAATAACAAAATGTCTCATATGCTCTGTGGTTTTCTAAGGTGTTCACTTGAGATTCATAAAAAACAAAGGGGAAATAGAGCTGCTCTTATCAAGACGGAGACAGTGTGGATGTGTGTGTTGGAACCCGGCATCTTATCCTGACCTCCTGCTAGTATTTCATGGGCCCATTTGACCACTGTAGCTTATCCTGTGCCCCCATTTATTGTGATTGTATGGAGTTATTGAGGAGTTGGATCTATTACGCGGGGAGCTGCCATGGCTGTCCAACTACCAATTACCGTAGCCTGCAGCCCTGTATAGGCTGCCCTGACGCATCTGGAGGCAGGGAGGGGTAAGGGATGCCGCGAAGGGGGGTGGGGTTGGGAGGAGGCAGAGTTGGGAGATGGGGAGGTGTGTGTGTATGTGGGGAGGGGTCCTCAGGAGACCTGCCACAGCAGCACGCCGTTAATCAATCCGATTTAGACCGGACAGGGACACACTTAGTCGCTGCTCCCGCCAACACTGCTATGGCTGAGAGAGAAAACGTGTGCGTGACCTGCATCTCATTCAAGTGTAAGGACACAAAAAGATGGATAGATGGGTCCAGAATGAAGAGATAGCGATAGGGTTACGAATGGGAGAGGGATGATGGAAGGGGTGTGAGGTGTGGAGGGAAAGACAACAATTAATGGAGTGATGTGAGTTGAATTAAAACAAAGGAAATGTATCGATTCTTTTCTGTCTCGAGGAGGGAAATATAAATGTTCACCTTTTCTACATGGAAGAGATGTGTGCACAGAGAAATTTATTGAATAATGATTTAAATTGATGAAATGGGAAAAAAGTCATTATTGGACAGCGGATGAGGAGAAATGGGCGGATGGATCATCGTCTGAGTGAGGGAAGCTTGATGATTGGTGGAGATGATGGACCATATCCTTAGTCAGATCAGTCCCAGAGTAGGAGACAAGGATGGAGTGGGGTGACATATTTGCATTCATTAATATGTATGCACTTGTATACTTTATTTTCCACTATTAAATGGATTGTCTGCTTGAATAGTTGGTTACTTACAATGAAAGTGCAATTTATTATAAGCAGATTTGCTTACTGGGTCCAAAAACAACTCAGGATTTGCAACCTAAAATGAAACCAGACAAAATAACAATAAAACGCAGCATAAAAAATAATAATAATGACACGGTTCTAACTTTTTCATCAAATTTGCTTTCTCTTCTTCTTCCTACAGTTCTTGAGGGAGCATAACATCAGCTGCAGGTGTTTGACTTTATCTTAGTCCTATTGAAATATCCTCTGATTCCATTTATCAGCATATATGGGAGCATTAATGACCTGGGAATATGGAAGCATTAATGGTTCTTTTGTCAATGGTCTAATGTTTGGAAAACTTGTGTCTTAATGGTCAGATATTAGGACCTGATTTTTACTGGTCATACCATTAAGGAACCATGAGCATGTTTAATGGATGACATTCACTGGGGTCTCCATACATAAATGTGTCTGGATGTAAATAAAACAGTGAAGAATGACTCATATTACTTCTTAAATTGTGTGACGCTCCATATTCTGTGGCCCTCACACCATTTAATGTCAATGTGCTGGTTCTATTATAATTTCAATTACAAGACTGCAGGATTAGTGCAGTTAAGAAGGTCATCCTTATCATAAAGTTGTTGATCACACAGTATTTTTTTTAATATGGCAATGTGTTGTTTAACCATCTCATTACCTGTACCCTTTGTCCTATGTCCTTTGCTAGTGTCATATTCACAATGTCATTATGTTTTACTGTATTTGCAGTTTGATAAAACATCTGCATTTTGTTTTTATTTCTGTTGCTCATTGGTTTCTTATGGTTAAAAAGTTAAATTATACATTTGATTATTGTGAAATTTGTTTGAAGCAAAGCATAATTAATCTATCACTTTACCTAAAATTGCTCATACCTACATATAAAATAAACAGTACCAACGATTGCTGGAAAATGTTGTATGACATAACTGACATTAAGGTACATTGTCAGTGGTTGAGCTGTAACAAAGAGATAATTGCCAGCGGTTTAACTGGTTACATGGAGTGGAGTTACTGAAATGAAGTCATAAAATAAATGTAATTGTGCCCTGTGATGAACTGGGATAGGCTACAAGACTCTACGAGACCCTTCAGAGGATTAAACAGTCACAGAAAACAAACAAAACTATATAATTAACCTACACTTATGAATCAAATGATGCTGATTACAAAAGGGTTATAGCTGAATGTATTATTTTTAGTAAAAGATTTAGATTTAGACTATGCTTGTTGACCACACCATGGCCTGTCATTTCATTAGATATCGGTCACACCTTTTAGTGCTGGGTATTCAGAAATATTTCCACCATGGATCAGCAGTCAGAATGTGTGTTTGCTGTAATGTTTCGCAAATAAACTGATGTCTGCTTTGCAATCCCTATCAGATTCTCCTGTGCAACAGGTGGATCAGGTGTGAGAGCAACAATCCTCTGGAAAAATTGATAGCGACTAAGAAAGGTTGGCTCTCAGATGGAGGTTTGAGGCCAAAGATCATTGCACATCTCATCTCTGTACCCAGTGGACAGGAAGGCATCTGTACTGATGACATTACACCAACATCACACGATGAAACAGGAGATAAAATAGCTACTGTTGAATCCACATAAAGAAAACATGATGGATGTGTGTTTGATAACATGAACAATACAAAGTACCTAATATTTTGGGCCTATATTATTAAAGACTAGATTTTAAAGGAATTGTCTCATACAGTATATGTGAGAAGAAAGACTTTTTACATGTGAGGACAAGGACAAATTTACTATGGTTAGGAAAAAGAGTCCTTGTTATGATTATTTTATTAATCAGGTATTATTTATTATACTACTGTTCTACATGAATTAACTGTATAATTCTGACTTCCCCATCTGTTGCCATTTACCTCCACCTTGTTATTAACATTAGATGACCATGTTGACAATTCCTCAGCTGCACATGGTTATTACTGCCAGAAAACCAGTGATGCATGTCAGAGATGAGTTCGCTGTGAGAGGACATCCATGAACAGACACATGGAAAAAGGCCTCTGCACTGGAAGTACTGGAAATGAGTCTGGAAGTTTCATGGGATCTATACTAATAACACAACAGAAAAGATGTGCTGTCGGCATCCGATCATACAACAATTCTCATGAATAAAACCAAAAGTTTTTACCGCAGTTTTAATTACAAAAGGTGTGTAACTATCATCTGAAGACATTTACAACCAGCACACATCACTTAGGTGAAATAATCATTGCCCTTTAATAATAAGTACATTATGCTGTTAGTATTCTTACAATACTGTCAGTGTCTGAACAAAAATATTTCATATTTATCAGGCTAAAACTACAGTTAGTGGTGCTCATCTATGATGTCTAGAACAATACATTACAGTCATACAGACACAAAACTAAATGTAAAACAATCTAATTCAATTCATTCATACTGCTGTTCATTTCTTTGTCCAGTCATACCAAACCTCACTTTCCTCTTCCATCTACTGTTTTTGTGGTATTTTGGTCTATCATCATTTTGTATCAGGAACTTAACTTGGAAACCAATATTTTCCCACCAAACTCACTGTAAATAATGAGGTGGTTGTTGTTAAGTGGCTTTAGCTATTTTGTCAGTCATTTATTTAATAGGGTGTATATAGGTAGCAGATAAACCTTCCCTGGTGTCATCTCTCGGTTTGTAAAGTGCAATTCTGATGCTTCAATATGTTCGATGTGGCCATCACTATGTTAGTTTTATGGATATGAGTGTGTGAAGTTGGAGAAGACTGAAGGATGAAACTGGAACTCATTGAAAACACCCACCACTTCCACTAACATTGTGATAATGAATAATTTTGACTACTTAATAAATGTTAACTCATACAGTTGTGTCTGATAACAGTAATACCAAAGTTGTGAAATGTAGAAAACATTAAATGCTACTACCTGAGCTAATTAGTATGCTAGGTGAGAGACCATGTAATTCTCAGGGCCCTCAAGTCTCAGGCACTGGGCATGAGACACATGCATTTCAACCTGTTCATATGCTTACACACCATTCCTTGTATTTCTCACACAGAGAAATTACCTGGATAATGTCCACCAAGTTGCGCCTCAATTTTTTTATAACAGTGAAACAGGTAGGAATCAAGTGGGTTCCCCACAGAGTTCAGAAGGCACCTGGCTTTCATCGCCACCAGCTAATCAAATAAAAAGAATATAGCTGCCGAACAGCCAATCAAAAAATAGCAGTGCTGTATCCAGGCAAGATTCAGATATTCCCGCTACAACAACGTAACAGAAGAGGACAGTTGTCACATTGATCTCGCCAAAGTACAATAAACAACACTAACATTATCTCTCTCACACACACGCACACACACACACACACTCACACACACACACACACACACACACACACACACACACACCT
>JAPQRP010000024.1:24080314-24094846 GCA_037367295.1 Apogon hyalosoma | reverse complement strand
TATCTATCTATCTATCTATCTATCTATCTATCTATCTATCTATCTATCTATCTATCTATCTATCTATCTATCCACACCTAAAGCAGGTTGTAGGTTATTTTCTTCTGTCTGTTGTCCTGACTAATCCTCTGTGTTGTTGCCCCCTCAGTACATCCAGGCTGAGCCCCCCACCAATAAGTCCCTGTCCAGTCTGGTGGTCCAGCTGCTCCAGTTCCAGGAGGAGGTGTTTGGTCGACATGTCAGCAACCCCCCTCTCACAAAGCTACCAGTATGTCTCCTTTACCTCGCTCTGTCTCTGTTTTCTGTACATCTTACACATTGTTACCCCCTGAAGTGTTCTGCAGCTGTTGTGTTCTGTGTCCACAGATGAAGTGTTTTCTGGATTTCAAGTCAGGAGGGGCTCTATGCCACATCCTGGCTGCTGCTTACAAATTCAAGAGTGACCAGGGATGGTAAGATTTTCTTTCTAGCTGCCCTGATAAAACAGGTTGTTGTTTTATCTAGAATTACACAGCTCAGTGGGATTTTGGATATGTTACCGTTTCGTGTGTAACTCCAGTCTAACTTCCTGGTAGGCGCAGGTTTGACTTCCAGAATCCGTCAAGAATGGACCGAAATGTGGAGATGTTCATGACGATCGAGAAGTCACTGGTGCAGGTGAGTTTGCCTTAATGCTTTCTTCAGAAAGAAAATGTTCTTTCTTCATTTTTATTTTAGAGGTGTTATAGGGCTAGTTATTTCCTTTTATATTTGTGGTACCTTTTCATTTCCACTATTTCCACTATGTGTATTTTGAGTGGAGCTCTGGTGATATCAAGCAGGGATCACTTGATGAATGCCTTGTCTTGAGCAATTCTTGGCAGCAGAACTAGATTATTACAATGGAAAAACTGTGTGCGTGAGTTTACATGTCTACTCAGGTTACATCACATTTGTGAGAAGTCAGAGACACTGTTCTGTCTGAGTTACAGATACAAATAATGAAGGACAACCAATCATGTGACAAGACCACTAATCCTGCTAAATCAGTCCTGCAGCACACTAAAGATCACCCTCATCCTTAGGCACACAGTGTTCTTATACAAATGTAGGTTATATAAACTGCATATAAACTGCCCTCCTAAAGCTGTTAACCTAAGGGAAACACTGCAATGTGAATGTTTTATTCCTTCTTGTTTTCTCACCTGCATTTCTGTATTTTTAGAACAACTGCCTGACTAGACCGGTCATCTACTTGAGCCCTGACATAGAACCAAAACTTCTTGGAAAATTGAAAGATATCATCAAAAGGCATCAGGTCTGCATCTTTATTGTTATTTCTTTTACTTTATCTTATGAAGAGAAGTTAAGAATCAGCTTCAGAGACAAAAATAAAGTCTTAGTCTGAAATTAAATGCATTAACAGATGTTTGATGATTAATCTGGTAGGATCTATTAACAACATAGACAGTCTTATGAACATATATATGTATGTTTTGCAGGGTTCAGTTACTGAGGACAAGGCGTCCGGCTCTCATGTTGTTGTTCCACTTCCTGCCAGCCTGGAAGAAGGTGAGGCTTAAAATGTTGTATTGAAACAGATGATTTCATTGCAATTTACTTTTTATATTGTGTGAATTTTGTCTGATATTCCTCTCTCTTGTTCCAGAGGAGTGGGTTCGTCCTGTAATGAAGAGAGATAAGCAAGTGCTGCTGCACTGGGGATATTTTCCTGACAGGTTGGTTGGTTCAAGGATGCAACCATTACACAAATAGTGTTATATACCACACAATTTAAGCCATACAGTGTGAACTATGGCCAAAAAGAAGGGTCTATTTTTAGGCCCTCCTTTTTGGCCATTTTTCTACCAGCTACTGAAGTTTTTACATGCGCAGATGTCCCCAGGATTGACCTTTGACCTTGCTCTTTCACCCATTAGTTATGATACCTGGATTCCAGCTAGTGAGATTGAGGCTGCCGTGGAGGATCCTCCCAGTACGGAGAAGCCCAGAAAGGTATTTGGTGTATATTTTTTTTCTTTGTGTTTTGTCTAATTCTAAAGTTTATCCCATTATTTATGGGAAATGTCACTTGAACGAGAATGAATACTTTAATCCAAGGTTTAAGGATTCACAGGGCTACAATAACATTTTTCTTATGATTATTGTAATTGTTGACTAGTCTGTTGATCATATATTTGATTAATCAGTTTTAGTTCATAAAATATCAGAAAATAAAATAGTGTTGATCTCTGTTTTTTTAAATCCATACATACAATAGAGCACCGTCGTATGTGTTTGTTATATCCACAATCTTAAATTTTTTAGTTTACTGTCACAGAGAAGTAAAGAAACTATAAAATATTTACATTTAATTGTAAACTTAAGTCATTCCTGAAAACATTACTCCAGTCAATTAATTGATTATCAGACTACCAAAAGATTAATTTAATGCTTGACAAATAATTCCTCAGTTGTACTTCAGGTAATTTTCTGTGCAGAGCAAAAATATTTTGGCAATATTTGTATTTTCATGTTTTCTTTGCAAAATGCATTGAAGGATAAAGTGTTTGGCACTTGGAGCAACAGAACCTACTGTGATACCCATTGTGAAAAGTAAACTGAAAGCTGTGTCAAAAGCTCATACCGTATATTCAGAGCATCTCTCCCTTAAGGCATTCAGAGCTCAGTAGGAGTTGATAGTGAGAGCAGTGAAGCATTCAGATGTTTAGAGTGGTATTCACACAGTAATAAACACAGTGCTTTGTTTGCTGTCAGCCGCTGTTGTTGATAAAATGTCTGTTCAGAGTCTCGACATGAGAGCAGATACAGTATTTATGGCTCTATGGGACTGTTAACATAAACAAAATAACAAAAAAACATATATTACAGCAGTTTTGTTTTTTGTTTTTTTTTCAGCCATAACATAACAGAGATCCAAATATCAGCCACTAATGTTTTCAGGAACATTAGTACAACTGTTGTCCACAGAAAATTGTGTTATTTCGTTCTACACTCAATGTTAGGGTCCAAAATGTCAGTAGTTGGTGATTGCATTTTTCCATTCCATTTTATTTTTATAATTGCAAATATGGTTTTTCATGGTCTGTGTTGACAGGTCCATGCAAAGTGGATTTTAGACCTTGACCAGTACAATGAGTGGATGAATGAGGAGGACTACGAAGTGGGAGAGGGGTGCCCAAAGAGGAAGAGGATCTCAGCCAAGACCCTAACAGATGAGGTGACCACGCCTGATGAGCGCAGGGACAAAAAGCCTGGCAGTGCCAAGAAGAGGAAGCGCTCCCCGTCACCCTCGCCCACCCCTCCCCCACAGGAGAGCAAGAAAAAAAACACAAAAAAAGGGTCAGTGAGCGCTCGTTTTAATACTTGACTCCTTAGCTGCTGAGTAATTACTGAACTGTACGTGCTGCACGTGTCACTTCAAGTGTTTGCTTTAGAAGAACTAGTGATACTGCTGATAATTAAATCATGTCCTTTGTGTTTATGTGAACAGGCCAACAACACCATACACCAAGTCTAAACGGGGCCAGAGGGAGGAGGAGCAAGAAGATCTATCAAAGGACATGGATGAAGCATCTCCAGTTCCTGCGTCTGAGGAGGGAAACCCAACAAAGACAAGTACATGACTCCATATCTGTGCACAATTAGACCCCAAATGTTTACACAGTTAACATTAGATGACTTTTACTTTAAATTAACATCTGGGGTCCTCCTATAAGACAGTACATTAAGTGACACCTTTGATGGATGTTACACTGAAATCTATTTTTATGACTTTTTTTTTAAAGATAACACCAAGAAGGACTCAGATTCAACCCCTGTTAAGGGAGGAACAGATATGGGTGAGGCCCTTTGAATAGTTTGTGTAATTGTGTCTGAAGTAATATCTTGATCTATAGTGTACCTTCTTTACAATGTTCTGGAATGCAATCAGTTTATTACTTTACATGGTCCAATTTTTTTTTGTTTTTCAGTGTTTTTATTGTGCTCAGAATTGTCATTTGTGTTTTGGCTCCGCTCCTTCATTCACTTACATTTTTGCTTTTATTTTATTGTGACAGACGAGCAAGAAGATGAGTCAATGGAAACAACAGGAAAGGTACAGAAATTTTCTAATGAGGATAAACATAAATAAAATAAACAAATAGAAACCGATCCTGTATGTATATGTATAGTTATATGGGTCATTGTGTTTTAAAACAGGAGGAGGAAGAAAGCTCTCCAAGTGTAAAGGGTGAACCTGTGAAAGGCTCAGACCTTCACGAGGACAACGTGACGGAGCAAACACACCATATTATTATACCAAGTTATGCTGCATGGTTTGACTACAACAGGTAAAAACATACTATGCCCCTTTGTAATGGAGTTATTTCCCACTTTTTCAGAAATGAGTTATCTTTTTATGTATAATATTCTTAAAGATGATTAGTGTCATTTGTGGTAAAAAATAAAAACTAGGAATGTTCAGCAATAGTTAACAAATGTGTGAAGACGAGTCATTTAGATGTGAATCTGTAATGTTTCCCTACAGTGTTCATGCTATTGAGCGCAGAGCTCTGCCAGAGTTTTTCAATGGGAAGAACAAATCCAAAACCCCTGAGATGTGAGTATTTGATGAGTGGTGTCTTTCCTAACTTTCCTAGTGTCACAACCCAAAATGTTTTTGTTTTGGCATTTGGAAAAGTCAGTGTAATGATATGTGGATTCATTTGTCTAATTCCAGTAGAAGAAGAATAGACAATTTTTTATACTGTACTCATCTGTTGTGTTCAAGTGAAGGTAATGTTAATGTTTCTCTTTGTTCCTCAAAAGTTATCTGGCATATAGGAACTTCATGATTGACACATACCGACTGAACCCTCAGGAGTACCTGACGTCCACCGCCTGCCGCAGGAACCTGGCAGGTGATGTGTGTGCAATCATGAGGTAGGGTGAAGCACTGAGTATGAACATCCACATCATGATCCACTATGTCTCTCAGTTGTCTCTCGATGATATGCTATGTTTACTTTTATCCCATAGAGTCCATGCTTTCCTGGAGCAGTGGGGACTGATCAACTACCAGGTGGACTCTGAGAGCCGGCCCACACCCATGGGTCCCCCACCTACCTCTCATTTCCATGTTCTGGCAGATACTCCATCAAGCCTGGTTCCACTCCAGCCCAAGACCTCTCAGGTCCAGATTCACTCATTCACTACAATACTCCCAACAATACACAGCAATTTGGACACATATTTCCCGTTACTTAATATTCAACTTTCTGTTGTTGTGGATGTGCAGACTCCTGCTTCCCAGCAGATGATGTCCTTCCCAGACAAAGTGAAGGACAAGCCAGCTGACCTGCAAAACTTTGGTCTGCGAACAGACATGTACAGCAAGAAGACTAGCTCTGCAAAGGTACAAGCTCCAGAACAAGCACAATGAATGCTACATTTGTGATTTGTTGTGTTGTCAAAGACTTACTGTATTAACAAATTGATGATATTGTTTTTTGTGCACAGAGCAAGAGTGCAGCAAGCTCCATGAGGGAGTGGACTGAACAGGAAACACTACTACTACTTGAGGTACAAAATGTGTTTAAAATCTGTTTCCTGATAAGTCCTTACATGAACTAGAAAATAAAACCCCGGAAACATGGAGCTAAATGTGGCTGTCACTCTCCTTAGGGCTTGGAGATGTACAAGGACGACTGGAACAAGGTGTCAGAACACGTGGGTAGCCGCACACAGGATGAGTGCATCCTTCATTTCCTGCGGCTGCCCATTGAAGACCCCTACCTGGAGGACACCTCCTCCTCTCTCGGCCCACTGGCCTATCAGCCGGTACCTTTCAGCCAGGCAGGAAACCCTGTAATGAGTACTGTGGCCTTCCTTGCCTCCGTAGTCGACCCACGCGTGGCCTCAGCTGCAGCTAAATCTGCCCTGGGTGAGTTTGTTTCAGTTTTCACTCAAAGCATAGTACAAGTCTGAGCTAAGAGGTAATGTGTCTGAGGACGGGTGTGAAAGTGATTTTCTGTAAAGATTTAAGCCAATTTCTCTGATTGCAAAGCACTTAATGGTAGACTCAAAATAAATAAACAAAACTAACTTCACTTCCAATTAATATGAAAGTATCTGAGAGCCTTTTTCTGATTGGCTAAATGAGGTAAATATATGGCTCAGGCTTCCAACTGATTGGTCAAACATTCACATACAGAGTATGAATGCATGGCCTTTGTAAATTATTTGTCTGTCCTATTTATTCATTCATTCATTCATCTTCTGAACCTGCTTTATCCTTGTCCTATTTATATTTGTCAGTTATTGTCATTTGCAGTGTGTTTTGTTGCACATGTTCAGTTTGCAATGATGATAAAAAAATACTGTTCATTGGTCACTAATCATTGAACACAAAAAAATTCCTTGAAAAAACTTTTTTTTTTCATTGTGAGAGGATAATATGAACAATTGTCATCATGTCCTGGCACTACTTAAACAATCTATTTGAACTTTATCCATGTTGTGTTTATTCACACAGGTAAGGTGACATAAAAAGTAGAAAAATCAGTATGATAATGAAACAAATAACAGCTAATTATCAGTCATAATGCTTTTCATAGGAAGTGGTATTATTTAAAAATACTCAGTACTGGTACCAGTGCTCATACTGCACATTCAGTACTAGTCCCTAATCAATATTTTTTTGTTTTTTTTGTTTTTTTTGAGTATGAAAAGAAAATTGCACATACATGTCACTAATGGTACATTACAGTCTTATTTTTCAACTCATTTGCATTTGTATATTTTCAAACTGGTGTTGCTGCATAAAAAAATAAACCCACTCTCCACAATTTGAAGCAGACCGTTAACACCAGTAATAAAAATACATGAAAGCTGTTATCCTGCATACACACATGCAAATAAAGAATTACTCTTTAGGCATCAAAATTTGATATAAGACAAAACCAGGCAATTTGGAATTCTTTATATTAACAGTACTGTAAAATTATATAAATAAAAGTAAAAAGTACTATAAAAATGTTGAAATTCAATACACAGCCCATTAGAGTTGGTGTTAATGCTCCAGTCATTAGTGAATGAATGAAATAAAATGCCATGTAGGTTACAGACTTTACTACTTTGTTATAAATTAGACAAGGACACATTAGACATAAAATCATCACTCATCAGTCATTTCTAAGTGATACTGACTTTAATGACCTCTGTGTATCTCTGCTTTTCAGAGGAGTTTTCTCGTATGAAAGAGGAAGTTCCTGCAGCGCTTGTTGAGGCTCATGTGCGACGGGTGGAGGAGGCGGCGAGGGTCAGTGGTCGACAGGATCCTCTTTATGGCCTGGAGGGAAGTGGCATTGCTGGTACTGGCTTAGAGGAGGGAGAAAGACCAGGTAGGAGGGACACATGGGTACAACATACATGTCCACACAAAAAACACAGGATCAATAATAAGAATCAAACATGACATGGATAAAACAAATGAAAGGTTTGGACTTTGTGTCTGTTTTAGATGAAAGCACTGATGAAACTAAGAGTGACAGTCAACCAGGCGAGGAGAAGAAAGAGGCAAAGGTATGACACATTGTGGCAGTTGTGTTTTATATAGTATTCTTGATGGTTTTACTGCTGGACTGTGAAAGTCACTCTGCTGTCACTTCACAGGATAACAAAGATGGAGCAAATGAGGAGGAGGAGAAGCAGGCGGAGAATGGGAAGAAGGAAGAAGAGAGGGGGAGAGAACCTGAAGGAGAGAGGGAGACAGAGAAAACAGAGTCAGAGATGGGTAAGAAAGACCATGAAGGAGATGCAAGAGAAAGTAGTGTTGTTATAGAGAGAAAAAAGAGAAATAAATATGTGTGTTTCCCTCAGGTGATGGGGAGAAGGAGAAGGATGGAAAAGAGGGAACAGATGAAGGACAAAGAGAAGGAGAGAGTGACGGAGAAAGGAAGGCTAAGGTGGAGCGTGATGTGGGAGAGGGGAACCTGGCCACGGCGGCAGCATCTGCTCTCGCCGCTGCTGCTGTCAAAGCCAAGGTAAAGTGAATTATGACCTGTCCTTCACTGGACGCATCCTTCGTTACCTTTCCTCTACGTTTTCCCTGACTTTGTATTTTTTTATAGCATCTGGCTGCTGTGGAGGAGAGGAAGATCAAATCTCTGGTTGCTCTGCTGGTGGAGACTCAAATGAAGAAGCTGGAGATTAAACTGCGGCATTTTGAAGAACTGGAAACCATCATGGACAGAGAGAGAGAGGCTGTGAGTGAGAGGTTCTGGGATGTTATTAAAGTGCATGTGCTGGAGTATAGCGTGACTGCACTATTCAGCTCAGTTATGATGTACCTTCAACAGTTGCTGTACTCTGTATGGTTAACTCAGGAAAAAGGACATTGAAAATGACTAATGTGGTTCGTCATAATTCTTGTACTGATGTTTAAGGCAGATTTTACAAGATGCATTTTTTTTGTTCATGCTTCGTACTTAATTAATGTAAGTGAATGTGAGAGTGAATGATTAATGGATCGTTAATGCAAAGCAGTTTGGGTGCCTTGAAAAGCACTATAGAAATCTAATCCATTATTATTATCATTATTATTATTATTATTATTATTATTATTATTGTTAATAATAATAATAATAATTTTAAAAATCAATATGATAAAATAATATAATAAAAATCATATCTTTATTGACCATTTGAGGATCAATTAATGAAACACAGTATAATAAGGCTGACATTTTAGTTAGTTTCAGTTATTTTGAATATGCAATAAAAAAATAAACAAAATAATAATACATTAGTGGCTAGAAAGAAAAACAGATTTCAAGAAAACATGAAACCTTGATTCACATATTCAAAAATGAGTGGGAGGAAGTATAAGTAAATAATAAGCAAGTAAATAAATGTATATGGTAACACAAAATGAATAAATAACAAAATAAATGATTAAATAAAGTGAACAAAAAACCCAAATTTCCCCAGATAATGAGGATAATGTCACTGCCTCGTTTCAAAAGTGTGTATAACGGTGCATCTTCACAATTTCCTGTGTCTGCAGTTGGAGTATCAGCGTCAGCAGCTGTTGGCAGACCGTCAGTCTTTCCACATGGAGCAGTTGAAGTACGCTGAGATGAGGGCCCGCCAGCAGCACTTCCAGCAGATCCAGCACCAGCAGCACAGCCAGGCTGGGGGCCCCCACGCCAACCAGGCTACCTCGGGCCCCCCACCCCAGGCCGTGGCTGCGAATCAGCAAGCTCCCAGTACACCAGCACCGCAGCCGGCCCCCAGTCCCGCTCCTCCAGCCTCCTCGGCCCCAGGCCCTGAGTCTCAGCCGCCCTCAGGGGCCCACACCTCACCCCCGTGCCCCCCAGGCCAGGCCCCAGCTGCTCACTCCAGCTCCAGCACTACTCCTGTACTCCACGGTGAGCACCCACTCATTGTCAGTTGTAGCTACCAGTCAGTAGATTCAGAAATACACTGTTCACTTTTCACAATAATAAAGCCAACCGTGATCATTTTGAATCCTTTCCATCCACCTGTATAAAAGCAGCTGGATGAAATGTCATGTTTCTGTCAATATTTACACATCTTTCATTCTGTTCACACAGCAAGTCTTATGCTTAAATCGGATTTTTCTGTGTGGTTCACATAATTCAAATGAAACTGCCATCAGACTGAAGTCACACTGCAAAACATCAGATTTGTGTCTGATTTAGGACCACATATGACAGTGGCCTGGGTGTGTCGCATATGGGCAAAGTCAGATTCGGGCCATTTTTACCTGCAGTATGAATGTAGCCTTTGCCCACAGTTTGAGGTTTTACTCATGCTCTTTTAATGACATCAGCTTGTTATGCTGTAGCATCTATATGTCATCTACGAGGAGAAGTGTTTATCTCCTTGTAGGAGATCTGAATGTCACTGACGCTTAACTCCTAATATCTGAGCAACCACATTTCCTTTAACATTTTAATCAAAGCACCTTTAGGAAGCAAAAATGTTGTTTATACTTTCAACATTCAATACCAGAGAATGGCTTTTCTTCTTTATGATGTGTGTGAATTATTAAACTTTGATTTCTCTTATACTGTTATAGTGACAGAAAGTGACCAAGTCAAATAAAAGTGTTTACTTCTCCTAATCATAAATAGCCGCTACAAATAATCAAGTTTACAACTAATCTCATATGTTCATAGACTGAACAGGATACGAAACATCTCAGCAGTTGTAGGAGCAGGAGTGGAGTCGCAGATTAATAGCAGAATATATTTATTTTAACAATTTCTAACAAGGTCATATCAGGGAAAGTCACACCGTAGTATTTTTATAATGATTTAGATCAGTTCTTTAATGTCTGGATCTGCAGTGTAAAATGGTGACTGAGAGGTAAACAGTCTGAAATGAAATAAATGACATTTGTTCTGGATTGTAACATGTTCCTGTCCTTCCTGTTTGACCCTTCAGAACCCACCGCCCCCCTCCCTGGGGAAACACTCCACCCCTCAGCTCCTGTTCCTCCTCCGCAGTGAGATCAGATCTTTGCCTGAGGATCTGAATGACTTTGACCACTTTGAATCCTGCCTGTATCATCTGAAATGAAGACGTAAAAAAGCTGAAGGAAAAGAACACATTTTAAAATTTTCTGATTTTTTTTTTCCCAATGGTAAAAATGATGGTACAATGAAAAAAAAAAAAAAAAAAACAAAAACTGTAACATCAATATCAGACCAACTCTGCTTAGGTTCTCCGTTGAAAAACATTTCCCTCTCAAATTGGATCGGCCAACACACAGTATTGATTTCACACAGACGCCGCTCATCCTGTGTGGTCGATAGGACAGCGACATGTCACTCTATGATTGGAACACCAGAGATCTGATAAACTTAAGACGGTCTTATCAATATGCTGGCACTCATGGAGGAGAAGACGAGAAGAGACTCAACTTACATATTCAGTGTTTTGGAAAATTGTTGCATTGTTGTTTTTTCTGCAACATTTTATCACAGCTTGTGAAACCACATGGTTCATATTCTCTTCAGAGCTGCCCCCCCCCATAGGTACTAATTATGTAAGTAAAAAATGCACTTTTACTATGTTTCCCTAGGTCTCATTGAAAGACTTGAAGCATCCATGAAATTGAACTTAAGCACTTATATTGTCCTTTTGTTGTCTTAAAAACTTTTTCATACTGAAGGTTTTGGAAACTTGATTAGAGATTGGATTAGATTTTCGTCTCTATTGTACTATTACATGGACAACGGTCACTCTACAGGGTCTGACCTGAAGGTCGCATGTCTAAAACCAGAGAAATGTCTGTAATGAATGCAAACATTCAGATCAGGAGCCAGTTTGAAATTAAGTGGGTTGAATGCAGTTTGAAAACATGTACTGTAAACTGGATTTGCTGTTACAATAGTGTTACACTTTTTGTTGACCTGTAATAATAATATGGGAACTATGTGAAAGTACTGACAGCGTATGTAGGTGTGTGTAGACGAGGTCAGACATCAGAAATATCATAATGATTTCCCCTTTTTCAACAGCGCTTAGACATCAACATGTCAGTGAGGAGCTTTGCAGTGTTAGTTGGTGAGGAATGTAGTTTTATGAGTGAACAGATCTGGGAATAATCAGATCAATCATATTTATTCATCATCTGAATTTGTGTTCATTGCTAAACCAAAATGTTTTTTATAATCATGTTGCTCTTGATGAGTTTTATGGTGGTTGAAATGAGGAGGATTTTAGCTTTTTTTTTTTTTTTTTTCTGGTGCATTTCACGTTACAGATGGAGGAAGTGTTAAAACAAGGGAGCTCGCACCTTAAACAGCTGACAATGGAGATTTGTGTCCTTAATATCTGCAACAGTATCCTCACTTGTTATCCTATCAATTTTTATATTTTTTACTGTCTGTTTTTCCATCTTATTTCTTTGATACATTGTTATTATGATATATGATTACCTTTGTAGCCTATATTTACCCTCTGTTGTGTGTGTGTGATTCTGACAGGTCTGTTTGAGACGTGACTGTGAGCATGCCATTAATATTTGTAAACCGTATACCATTCAGTTTTATTTCCAGTGCCATTTGTTGTGTGTCACAGAGGTTGAAGAACTATTAAAAAAAAAAAAAAAACGTGCTTTGTTCTGCACACGGCACATCACATCAGTGTCATGAAATATAACCCAGTCAGAAGGTGAAACTTTACAGTAAGCCAGTATTGCAGCCGTCACCTCAGCTGTGAGCAGAAATGGACTTCTTTTATCTGTGTTATTACTACATTCTGTGGATTTTGTGATATGAAATAAGTGTCTGTTCAGTTTCTGTATGTTTTTCACTATGCTGAAGGTAGCAGCAGTTGCATTGATTATTATACAGTAGAAATCGATTTTTCCTCAGTAAATCATCACATAGTGCTGACAGCTACTCTGGCAGTTTGTATTTAAAAAAAAAAAAAAACAGCTAAACAAAAGACGTTCAGGTTTTAATTACAAAATGTTGGGGAAAAAATAAAGATGTGACGAGGAGTCTTGTGTGGTCTGGTTTGTTCTTTTCTTACCTGTTACACGAATATTCACAAGAAACTAAATCCACAGGGAAACAGGATGAATGTGGACCACAAATTCACAGCTAAAAGGTTATGTTCCTACAAATTCACTAAATTAATGTAACTGTTTTCTGCTGTTTCTTTAATGATTTCCAAGAACAGCTGCTACTGAATTTAAGTTTATTTTACTGTGGTTTGAGTACATGTAATGTGCAAATTGTTAAAAACCACAAAAACTGAATGAAGCTAGAAGTTAATGTAACATTTACTTACATCTTAAATTTATTTCAGTTTCATAAATATATAAGGAAGTTTACATTTTGTTAATCCACAACGGACCATTTGTTTCCTAATATTTAGCTGTCACATAGTTTCTATATATTTTCTTGTACTTTTTTTATATAATTGTATTTATTTAGATATGTTTTGCCCTCATTAATACCACTGGTTTTCACATCACTATATTTTTTTCTTTTTACTAACAGTGCCATGTCTTTAATCCTATATAATAAAAGTGGACTCTGTGTGTCTTGGGCATCATACAAAATCCAGAAAGAGCTGACTGCTGCGGTTTGGCATACTTGTCTATTTTTGGTCAAGGAAGAGACTAGCAAAAACAGCAAGTTGACAGGATCAGTATTTTGTGAAATATTAGTAATTTTGGAAAACAATGCCCTCCCAGTGGCCAGTCACATTGCTATGCCCAGAATCATAGAACTATCATTGAAGTGGGTTACCTAGCAACAGATAAACAATAGGGCCATACTGCCATGGTGTCAAATTTCATGTGCAGAAACAGACATGCCAGCTGAGAGGTTACTCAACTGAAAATGCCAGAATTTATCAAGAAAGTAAAGGAATAACTGTAACTAGATCTATCAGATGTATCTGGATCTAGAACCTGTGGTTCCCCACGGGTTGATGTGTTAGTTTTCTCTATAAAATGTTTAGTATAAACTTGTATGAAATAGCTAATTCATGCACAGACTCAAAGGCAAAGAGATGTATTTTTATTCAGTACTGTTAGAGGTACCATAACACATGATATTCATATTCACATATCCACAAGGAAAAAAAAAGAGACAAGAAAATAACAGCAATTTATTGTCAAAGAGGGGAAAGATGAAAGTGTATTTTCACATTAGACAACAGAAAAGGCACATAAATAAAATACCAACTAAAGATACCGAAGAGACTTGATGAGGTCAGGATGTCATGAACAGAAGGGAGGCAAATAATACAAAAAAAAAGGAATAAAATTCCAGCTAGAGGTGCATTTCTCAAATCTTCAACCACTCAACACCATCCGGACAAGTTCTGTTAGGAGAGATAAAAACATCAGCACAAAGTCTGTGGTATGTTGGATAAAAGCAGTAAAAGCATAATATATAGTGTCCACTGGCAAAGTGACAAGTACAGGTAAGTGACAGGTAAGTGGACCTCCACAGCTACACAACCGGCCAATTCTTAAGAAAAATAAATGCAACTTTAACAATATTATTCCTCTGCTTAATACTGGAATTTCCCCTTGTAGGACTAATGAAGGCATATTTAATCTTATCTTAACCACATGTGCATGACAACATACAGATCTCAGTGGGTCTACAAAGACACAAAACATTTAGTAACAGCAACCAAAAAATATAGTATTTAACTTTATGATCAAAACAAATTTTTAAGACTCAGTGACACCCTTGATTCTTACTGTCTTGTGCAATTTTTGGACTTTGAAAAACTTATCCTGTGGACTGGGTTGTACCCTTCAGTGGTCCACTTTTGGCCCGTGGCCCTTATATATGGACTGAAATATGTGCCACCAGAAACTGAATTTGAATCATGAAAACTGAATTTTATAATTTGAAACTGAATTTATTAGTTTTGAAATTATGTCCAATAAACTTGAAACTGAATGTAGGATTATGAAATTGAATTCAGTTTCTCTGAAACTATATTTTATCCTCACTGAAAATTCAACTCTATATATTTTCACAT
>JAPQRP010000024.1:24042113-24061549 GCA_037367295.1 Apogon hyalosoma | reverse complement strand
TATCTATCTATCGATCTATCTATCTATCTATCTATCTATCTATCTATCTATCTATCTATCTATCTATCTATCTATCTCTTTAGATACGGATGTTCCTAGTGTGACTCCAACTTCTTGTTCCGTCTGTTGAGAGCTGCCTCTTGGGTGAAGTAAACTTGTTCAACAGCCCATCTCCTCAGTGTGAGGGGATAGATGGCTGGACGAGGGGATGGAGCAAACACCTGCTCACACACAACTTCAAGCTGTCACATACAGTTAGGCTCAGCCGACTGAGCGCGTCTCCCCTCCGCGCAAATGTGCTGCGGATTTGGCGGCCGCCCTCGCAAAGCAACAAAGGCCTGGGCCTCTTCTGCTTGTCTGGGGTATTTTACTGAGCTTATGCACATCTCCCTGACCCTCCAGCGCATAACCCCCCCCCCTTCCGCCTCCTCCTCCTCCTCCTCCTCCGCCCCCCCGCCCCTCCACCCTACCCCCGGAGTGGAGCTTCAGGGGGCTCGAGCCACGGGCCGGCCACGCGCGAGCTCAAGCGCGTCAGCAGGACTTGGATGAGAGTGGGAGGAGGAGCTTTGCGTGGAGGTTAAAACCCAGAGCCCCCGCAGAGCGACCCGCACTGAGGCTCTGTGGGACAGCTCTGCACAGGGACACATCACGGACCGTCCTCACTGTTTGACGGACTGAGGGACCGGCCTGTGGGGAAAGGAGACTCTAGACCAGGTCTGCAAAAGCCCAGCAGCACAGGTATGTTTCACACAAGTTTTCCCATTTCAGAAGTTAAGTCTTAGAGGTTTGTCTCCAGTTCATGCCATGAAAATAATCAGGGCAGTCCAGATTGTGTCTGAACGTAATTTTAAGCAGGTTTTAAATTGTAATGAATGATGCTGCCAACCTTAATTCATGCACAGATTTATTCTCAAACTAAAACACATAAAAAGAGATGGAAACTGAAGGTTTAACCTGTCAATGAGCATTTAGGAGATGCCTATCCCAGCACGCAATTTGTGGCGAGACATGATTTTTTTTCGCATGTGGAAACGTCTATTTCAGCTCAATCTAAGTCCTCTGTCACTGATCTGGGGATGTCGATCTTTCATTTAATCCCATGGTCGTCGCTTCATCCACGGAGCAAATCCTGCGATGGCCCAGATTGAAGTCGCATCCAGTCAGTGACTTTATCTCGGCGGGGCTTTACCAGTTCAGGAGTTGACCGGGATTAGAGGAGAGGAGAAACAGGGAGAAAGGAGAAGAAAAGATTGAATGAAAGAAAATAACTAATATATCTATTACTAATTATAAATGTGATCAGGTATCTCCTCAGTTCATCCAATTAGCGACAACACCTGTAGCACAGGAGGAGCTGTCCGGTGCTGAAACGGTGGGAATACAAGCAGACAGTCAGAAAACAACCACAATGTTTTTCCGGCTTTGAGATTATTATTATTAGTTCAAGTTTATAAGATATTTGTTTTGGTTTCCTATCCTATTCTGTGATTTTACCCGCTGGGTGCTTCATATATTGAATACATTTCCCACAGGGTTTGTGCAATTCGATATGTTTTAAAGATGACTGATGAGCCAGTAATACAACAAAACAAGTGTAAACTGTAGAAGAGTGAAATAAATATAAGTTTAGAACATAAAATAAAATGAAATAAAACTTTTCAGCTTAAAATAAATAATGTATAATAAACACACTTAGTAAAATGTCAGGCAGAAGAAGTTGACTTTAACTCACATGTAGGTCCAGGGTCTTGGAAAGATACACTGTTGGCCATAGAGTTGGAATAAGTTTGTTTTCAGACAATGCCTATTTTTATTCCTATTTACAAAAATCAGTAATCACCTTTGATCCAGTGCAATGATTGCGTACTGAGTCCCAGGTACACTTTATCAATCAAGAATAAATCACTTTTTCACAGTCATTTCATGAGAAGAGGTAAAAATAGTCTATTTTATTCTAACTTTATGAACAACAGCATGGATTACTTTTTCTGTTGAGAAGAACCGTGAGCACAGTCTGCAAAGTATTTCTAAATATGAAGACATAGAGATTATTTGTAAACTAGCTACAGTTAAGTTATATGTGTTGACAAAGTTGTTTGCCTTTTTCTAGAGAATTATGATGATTAAGCCATACATAAGACGAGGTGAGGAAGAGGAGGCTGGCAGCCCTCTGCAGTGGATGGATGGTGACATGAGCTCCCCTGATGGAGATGCAGCCATCTCATCAAACCGCTACAGAGGCAGTGCAGTGAACCAGCAGCCCAGGGAGATTGGGAGTGAGGATGCAGAGGAAGATGAGGAGGATGAAGAGGAAGGACAGGAGGATGAAAACGGATCCAAACGACGAGGTCCCAAGAAAAAGCGAATGACCAAGGCCAGGCAAGAGCGTTTCCGTGCACGGCGTGTAAAGGCCAATGCCAGGGAGCGTTCACGTATGCACGGCTTGAATGATGCTCTGGAAAACCTGCGCAGCATCATGCCCTGTCACTCCAAGACCCAGAAACTTTCCAAGATTGAGACTCTACGGCTCGCCCGCAACTACATCTGTGCTCTGTCTGAGGCTCTGGAGGGGGGGCTTTCAACAGAGAGCCGGGGCTTCATGGAGACACTGTGTAAGGGTCTCTCGCAGCCCACTACTAATCTGGTGGCTGGCTGCTTACAGCTGGGTCCCACTCCTGCACAGGGAAAGCTTGAAGACAGACATGGAGTTCACGTTCCACCCACTCCTCTGGGGGCTGTGAGCTACTCCTCTCCAGGTCTGCCAAGTCCCCCTTATGGCACTTTTGACTCTGCTCACCTACTTCACCTGAGGGCAATGAAAGGAGGGCTGTACGACAACCATTCCCCGAGTGAGTATAACACTGGCGGAGTGGGGACCCCTCCATACGACGGACCCCCTACTCCACCTCTGAGCATCAGCAGTAACCTGGTGCCCAAACAAGAGCCTTCACCTCACTACCTACCCCCACACCACTACTCCCCCTCCCCTGTGGACCAGAACCAGGGCCTGTATCAGACTCACTCCGGATATGACCCACACCCAGAGGGGCCGTATGACTCCTACCACCCCCCTCACATGCCACCACGACAGATAACCTCCATCTACAGAGACTAAGATGGACCAGGAGTTGTTTCTGAGTCAGCCATCAATACAACCCGGCTGCTTGTCTCTGTCCATTGATCCTTCTTTAACACTGACTGACACTAATGTCTGATTCTTGGACTTAAACACTGAAGGATTGATCTGTCACTCAGCCTCCTACAAGAACAACTCTGTAAATTAACAAATGTTTGATTACATGTGTGGTGCACTTGCACAGTAGACTAGCTCTGTTAAAATTAGTAAATACTTGACCAAAACCAATGCATTTTATTGAAAAGTACCAACCAAATGAAATGAAGGCCTTTGTTGTTTTGGCCGTTTTGACCATGTGGGTAGCAGTGAGGGATAATTCTTTTTTATGTCCTGTTAATATAAGCACTTCTAATGTAGCTTCTGTGACATCAGATATTCTACATAAATGTAAGTATTTTATTTATTGTCTAATTTAAAACAGAATATATGAACTTTGTTCTGATGTGCAGGTGTATGTCTGATTTCCCTTTTGTATACAATGTATTTGTGGTCAAGGTTTTCTTTTGTTTGGTTGTAGTTTGTCTTCAGTCTTTTTTTATGTGTGCTTTTTCCTTTTTTGTGTGTATTATTTCAAGTTTTGCACATTCAGAGGTAGATTTTGTAGCAAAATGTAGCCAGTTGATGGAGGGAAGAAAATGAGAAAGAAAGTAAATGGGGACTTTAACATGTCATTCTCAGGTTTACACTTTGAAATGGATTTAACATTTATTTCCAAAAACATTTCTTTGTACATGCTGTATTTCTTTTCTTGCTCTTTATTTCTTTTTCCTTTTGAAAATTGATGTCATTAAAACATAAAATAGTAAATAAATGGATTGTGTCAGTTCTTGATGTTTTGTCTCAATGTGCATCATTAGTTTAGCATCACCTCCAGCAGGGCATCATCTCATTTAGTCACTACTCCACGTCTGATTTTTCTTCTCTAGTTCAACTGCACTAATCCTTTGGCTGCCGTCTAATAAAAGGGCTGATGTGCAAAGCAGGATTGTGAGATAAAGATTTATGATTAACATGGCAGCCTGAGCATGCAGACTTTCTTCATTGACATTGGGATAGTCTAATCCTGTCCTTGAAATAATTTTGACCACAAATTAGCACTCATATATGTTTTTACACACATATATGTACGTTTATATCTTTGATGCATGAAAGTGTGTATATACACAAACAAAAGCCTTCAGGTATTAACAATTCAATCAAGATTTATAGAAGAAATGTTAATTTGTTTGGTGTACAGACAAGAGAAAGAGTAAAACCCAGAGAGGGTAAATGACAAAGACAGTGACAAAAACAACACAGCTCTGATCTAAGAGTGGGCACTTCTGTTGATTCATGATCCACACTGGTCAGTGAGAAGGCCACCCACTGAGAGGTCAGTATGAAGGGGCAAAAAGGTCACAGTGGGTCAGAGATTGTTGGTGGGAATGGGTTGAAATGAACATAATCACATTGTTGGTCAGTCTTTTTCTAAGCATTTCAGCACAGTGTTTGTGTAATTTTTATTTTATTTTTTTTCAAATCTTGACCCATGACTGTTAGGTAAGTATGACGTTAGTGGTTATATTATGGATAAAATGCTTATAATCCTGATAAACATGCTGATGAACATCCCGCGCTTGACCTGCGGCAGAAGAAATATATCGCTTTGTTTTCACAAGGATTAGTGTAAGCCTGTGTGTTTGTGTCTCTGTATGAGAAACCAACTTCAAGAGACGGAGTGAATCACAAAAACACAGAATTTCCCTGTTTTTTGGAGCACAGACATTCTCCAGTTTGACACTGAATATATAAAACTTTTATTTATTATTCACAAGATAGATGATAATCAAACAATAGGTCAATGTTTTGGGGTAAAAAAGAATTGTAAAGGGCACTTCTGCACCCAAGACAAACAAAAGGCTCGGACCGCCCTCCTCTTTTTGACCTCCAACCTCTTTGACTCTTTCTGTGATCTGCATGAGACTGATGGCATCAGTGATGCTTCTGCTCTATCCAGGGGTATTCCTGCTTAAATAAAGTTTTAGAAGGTATTTACAGTATTGTTTTCTTTTTTATTATGTGGATATTTTCTCAAAATGTGCCTTTTTTTACCATCTCACAGTTAACTCAACCATGTACAAATTGCAAAATAGATTATAGATGTGTGTGTTTTAGTGTACATATATATATATATATATGTATATATATATATATATATATATATACATATATATATGTGTATGTGGTTCAGTGTTTGTGAGATCACCCACGTCATGCGTACACGGTTGTGTTATTTGGGATAAAACAGTATTAAGCAGCTGATCAGAGCTCAGTGTCGGAGTGGTTGCATTAACTCACTAATCCTGGGGGAGAGAGGGGCAGTTGGAACAACAGATCTCTTCTCCACTTCAACAACACATCCTGGTATGACATTAGATGTATTCAGTTGTTCATGAACATACGTATGTTTGCCTAAATAAAGTACAAAAAATGAAATTCAGTACTCTATTTTGGTGTGATGAGAGATTTTGAAACAGTATCCAGAGCCTTGAGGCCAAATTATGCAGGAGGAAAATAACACAGTACTGCCACCGAGTGGTAACAGGTTTCAAAATATAAAAATAATTTGTCCACTAGATGTCAGCATTAGACAACTTGCAATCCTATGCAACCAGTACAAGGCATCATAAATGTCAGACTGCAAACTGACTAATGAGAATTGAACTTCTGTCACTTTTTTTGCTTCACTTCATATTTATTTAGTTAAATGCATCACAACTAGAGGTGGAACAACTGTAGAAGAGAAATGAGAGATGTGTAGAAAACCATCAAATTTAATAATTAAATTATATGTTAGTGGGATGTGACATGAACTAATGACATTTTTGTTTGTTAAAATGTGACTGATTCAGTCGTGGCTTATCTGAGCAGTTGCAATTATTATATTTGTTTTGCTTTTTGTCGTAAATTGTTTTCATTTGTCTGACATGGCCATGATGGACACTGGGGGTGAATAGTTGTGTTCTGTTTTCTGTAATTTATCAAGGAAAATAAAATCTACAAAAAATTTTGACAAAGTGGAAGTGACTAGTATAAAAACTCTCTTTTCAAACATGGACTACCGATATTTCAACTATTTACATAAATCTACATGTTCAAAAATCTTACCTGTCATATACATACATGGTGTATATGGTGTTAATATTTGTTAATACTGTGGCACATGTTCATATTGAAAAATTTGAGTGATAGAGACTAAATAAAACAGCTAAGACTGTGTGAGATCTGTTAAAAACAGTGTAGCCTACCAGCAGAGTGTGTGAAGAGGGAATAGAATTAACCTATTTACATGTAAACTGGTTGATGGAGTGTTTGGATCAGAATAATCAGGCTAATGAAGGTACCTGGGGATTCTGCTCGATCAGAAATCTGCATGCTGTCGTCTGTGCATGGCTAGCAATCATAATAAACTCTGTAATTATTTACCATGAAAGGACACAAAGAAGGATTAATCAAGGAAATCTGACTGATTAAATCTTCAAAGACTGCAGTGAAGAGCAGGGGCTAATAAGGGAATGTGGTCGGTGCTTTTATCCTCCATGCGGAAAAATTAAGCAAAATTCAAAAAACAGATACTGTTACCCAGGTTTATAGGCAAAAAAGGGCTGAAAGGAATCAAAAAGGTTATGAACGAAAAGGAAATCATCTGGCATCATTTGAAGTAAACTGAATTTTACTGTGATCCCATTTAACTGTACATTCTTTTATAGTCAGTGAGACAAATGAAATGTTTAGCAAATCAGTTTTGGGCAGGTCTTCGTGCCTAATCCAGAATTAACCCAGCAGCTATGGGTTCAGTTCCTGCAGTAAAGTTATTTAGGATGTAACATCATCAGACAATAAATTCACAGCACCAAACAACAACATCATTTTACCAGAGACCATAAACACAAATCAGATCAGGATTATAATTACCAACTCAATATGACAAATAACTGAAAGAACATTTATGAGAAAATCCAAATACAGCACATTTCAAGATTTATTACATAAAACAGAATGGAAAAATTGATCACCCATGCAAGGAACGGTTGTAAAGGGGAATGCACACAAGACAAGACCATTTTTGATATTTCAAGTTTAGTGTCTTTTACATCAGTTTCTGTCTCTTATTTATCGTGATGGTAAATCATTTTGTTAAAGACTCACACTGAAACAGATACTGTAACAAACTGTAAACTGTCCAGAAGTCGGGGTTTACATGACATTGCTCTGACGACAAAAATTCCATGCATAGCAGTATAACGTGTCCCACTACTTACGGACAGCTATTTATCAGAGAAAATGCTAATGTAAGTAGAGGCCATTAAAAAATGTAACAGTATCTTTGTGGGTGAGGGTAGTTTATGTAATTTACTGGATGGATGAGTTGTTACATCAGTCCAAACAGCTCCACGTGTGAAGAGAAATGAGACGAATGTAAACACTGATGAGCCATATATAGACCAGAGAGGAGAAGGGGGCCAAGTCCTGGACCCTGATGCTGGTACAGCAAGTGTTCTAGTGAAAATTTTATTGCACGGAAGGACAAAGAGAGGAAGAGGAGGGAGGAGTGTGAGGGTACTTATTAATTTATTATGTTATGGAGATGTAAATGTGTTTCTACAATCAGTTGTGGGGACTTGGATTCCTTATGGGGACAAAATGTGGCTCAAAACCATAAACAGAGTCATGAAGATTATGTTTTATTATAGATGTAAGTAAGAGAAGTATTTTATTTGTGGCACTATACATTGATGTTTGAAAATGTATTTTCCTGAGAGGTGGGTCTTCCTGAGAATATGGCCCGTATTGTCTTATATTTAACATGCAAATATATATAAGATAAGATAAAATAAGATAAGATAAAATAAGATAAGATAAGATAAGATATGATAAGGTAAGATAAGATAAGATAAGATAAGATAAGATAAGATAAGATAAGATAAGATATTCCTTTATTATTCCCACAAGGGGAAATTCCAGATTTACAGCAGCAAAGCACACACAAGCAAAAAAAGAGCAAAATCAAAATGAAGACAAATCCAACAAAGTTATAAATACTATTTACAGCTGTGCACATGCCAGTAGTTGGATAGGGGAGATACTCATACATAAACCTATACACACATATCTACACACATAATTTCATATATATATATATATATATATATATATATATGCGTACACAGATTATACATATGAGTATTTATTGCATAAGCTCTCATGTTCAGATGTAACCTTTTCACTATTACTAACCCTATAGTTAGTATCTGAAATATAATTACATGCTTTTCTCAGTAACTGAAACAGCTCTGTTTATTTGTAATAGGCCAGTCTAAAATAATAAAAAAGGTAATCAGATGTTATACATAAAAACAATTCCAAAGATACCTGTCATAACATCATTTTTTTAAAGTTATAGTTATATTTTTGGTTTTGAGTTAAAATGGAGTAAACCAGATAATTAAATGTGGATTTAAATTACATGTATCTTAGTTATTCCCAAAAAATTATACTTGTCTAGAAGTGGAACAGTTCACAGATCTAGACATAGAATATTCAACACAATAATAATGATGAATATTTTTCAGTGCCAAAATCTGTATAAGTAAAACTGAATAAAATAACAGAACACTGAAACATTTTGCAAGTGTTTTACCTCACAATATTAACCAAATAAACTGAAATGACAAACATAAGGATTATTATTGTTAAATTATACAACCCTGTTTTTTAGTATATGTGAAGTGCTTCATAGTTTTAAAGCATCACTGGGCACAAAAAACAAAACAAAACAAAAAAAAAAAAAAAAACATGGCATGAACATGAGACTTCTGCAGATGTTTTCAGACAGGTAAGACTATGGAACGACATCAGGCCATCTATCTTCATATTTAGTTTTTTGATATCAAGTAAGAGTGGTTTTTTTTTTTTTTTTTGCTTCTGCAGCTTTAAATCTGAAGGTTAAGGGTTGCTTTAAGGTTTTATTTAGTCATGTTGTGGTTAAGGTAAATTACATGTAAATGCAACATCCCCTAAACACAGAGAAATACAATATGCACGTGTGTGTTTGTATGTGCATGTTCTTGTGTATAGATAGATGGATGAATTTGAACACAATGGAGGAAATTTTTGTGTTGGTAGGACCTTTTATTGGGGACATTTTAACCAAATATCAACAAATTATAAGGATGATGAGTTGGTTTAATGCTTAGATAGTCAGATAGTTAATGGGAAACGCATTATGTCAATGACGTGTCCTCACAGAGATTCAGAGACATGCCTGTGCATGCATGTGTGTAACCCTATCCCTCTGGTGAAATTTGCTTACTGCTCCAGTTTGCTGTCCTTCCTCAGTGTCCCTTAACCTAACCCCAATGTGGCTCAATGCCAGAAGGTGTTGGTGTGTGCTGCTTGTGTGTCCAAATTATGCAAATGAAATAAAAGAGAAGGTGTTTGACACTGTGCCTCCGACTTAAATTTAACCAGTATACGAGTTCACATGGACACCTCTTAAGGAGGAGCCTGGGATCCTGCCAAACCTGACAGGACGGCGCTGTTACTGCTTTTACAGCTAGCATTAAACACTTGGTCTTTTAAACACATCTCATTTACACAAGAGCTCTTCTCACACTGTCATTAAAGCCTTCGTGCATTCTTTGACATGGAGTACTTAACCCTACATTTATTCACCATATCCTGTTAGTGAGTGGTAATGTTGAGGCAGAGTCTGATTTCTCCACAGGCCTTTTAGCATATCAGAATTAGACTGACATTTACTCGACATTGCACCATGCGTCAATCTCACCTCCGTTCTCTCCCTGACGTTCCTCTATCTAATACTCTCCCAACGCTCCCAAACGACACTTGCAAGCACATTTATGATATCCGATCTGAATTTACATCTCCATTGGCAGTGGCGAGGAATCGACATGCTAGCACACAGGAGAGCCACAGTATCATGTTTGTGTTTGTGTCACTGTGCATTCATCTCACAGCCATCCACACATCTTATTTAATTTCATCATCCCAGCTATTCAAGCACTTCACTTTGAGTGTCTCATTAAATGACAAATTCAGCTGCATAATGAGAGGCTGAGAGTCAGGCTTTCAGTGCATCAGCATTTTAAACAAGGCCACCTTCTGTAGACTGTACCTCCTGATGTTTGATGGTTTACAGTGTGGGATGTGTCTGAAAAAAGGCTGCAGCACCAGAGGGATGCTAAAAAGAAGTAAACTGTTGTATCTGTGAGGTCTAGATGGTGCATATAAGGATGGGAATAATGGGTTATCTAATATGCAAAAATCCTGTTCAGAATTACCCATTACCTGTTTCCAGTTCATCCTCCACCAGGTTTGTTTACGTTGCCTCCTGCTTCAATCTGTCACGTGGAAGAAAATAAAGAACCCAAATTTGACAAACCCATACTTTATCAAAGTATTTCCATGTTATACTGTTTTAGAATTCTACTCCAACACATTTCATAAACTGTTGCCCATAAAGTTGGAATAAAATAATAATTACCTTTTCTCATTAATGATTGTGACAATATGATTTATTCTTGATTGATAAAACTGGGACTCAGTATGTAATCACTGAACCTGGTTAAAGGTGATTAGTGATGTGTATAAATTTGAATAAAAAGAGGAATATGTCTGAAAACTAAATTATTCCAACTTTATGGGCAACAGTGTAATGTGAATATGCCATATTTAAATACAAAATACATGACATAGTAAAGACTAGTATCCCATGCAGTAGTATACAAATGTCTAAAATGAACTCCACATTAACAAACTGTAACATTAAAATGCTTTTACACATTTTTTTGTTATAACAACAATAATATATTATCTTCACACAAAAACATCTGAGAGTGACTCTAATTGATGAATATTTAGGGTGTCTTCTATGTTAGTATTTTAAGTATTACATTGTATCTGCGTAAGTTGCCTTTTCTTTCTTCCTTTTCTTTCTTATGTAATATTGAAACTTCTATTTAGGTTCATCTCTGATATTCAAGATGGCAAAAATTGTTTAAGGAGAGGTATTTGCATAAGTTTTTTTTTGTTTGTTTTGTTTTGTTTTTTCCTGCCTCATTCGCTAACTTTATTCATTTATGTATTTATTACCATTTTATTGTGCATAATGTTCAAATAAATCAAATTAGCATCATATTCTCTAATAATTTAAAACATGGAGTTATTCTACAGAATGAGTAGGCCCAACATTTTTTTTTTAAATTTCCTATTAAAACAACTTTTTGACTGCAATGGGTCAACATATCATTAAATTAATTAAAATGGTCTGAGACAAGAATTCTACCAGCTTCTCTGAGCTCTGTTTTCAGGCTGTGGAAAATCTACCATGTCATGGGGTAGGTTTGGTCAATCATGTGGGATAAACATGTGATTGACAGCTTGAATTACTGGCCGTTCTACGGCTCTGGTCCATCTCAGGACACAAGCTCATAAAGACCAGGTTCTTTTTTCCACAGTGACATGTGAAGGTGTGTGTTTCATCTATCTTTGTATTTAGTCTTTCGATTTCGACTGAGAGGAGAGAGCTGCAGAAGGAAGGTGTATATTTCCATCATTTTTTCCCCTCATTTCAGTTCCTAATTATGAATACAGAATTTTTACTGTTCTATATTTCAACTTTGAATAAAGAGAATGATGTGAGTGCTTCTCCCTCTCCTTTCTAATCCAAATCGAAGTGTTCACTTTTGCTTCACTGGTCTGTTCATCTCTAATATAGCATTTTTCTGTTGTCACATGATGCATGTTGTCTTGTTACAATGTCCAAGTTCACTGTGCATGTATAATTCCAGTCTGTTTGATCATCTGACTGAAGGAGGAAAGTCTGGAAAAGAACTAAAAGCCTGAAATCCAAGTGCTTAATCTATTGATATAAGGTGTGATATGTAACATTTGTTTATGCTGGTTACTGCTTACATGCATTGTTTAACATTAGGACTCTATTTCTAAGCTAACAGTAGCTAATGGAGTAGCTGATAGTGGAAGAGCAGATGAAGATGAAGATGAAGATGAAGACAAATTATTTTACGGGTTGTTTTCACAGATGTAGGCGTCTGAGATAGTGAGGTAAGATGTTGATTTTTGAGGCACATTATAACCCATTCACAAATAGGAAATTAAAAAAAAAACTAACAAAAAGTTAGTACATGTAAATCTCTTTATATACTGTGCAAGAGTCTTTAGCTTTGATGTTTTTGCAGGGTTGAATTGAACATACAAATTTATTTCTCATCGTCTTTTCTTCAGATACAGCAAGAAAATACAGGGAATGTGTGCACAGTCATCGAAGACACACAAAAAACCGAAGTAAATGGAACCTAAAGGTTAAAGTCGCTGTTTAGTGTGACCCCTGACCCCATGACAATTAGGAGCACAAACAGCTAGAAACATCTGACATGTGTTGAATGAAACCTGGTATAACACATCAGAAAATGAATGCAATAAATCTTATATTGTCTGAACAAAAGGTTTAAAGACATAATATACATACTTCCCATATATTCAGATTCTATCTCAATACAGAAGCTAAAAAATGCATATGTGTGCTCATTATAACTATATTAAACCAACAAACATAATGTTGGCCAAGGACTTTTGCATTTTATATACATATATGTACTCTGTGCACAATTACGAGGAAAGTGAATATTTTGACCATATCATATTTTTCATCTCCAAACTATATACATTCAATTTCTGACTGGAATTAGTCATTCTCAGGTGATATATATTTGTATAATAGGAGAGACTGTGGCCTAAAATGTGAGCATCCTATTTTAAGGTGTGCAGAATTATTAGGCAGCTTCTTTATTTCACATAAAATTAATCAAAAAAGGGATTTAATTAACAGTGAAAAGTCAAAAATTATAAAATGTCCTTCAGACAGATGAAACACTCTTGAAACACCTAAGCCATTGAAGCATGAGCACAAGGTGATCACATGTTTTATAGCAAATACTCAACAGGATCACAAAATATATGCAAGGAGAAGAAAACATGTAAATTCACAGCAAAAGATTTAAAAGAAGTAGAATCAAGAGGGAAACTACCAGGAATACACTGACCTGCAGAACCACTATGTTCCAGAACAAAAACTGACCTGCAATGTCTAGTATAAGTAGAAGATGTTCAGCGCTCAGAGACAAAGTCAAGGTGAGAAAGACACATAAGTTGAAAAGAACTCTCTAACATATCTTTTATAGGTTTTATGGACTGATGAGGTCAGAGTAACTGTTGATGGACCAGACCGTTGGACCCACAGCTGCATCAGTAACATCACAGAAGCCCACTTCAACTCAGACGCCAAGACGGAGGTAGGGTTCTGGTATGGGCTGATATCATTAAAGTCAAGCTAGATGGACTTTTTTGGGTTGAAGATGTACTCAAAATCAACTCCCAAACCCACTTCCAGTTTTTAGAAGGCACATCCATCAAGCAGTTCAAGAAAGTTTTTTTTTAATGATTTTTATGCACAGCAATGCCCCATTGCATGCATCGAAGTACTCCTCTGTGTGTCTAGTCAGTATAGTCCTTAAAGATGGAAGAATAATGATATCGCTGCCTTCCTCACCTGACCTAAACCCTATTGAGAACTCATCCCCCCTTCTTAATCAGGATATTTATGATGAAGAACAACAGTACACCATTCTGAACAGTGTCCGAGAGGATGATGAAAGCTGATTGTCAACAAATCAAGAAACTGACAGACTCTGTGAATGGAAGGCTTATTACTCTTTACTGAAAAAACTGGCTATATTGGTCACAGATTTGTTTAAAATGTCAGGATTTTTTTTTTTTTTTGTACATTTTGAGTTGTTTGTTATTCTCATTTTAACAAATGAAAATAACAGAGAAGATAGGAAATTTTTCATTTTTCATTTAGTTGCATAATAATTCTGGACACTAATAGCTGTCAAATAATTGTGTGCTCATAGATATTCTCTTAAGAAAGCCAAAACTTCACCTTTATTTTCTTCTTTATGAACATTTTGAATTGGCCCGAGATCACAGTGGTTGTTCAATTATAAAATTAATTCTCAAAAATACAACTTTCCAAATAACTGTGCACACAGTGTATTGCTCAGAGCATTAAAACTGAGTTCTTTGTATGTCATTTGGGATTTACATTTTATTGAACTTTAAATTAGATGAGTATGTTTTGTTTTCTGTCACATCTATTTAAAATCTATGTTCACCTTGAGCCCAAAATAGCGCAAAAATTAGACTCGCTCAGTAATTTACCTCATTGCCAATCACTGAGCAGGACTACTACTTAAATAGTATAAACAGTGTGTCAGAGCCTCTGAAGGATTAAGTATAGTGTTACTGAACTGGAAAAACCCCTACACTGGGAAAACATCTGACACGTTATGTTGATATGTTTTGAACAGATAAACCAAATTCATATGGACCACACTTGGTCTAACAACAGTCAAATTTCTAGAGAAACTTTAATTTAATTCTTGCAACACGAAGACATTTTTCTGTCACCACCATATTTTTCTCCCCATAGCTATTTGGTTTTTTATGGAGCTCAGCACATTTGCAGAAAGTGCATAGATGTCACAACGGAGACACTGACAACCAATCCAGGTCTGTTAAATCAGGTCACAGTTATAAATTATGTTTTCAGCTACATAACAATCTCCAGCTGCCATTTATTTTATATACAGTAGATGATGAAATTAGGAATCATGGGAGCTTTCATTCAAAGATAAATAATCCAAGCCAAAGCTTGGATTGTTGTGTCACTGAGGCAAATTTAGTGTATTATTTATTGGAGACACAGACTATTTAACACGACCAAAAAAGAGACTGGATTAAGACCAATTAATGCAGGGACACATTTACAAGCACAACATAAAAGACACAACATGTAAAAAAGTGTTTCATCCACTGGTTATATTTACCTTTGCTGCACCATGTCAGCATTTTCTTCCTCTCCTTGATGTAGCTCTAGTTTCAACAACTTGCCACCCTCCTTTTCAACAACACACATGCTCCAATTCTTGTTTCCTTTAATCCACCATCCATCGCAGGATTGCAGCCCCCTCCTTTTTCCCCTCTCTTCCTATCTCCGTCCTGCCCCCTCCTTTTCCTTACTCTCTTCGCATGTCTTCCCCTTCTTTCCACAGTTGTCCTCACATATTAGGTTGCCCTGTCCTAAGAAGCAGAATTAGCCTCTGGAATCTTGTGCACTTGTTTCTTTCACTCTCAGGAAGGTGGAGATGACATGAAGGGACATCAGACCGAAAAGAAGAAGACACAAAAATATCTGAAAAGACTGACAGGAGAGTAGCAGAAAAGATGAAAACGCTGAACATCACGACCTCTGCTATTTGATGCTGCTGCGCTGTGGGCATGTGGCTGCCTGTGCCGAACACTTCAATCTCCACTTTCCAGCTGACTAGTCCAATGTCTGCACTCACGACACTGAGTGCTGCTTTATTTATCTCTCCTCAGTAATGTGAGAATACTTTTATTTATTCCACTCAAAGGGGACAACACCTCTATATCACTTTATGCTGGCTGACACACTGACCGCTGGACTCTACCCAACACAGGATCACTTCAGCCTCGTGAAGAACAGAGGCGACCAATGTGGTGCTCAGGTAAGACTGTGAGTGGGAACTGGGCTATGCAAAAACCACCCACAACTCCAAGCATTCCTTCTTTGATCATCTTAAAATGAGCTGAGAAGCGGATAAGCCAGGATCCCCTCATTATTGCAATACTCTGAGCAGAAATAAAGAGCAAGTGACAGTTGTACCAGAGCCTCTGAAGGGTTTTATCTTTGATGAATCTCAGTGCAGTTTCCAGCAAACGTCAGCACTCCATGTCAGACCAGACTTTGCACTCAGACCCGGTCTGACCTCTGACCTTTCCCATACATTTGTCAGTATAATGGAGGAGGGATGATGAAAGAGGGACCTGGCTCAGATACAGATGGTGCTGTCTATACAAAATGCTATAAGAACGATAGTATAAATGTGATGTTTGTTGGCTGCTTATTAAAATGGACAAAGTCAAGAATTATTTACAGTTTCCATAGCAGATCCTGTTCTCTGAACAAAACTAAAATGTTGCTTGGTTTCAAGATTTTACAGCTTGTCTTTGCATAGATAACAGCACTACCATGTGACCATAAAATATAAATCTGTTTATCATGATGAATTCAAGTACAGCTCAAATCAACTGTAAATCACATTAAATCTATAAACACTATGACAAAAAGACAAAAAATTTGGCAAATGTCAAAATCATAACACAAAATATATCTCCTGCAGCAGTAATTCAAGGGATTTAACTGTATTGTCGAAAATGTGCTTTTCATTTCATTTCACTTTATTACATTTCATTTCATTTTAGACAAAGTAGTGTTTAGTTATAAGCACTTGGGCTATTTTTTGTTTGGTAACAAACATTTCTGCTTTTCTTTTTATATTTTTTGTGTTGTATACACAGAAGAAACAGAAAAAAGGACAAGTTTGACCTTATAGTTTTACAATTTTGCTTGTTTGTGTACAATGTTCTTCCATCGTTCTACGTTGCAACATACATTTGGCCAATGTGTGTGTTTATTTATGTACTGCACAAGCCAGTCATTCCCAGTGTCCATTCTAGATATACCTCCTTTAACCTTTGAGGTGCAGTAAACAGCTGCTCGGTGCTGGGACAGTTTCCTTCAGAGATTTATGGTCAAACACAGCAGGCTGATTCTCATTTAGTGAGTTTAGATCTCAGCTTCAGTCTTTGACAACACAGAGCAAAACCTGTAAAACTAAGAAAAACATTTAATTGTAGTGTTGTTAAAACATCCCACATGCATATGTTAAAATAAACTTATGTAAGTAGGACAGAAAATATGGAAAAGTTGCATGAGAAAAGTTCAGTGTCTGATTAGTTGCAATTGCATCTTTACTTTGCACATTTGCATATTTTAGCCTGTCAAAGAGTCTGACCATGTTAACGCTGGGGGCTGTTTCACTGGAGTTAAACATCAAATGAAGACTTCATCAAGCATTGGCATGACTCCTCCAGATGAACCACTAACGATCACAGCTAAAATTAGAGTTTAACAAGCCTGTCGACACAGTTATGGCCTCCTGGGGTAGTATGAGAGAATGATAGGATGTCGGAGGTCAACTCCACATCATCAAACACGCGTGCACACACATGAACTGACACTTTGAACCACCTGCACCACGTGGTAGCTGCATTTATTTCTTTTATGGTATTTTATTCAAACATGAACTTTGGAAATGTTTCTGTATGCAGAATAAAAATAGTAAAGCAAGAGCTTGGGAAATACTTAATATTTTTGTGTAACAAGAAAAATAATGTTTTCTTTGTTTGCTCTGTATCAACTGTGCATCTGCAAACCAAGTTTACAGTGCCAGTCATTAAACAACTGGCTTCATATTTGTTTTGTTGAGTGTTGGTATCAAGATCAGTCAGCCAGTCAGCCAACATGTTAAAAACTGACTCTGTAAAGACTAATGCTTTAATTGTAACATGAATTTGAGCTTCATTATTAGAGCGATACTTTGCTTTGCCCAAAAAAAATAAAACAGACCTTTTTTTTTTGTCAGTTGAAAATGTGTATGATGGTATTTGATTTTGACTGCATCATACAATTGTAAACCAACCAGGCCAATAGGGTGGTGCAGTGGTGCAGTGGTTAGCACTATTGCTTCACAGGAAGAAGGTCCTCTCTGTGTGGAGTTTTACATGCTCCTTGTACTCTGGCTTCCTCCCACTAACTAATTACCTCCGCCAAGGAGGTTATGTTTTTATCGGGGTTTGTCTGTTTGTTTGTTTGTTAGCAAGATAACTTGAAAAATTATGGAAGGATTTTGATGAAATTTTCAGGAAATGTTGATACTGGCACAAGGAACGAATTATTAAATTTTGGAGGTGCCCCAGATCACTGTCTGGATCCAGGAATTTTTTAAGGATTCTTTATCATTGCAAGACAGGGCCAGTTTCAACATATGCATATGTAACTCCATGATATAGATAAAATTAATGTGAATCCAATGCTATGTGTAGGTTTTCAAAGTCCAGGAATTCATTGTAGGAGTAAATTAATCATGGCACGGGGTGGGGGGTGGGGGGAGACTGATCTGTTGTGGCGGAGGTCTGTGCTCTCTGAGTGCTTTTCTATTTTGTTAATTGGTCAATCTGAAATCACCCATAGGTGTGAATGTGAGGGTAAATGGTTGTTTGTCTGTATATGTCAGCCCTGAATTAATGACATGTCCAGAGTGTCTGCCTTGCCTTCACCTGTACCTAACCTGTGACCCTTATGAGGACTCAGCAGTTCAGAAAATAGAAGAATGAAAACTTAGCAAAACGCATTCAATTATCAGGACTGAAATAAACCTAAAAAGAAAGAGAAATGACTTATTTTACCATCATTATGTAACTCAGTTATATACAGGTCAACATTTTTATTCTTAGACGTAAATATCAAAAGCACTGTCATTTATCCATAAATAAAGCAGTCTACTGTTTATCATCATCTAGTGCAACAACAGGTTTGATAAGCTTGATAAAAGTGGCATTTCTTAACAGTTTATGTATGAATTATATATCAGTTTGTAAAATAAATAGAAATTGCAACACAACCAGTAAAACTGTGCTGGTTGCCCTTTTGAACTTTACTGTAAAACTGGGACATGATGGACCAGTGCAATAAACTTTAGCACTGCTATTGGTTCCATGTGGGAACATAACCTGAAATTAGCTTCTGCATTTATTTCTATCTGTCAGGAGTGCAGCTCTTATTTGTTTGTCTGTCTGCCAGCAGGAATATACAAAATCTACTACACTATTTGTCATAAAACATGGTGGAAGGGTCAAGTATGGGCCAAGGTCAACTCCAGAGTGGAGGTGGTAATTGATTTATTTATTTAATTCCACAGAGCCCAAAGTTCACATTTAAACTAAACTAAACCAACAAATTAAAAAAGTCAGGAAAACACAGCTCATAAATTGAGGTTTGTTTGTGGTTGAAATAATACTGTGTAAAGAGAAGTGTGGACAACTGACTTTGGTGAAGGTCCGTGTACCCTGAATGCACCTTTGGTTAAGTGTAGTGCATCATCCTTTAATGTTAACACAGCTGTTTCTCTCTGAGAACCAGCAAAGTGTTTCCACAAGTGAACAAATTAAAGTCTTAGCATTACCTCTCCCAAGAGAACTCACACACACACAAACACACACACGTGCATATATA
>JAPQRP010000024.1:24013889-24032044 GCA_037367295.1 Apogon hyalosoma | reverse complement strand
GTGCGTGCGTGCGTGTGTGTGTGTGCGTGCATGTGTGTGTGTGTGTGGAGGGGGGGGGTTTAGTCAGGGGAGGCTGGATAATCCACAACAGAGGCTCATTTCAGAGTCATCTGTGCACAGCAGCCCATTTAGATGCAGATGTGAGGCGGCTGGCATCGTGTGCTGAGCCAGTCCTCTGAGTGTGGAACTGAGGAGCTTGGATCTAAAGGTGGCTCCATTTCTGTCCTTTTTTTTTTGGTGAGAGCCTGCAGTGCTTCTACCTCTAATCAGACTTCATTCTGGCAGACAGCATGTCACAAACCCCCCCGCCTATTGTCCCTTCTCTCCTGGTCCCATCATGGAGCACAAAGATGGAGGCGGGCAGGCAGGGAATACTGAGAGGCTCCTGTGACGTCACTGACATTGACATTACCTCTGTGATCATTAAACCTAAATTGGCTAAATGAATTGCCAATTTGGGAGGCCTTAGTCACAGCATATTGGTGTGTGCATGCCTGCAAGTGCACCTCGGGTTTGTGAAACCTGGTGTGGCGATAAGATTCTGTCTCTGGTTGCCTGTTGTTGTTTTTTGTGTGTGCCTTGTGCATCTCTTCATTTCTGTCCAGCTACCTCTCTTTCACAATCTGCACAAAAATTCAATAAGCTATTACACAGGCATTGATCTTTTTCTCGCCTAAACATTTGCATTAGAAAAAAGGGCAGTAAGATGAGGGGGTTGGGTGAGACACATCGCTGTCTGTTCATTTTAGCGGCAAGAAGGAGCAATAGCTAGCGAGACCTGGATTTATAGAGTTTGGCAGCACTTTAACACTTTAACGCTCCTCAGAATGTGTCCAATCAATGCTCTCCCCCCTGCGTGGCTGCTGTTGAGGAGTCGTGGCTTTCACTTATCTGATGTCATTGTAAATCTCGCAGGAGGAGGGTAGGTCAAAGAAGGCTGGTGCTACTTTCACATTGCTTCAAGCTGCAAAATATGACAGTGAAAACATACCGTGCTAACTATGAAAACGTCACTCTATTGTGATCGTCTGCACTGTAAATGCAGATTTATAAGTAATTGCACACATGCTTTGACCTTTAGAACGTAATGTGGTGTAAAATGAGCTGCAGATTTACCAGAAGCGTGTCTGGAATACGCTCCACTACCCAAAGAGAAAACACAATGATAATACCTCTCCCATGTAACGGCTCTGTGTTGCTCTTTATACTATATTCAAGAGTTCTCTTGCATGCAAACCACTTTACAACTTGCAGTTTTTTAAAAATAATTTTTCAATGCAACAACAAGATTGCGGAATAAATCTGTGTGTTATAGTTGACCTTGAATATAGAAGATGGTAACTGTGGTTAATCTGGTGAACAGTGGACTGAGCAAAAACATGTATGCTGTTTAGTGAAAACCTCATCTTCTAAAACTATTAAAATCACATAAACTAAATAATAATTAAAGAACCAAATCATTGCCCTGAAAAATACATTCATACAAAATTAGCGGTCAAGTAATTATTGATTCATTATCATATCCATTATTCAGCATGATTTTCCAATAACCAATTAGGATGAATTTTAATAAGTGCCACTTTGGTTGCAGGAGCCACTCTATCTGGGATCACCCTCTGGTATCAAGTAATGTCCCACTGACACCACTATCACCAGTTTATGCCCTGAGTAAGCGCCTGAAATGAGAAAATAACATATATGTATTTTCTGGTACTTATTATTCATACTGCCATCAGTTCATGGAAAAAAAAGAAAATATTGTTGAAACGTTATTGAATTGTCATCTAAAAGGAGGCTTTGTGATGAATTTATTAAAAAGAATTCCATGACTACATTTTAATTTTACCACAGATATAATCCATTCTGGATATTGGTTATGAGTCTCCTTTAATTGCTGATCACATGATATTAGTCCCTAAAACCCTTAACCTGTAATGAGCATCCAAATCCATGTTTGTGCACATTGAGATTTGCATAAAATCCACAGCTGAAATTTCCCTCACAAACATACAGAAATATCAACTCAGTGTCTGATAATGTTCAGTAGAACCTCCTTTTCACAATGTTTTTTTTTTCTTTTTTAAAAACAGAACTATAGCCTATATTTGAGAGTTGTGTTTTTTAAGATGTATATCTACAGAAAAAGACGATTGCTGTGTCTACTAATATTTACATTTTTAAGCTCAGGACTATTCATTGTCTATTCATAGAAACTTTAATAGAAACTTTTAATTGCATTTATTCTCTCTGCCATGGCATCTGGTGTTACAGGTTCACTCATTCCTCCATGTTTAGCTTTTGACCTAAGGTGTGTTATTACCGATGGTTTTTCATTCTGCACAAATCTTTCTGTGGTGGTTTACAGAGGTGATTATGACCGCCATGTGAGCAGTGGGATTCATGGCATGTCTGAAGGACATTTTAACCGTGACCTCCAGTTTTATATCTTATTTCACTTCCACCTTCCAGACTCCCTCCCTGCTATGCAGCATATGAGAAGCAGCTGCACGCAAATGACAATAGCTGCAGCTGAGCTTCAGCTGCCACATCTTCCCAAGGATTGTAACAGTCTGAGGAGGAATGCCAGAAGGAAAGGAAAGACTTTCCCCTCCATCTATTTCTGATCCTGACAGCGCATCCTTTATGTCTCCCCTGCTGTCAGTGAAAGGAGCCTCCTCTGCTGCTACTAAAATAGCTTTTTCTTTGCTGGTTTTGACAAGTGACCAGTTTTCTTTTCAGATGAAACAACATTGTTGAATAGTCATCACAGAGCAAAAGCTATAATAAAAGGATGACAATTACATATAATCTCAAGTGAAAAGATTATAGAAATTCTCTCTAAATAGGGTCTGAAGCATCCTGCTGGTTTTACGTTAAAGAGAAGAATAAGTAGGCTACAGGAAGTAGAAGTGAAATAGAGAAAGCAAAGCAGATAGAGGATGAGGAGAAGCAGGAACAAAACAGATAGAAAGACTGGTACTGGAGTGAGGAGAGGAAGTACAGATGGGGGGTACAGGCAGGCAGACAGAATAAGAAACCATGAAATGGGGACAGAAGACGGTGCTCGGTTAGAGAGAGACAGAGGAAAAACGGTGAAAAGGCGGATATCTGCGGCACCCCAGCTGCGAGGCTTAAGGAGCTTAGCCCTCCTGCCCATCACAGAAGACTCCTCAAGAGCAGGCATTCACCGCTGCCGAGCTACTGGGGAGGAAGACGCAGGCAGGAGACGCAGGAGAGAGGAGAAGAGTGGGTGGAGAAGGAAGCTCAACACCAGAAAATGATGCAGAAGATGAGGGATGAGATTTAGAGGTGGAACCAGACTGGATTTATTTAAGCAGGAAAGACAAAAATATAAGGTCAGGTTCAGTTAAAACTTGTTTTAGTGAAAGCACTTTTTTTTAATACGATGCTCAGCTTTAGGGAAATTTTGTTTATCTTTTCCTGTGTGCAACTTCTTTTCCTGTGGTTCCCATTCATTAGAGGTGCAGATACAGGCGTCATAAGTGAGTCATGAGGTTAGAATTGTAAGAGCTCTGCATATTCTCACCTCTATTACCTTAAGATGCATCTGTATATAATGTATTTTAAGCTGTTGTTGCCTGATTTTTAAAAGCACTTACTTAATAAAGGGAGGTTAGATTTATCTGATGATTTGTGTTGACTGATGAAAAGTAAATTAGAAAAATTAGGAAATGATGCATTTATCCTAATAACTGTTGTACATTCAAATGACTTACAACTGACTGATAATCAAATTGAATCAAATATTTTTACTTTACATTAATACATATCTGCAACATTCATACTCACAGTAAGATTCAATACATGACATCTAAGACACACAACAGCATATACATCCACTCAAAGCTCATCTAACACATATCATAACTCTTTATACTGCCAATAATTTCGATAATCTCAATAACTATGTAAAGGAATCACACTTTTGCACAAATAGATATTCAAGATTAATAAAAGGCAAGTCTGCCAACAATTTCAATGCAAATTTAGAATTACTCACATTGCAGGTATATTGTTTTCTCAATTCTTTAAGGTACACTTAAATTATCCAAAAGTATCAGATTCTGGCTGTCGTAGGGCTCTGAATATTTCCCATATCTTAATATAAACTTACATGGGTTATATGTGGTCAACAAAGCCTTACTGTGCAGTAATTTTCACATTATTTAAGAAAAACAAACCTAAGTTAATCAAATCCAGACATACTGCATTACCCAGCCCTACTTTCTCACATCATTATTTTTATTTTATTTTATTTTTTTTTTTTTTCAAATTTGTGTGTCTTGTACAGGAAGTGTAAACCGAGCAGGGCCGGTCCCTGCCTTCCTCAGGAGCCCGCCTGTCATCCCACCCCCGCTGGACATGAAGCCCTTCCTCCAGTTCCCGTTGGAGTCGCCCCATCCAGCCGGCATCAGCCTCTTCCACAACTTTAACACAGTGAGTGCTCACAGATGTACCTGTCTGCACACCGTCACCGTGCTCCCACGGCGTTTGGGGTTTGATATCATCTTGTTTCACTTAACTGCGGACAGCGTTGGTATTCAGCTGTGGTTTGGGAGTGTCGCCTCCTGTGCAAAGACAAGTGATAAAGTGCTGAGGATTTATATGGTATAATCTAAAATGATAAGGTGACAGCTGTTTACTTTTTATTCAGCAGAGTGAGTTTCAGCATAATTGAGAAAATGCCCAGGCGAGTGTTTTACCGCAATAAAATGACTTACAGCTAATCAATTGTATAAGAGGCAGAGGCTGTGTTCTCTACAGTCAGCATTTTCAGTGCCTCCTTCTCATTTCAAGATTGGGTTTCATGTGAAGGTCAGCGTGGCGACAAACACGGATGCACATGCGCCACAGACACACACACACACACAAAACATTACCATTCAACTCATCTGCATGAGCTCAGGCAAAATGACCCTTGTGCGACTTTATGAGTCATCCTGCTTCATCAAGGGCCTTGTGCGAGGCCACTAATGCCAGGGCACCACAATCCAAATCACTTTCTGTCTGCACAATAAAACCTAAACAACTCTAGAACACAGTTGGGACTGGGAAGCTCTGGCCTGACATGAGTCTGCTGGGGTAGTTTTGGCAGACATAGAAAAAGACAGCTTAAACAATCATTTTATAAAAGCTACTGCATTGTCCAGAGTGAGTGTCATTTTTACTACATTTAAGTATTTAATAAAAAAAAATATTGTGAAGGATTATCATTCAAGATTTGTACAGTTTTCCAGACGACTATATTTTTCTTCTTTTTTGTGGCTTTTAAGAGATTTATGCTATGTTAAATTGATTAAATAATAAGTGAATTCAACTTAAGATTTGTTGGAACAAAATCTTTAGATAAAAAGCACAAATACATAGCACCGAAAAGACATTTTACAGTCTGGCATCAGCAGGAGTTGGCAAAGTTGCATTTTCTAAAACCGGGATGAAAAGACTGACTTCAAGTGAAAATAATAGCTAAAAGATAAAAATTACTCCCATAATTAGTTTGATGCTCAGTTCAGCCAAAGACAGTTAATTTTGAGACAGGCACAATCTGGGTTCAGCTTTAAAACATTTGGGGGAGGGTTTATGAGCTTAGTCAGTGAAGTGGATATCAGCTTTTTCGTGCCCCAATCTACAGTTATTATTGTCAAAATTAGTCAATAACTATAGTCAATATAGTTTATATTTAACAAAAAAATCCACAAACACTGGTTTTGCAATGTTTAGAAATCTGCCACAGAGATTAAACACGCAAAATCTTACCTAAATAAATAAGATGATTTGGAAAACAAATGGCAAAAGTGCTGGTCAGCTAATGTTTTCAGTGGTTTATGTACATTTATACAATAGATTTATTTAGATTGTTCTTCCACTATAAAGAACCTGAAAGTAAATGTATTGCCATATGCAGACATTTTATTGAAGAAGATCTGGGTTTCTAAGACAAGCATTCTGTTTAGTAAAACCCATTCTCTCATTCATTCACAGAATTTCACATTTTGACCCAAGCCAACCAGCATTTTGACTTATTTTTTCTTTATTAGTGACTGAAACTTGGTAAAGTTTTGCAATTTTTATTTGGAGGAATTTTACTTGTAGCCCCCCCAAAAAAGTCCCAAGCAATAATAAACATGCTCCACAGAAAATAATCCACCCTCAGCCTGCTGGTTTTAAAGGTTGTATGGGGATCAAACAGACCAACAACAGTTACAGTACATAGTATATTCCAATTTGTTACAGCATTACAGAGTTATTTAAATAATTCAGCCTTTCAGATCTGTCTCATTTGGTTTACAAATGACTGCCAGACACTGGAATTGTCAGGGGAGTGTTGTACTGCAGGTCTTACCTACTTGAACTGAGACATATGCTGCACAGTGAAACATTGTGTGGGCAGAAGCAGAGAATGAGCTCCTGTTGATTTGTGACACACCAGGGGAAAATAATTTCTTTGTGAGGCAGAAGTTTAATGCACATGTTATTAGTCTCTGTGTCAGTCACGCTGTACAGAAAGAAGCAAATACTTTAAAGTTTGAATTTTCCCATTATGTTAAAATGTTTTGATAGTATTTATGGATGGCAATAGTCATTTGTTATTTGGTAATCACACCCCAGAGAGTAATGTTATTCTTTTCACTGCTTCACACAAAGAAAAAAACAACACATGCGAAGTGGATGATTATATTCATTGAGAACATGTCTGGGATGTCTGTATCAAATATCATTTCCATACTACCAGCAGGTGCACTTGTTGGCGATTCAAAGTGTTTTTCATATTAGTTAAAATATAGAAATATATTGTTATAATACTGATATTTATGTAATTTGATATACACCGACCTGTACAGCTGCGTCCCAGTGTTTAATGATACAGGAAGAGGACGTCCTCATATTGAATCCTGTCTGATCCGCTCAGCTACAACCACACAAACAAAAATGATGAAGAAATGAGAAAGAAATACTAAAATCTGTATTACACAGGTGAGCACTTTTCTTTACTTTAATGTCTCAAGACTGCTCTGTGAAAGCTATCGGATGTAAATCGTTATGAGTCAGTATTTGCTGATATAAGATTTCTTTTCACCGGTGGTAATGGCAGAAATTTATCTTGTTATATTAACCCTTAAAAGAACTAGAGCTGTTTTTGTAGTGACTTCAAAATGATTTGAAAACAGAGTTTTTTCCTGTATTTAATTCACTGATCACGTAGATGTTCATAAAAGCTCAGAGTAAATTTAGAGGTCATTATATCAAAACAGAGAAAACTGACAAAACACTCACTTTTTACAGAAGAATATATCAACTAAAAACAAGCATCTATTACTCCTGTCATTTAACTACATGGGTTATAAAGGGAATGTGAGTCAGTGGTGTCAGGTCGCAGTGTTCTCCTCCTTTTGGTTCATCTGAGGGGATTTCTTAGCAGTGATGAGGAAGAATAGTGACATTTGGGTGAGTTTGGTCACTTTTACCTTTAGTTTCAACAATACTGAAGAATAAAAGATGCATGTGCGTGGATGATTACGTGACAGACTAGCCTTATCTGTTGCTACACCTGAATGCTCTGTGACGTCAGGTTTGTGAGCTGTAATTTTGAAGCTCTGATATGTGTGACATGGCCATCAGCTTTTTAGTTTTATAGAAACAAGAGGATAGAGAAGAGCGTAGAATGAAACCTAGTGAAAACACTGTCCTCATAAACTAATATAATAATAATAAATGTTATCAAGTAATTTCTGCTACTTAATGAATGTTAACACATATGGTTGTGTTTGATAATGTAAAGTTAATGTCGTGAAATATATAAACACACACTAATTACAGCTTCCTGACCTAATTAGCATGCTAGCTGACAGACCATATAATTCAATATGAATTAATGCTAACATCAGCTAATGCAGCTAAGTCACACTGATTATTGCAATTAAGTACTGGTAAATTTCATGACAAAATCTTCTAATAGTCTTGTTCCTGTTATTCCTTTAACATAACTTTGGCAGAGCTGCCTATCAGGGTGAAAAATACATTTAATTCAATAAACAAAAGCTCTGAATGTCTGACTAGACAACATGGCAGTAGCACTCGCCTGTCAATCACGGCAGACGCGCCTTTAATTGCGTATAACTTTTTGGTGTTGGGTAATCTGAACGGTTGGGTTGCATGAAAATTCACCCCTTTACAGTCATCACGAGGAGGGAATAAACGGTCAGAAAAAACAGTTTATTATACCGTTCCAGTTTTTCAGTCCCAGTTTGGGCATTCTTTTACTGCACATTTGTACATTTTTGCATTTGGTTTCACTTTTCAGCACTTGAATTAGCTGCTTGTGTGTCTCATGAAATGATCGTTTTGTTAAATGTCTTCTCATGTGGATCCACTGCTCAGCAAATAAAACAATTCCAGTCTCTGTCCTCTATGGATCAACTCCCATATTTAAGGAGGAGCTCATAGATGGCCCATGCCCTACCCTGCCGCCAAGTTTCATGAAAACTGCATCAGTAGTTTTTGCATAACCCTGCTGACAGAAAGGCCACATAACAACATGGACAGGGATCATCTGACTGAAATGAGACTGAATATTTATGATAGGAGCAGCAAAAATAATTTAGTCAGTGTTCATAACTGGTACAACTGTAAAGTGTCACATGGTGGGATTCCATCCAAATATATTGCAAATTTTAACAGAATTTATAAAAAATCAGCTAAAGGAAACCAAAATGTGTACAGTTCCCATTCCCAAGACTTGGTTTTATACAATAACATACAACCCAAGCTACTGATTTAGAACCTGATAGATGTGAGAGGTAAGAGGACACTGGTTCTAGCTTCTGTCCCTTGAACTGAGCCACTGAGCTGGATCACATAACGTTTCAAATTCTTCTACTAACTTCATGGACTTTGCAGCAGGTTGACAAACCTTTTTCTTGCCAACATTTGTCTCCGTTTCTTTCTTTGTGGTGCTGTTTGGGTTTTTTGTTTTTTTTTTTTTTGCTGTTTCCATGTAATTTGTGATTTATGTTTATTTATTTTATTTATTTATTTATTGGCTTATTTAACAGGGACATTGTGCATTAATTCACATTGCTGTAAATGCACCAGAGTTAGCCTAATGCCTATTTTTCATCTGCAGTTCCTGGACAGATGTAGAATTGTCATGCTAAAAGGCAGCACAAGGTTATAAACATACAATTTAAAATACACAAACACAGGCAAGTACAGTATAAGTTTTGTAATACAAAATCTACAATTAATAACACATTAGACGAAGAATGTAAAAAAAAATATATATTAAAATACACTTGGAACTTAGAGATATTAAAAAAATACAACAGAGACAGGACTAAAAAAATCCTAATGTAGGTAGCTCCAGTTATTAATGTACCAGTTTTTTAGATGCATTTTGAACTCATTATAAGATGTCATTTCTCTGATTGCCACAGGAATAGAGTTCCACTCATGTGCAGCTGTAACTGTAAATGAGGCCTGACTAAATGTACTTTTTCCTCTGTGGAACTATGCAGTCCCCTCTGGTTGCACCTCTTGTAAAATGGTACAAGGCTGTTCTTATGTTTACAAACTGTCTGAGCAGAGCAGAAGACAAGTAACAAATCATTTTCAGTGAATGTTGTCTCCTCATCACATGCCACATTTTGATGTCTTTTTAATCAGTTTCCACTCAAGTTTTTGTTTTTATGTGTAATGTGAAAATGGGTCTAAAAACAGCTGAATGGAAATCACCTATTTTTTAGGGAGAGATTTGAATGAAGAACCAGAAAAGTCTAATATGTTAATGAAGTTATGAGTCAAAGGAAAAATCAAAACCTAGAGAAAACAGTGGGTGATTAAAGAAAAACATACAGTGATGGGGGATCATGTGGGTCTGTGATAGCCAACAATTAAAGGTAAACCTAGGGTGAGGGGTTCTTGTTTTTATCTACTTGGCTGCACACACAAAGCCTACATATACGCACATACACCAAAGCTATCAAGCCTTCGCCCACATGCAGACAAATGTACTACTGTAAACAAACAAATCTAAAGACATCATAGGTCCCCTCATGGAAAACACAGAAGAGGAGAGAGGCGAGTTAGCGACAGGAGAAAAAAAAAAAAAATCAGGCTAAAGTCTATAAATATTTCTAACAATGTAGTCAAACAGGGTTTAAATTTTCAGACCAATTAAACTATTTCCCCTGGTGACTGGAGCTTGAGAGTGTAAACAGTCTCTCATTTGGCAGCGTACACTCAGTCTAAGAGAGATGAGAGGCTGAGTAAAACCGCAGTGTACTTTTGGCTTCCTAATGAGGGCAACACCCAGCGCTGTGGTTATTGAACCCTGCCAATGGGTCACGGAGCTCACACGAGTCCATTGAGTCATCCACAAAAGAATGAGTGATTGTATGGCTATGGATATTTCTGTCATTCTCTTTGATTTTTTCCCCCATAACTTATTTTACTTCTCCATTAAATTTAGTCCTTTACTGGTTCCATTTTGTTGCTAAATTTAATATTGTTGCTGTCTGGGGGAAAATTTCTATCTGTAAAACCAAGTTAGGAGGTTTGGTCACAAGCTCCTGTAAATACTTCTCACTGGTTGAAACCCAATGTAAAGGCTGAACGATAAATAAAAATGACATGTGGTTTCTGCCTGACAGTGACAATAATGTTCTGTCGTATTTTTTTCTTAATTTTTATCCTCATACATGCCATTAGAATAAAGTCAATGTTGGCTGCACAGTAATGACAGTAATTAATGCTGTGTGATCATAAAATTCAACCATGTTTAATTAATATATTTAGCCAGTGTTTATTGAATTTTCAAATCAAAATTAATAATAAACAGTTTAAGTTCTATTTCATATTTGTGGGTTGTATTTCATCTAATCATCATTTTCCAAGTTATTATGTAAAAATGAGCCTTGGTTCCATCTGACCTAGTGATATGATGTCCAGAAAAAAATAAAACAGAAAAAGTCACATATTTTGTAGCCCACAAGCTCAGGTTTTTGGTGATACCAAAGCTGTAATTAGGCCTTTCAACCCCAGCATGAATTAAAGCATTTGAACAGCACCCAAGAATTCAGGCACAGACAGCAGCACCAGCTGCTGCTGAGAAAACACACACCCTCCTGTCCACATCAATCACTGCTCACTCTTCAGTTCCTCTTTTTTTTTTTTTCTTCTTCCTCTGGCTTTCTCTTCTCCAGGTATCTCCCCTGTCATTCACCTGCATTTTTTCTCTGACACATTTCTCTGTCATCCACCAGGACTTTAAGTTCCCATTTAAATGCACCACAGTCCAGGGAAACATTCTGCTCTGAGATCCTCCTGTGTTTCTGAATCTTTGATGTGACCTCTGAATTCTGTCTCTGCAGATGGATCCTGTCCAGAAAGCTGTGATGACACACACCTTTGGGCCACCCATAGTGAAGACAAAGCGGCCGATCATCTCCTGCAATGTTTGTCAAATACGCTTCAACTCAGAGGTACAAAAAGCAGAAGACCAGATTTATGTTTTTTTTATTTTTATACAAAATTATTAAAATTAATTAACAAAGGCAGAAAATATATTTTTCCTTGTTGTCAATGAGTGAACAGAAATGTAATTTAGGAAAATTTTACTAAACTTGCACTTGGAAAAAATGTTACATTTTGACCTAAAACAAAGTTGGCTGATGAATAATGTCCAGTTGCAGTAGCTGAGAACAGTTTCCTGGCTCCTAATTTAGCCTGAAGAAGAAAAAAAAATTACAATGTGATTGTCCAGCATAATTTTTGTCACTAGATTAGAAAACACAGGTGATAGCTTTAGGCCCATTTTAGTTATTGCATAACATATTCCATTCCCTTATCACAATTATTTGAGCTAATGGAGATAATTGTCTCCATTCATCTGTATAAAAACAGCTGGATAGAATGTACAGATATGTCATATTTCCATCACTATTTCCACATAATTTACACCCATTTCAGATTTGACTGGAGCTCTTTTAATAACGTCTTCATCTCATATTTTGGTCATGCACTTTGCACACATCAGTTTTTATTTAGGTCAAATCTAGTCTGTACAATTTCTGTTTACAAAGCATAAATTCAATGCAATTTCTAGTTTCATGCTCCAGTGTTCATTGCCAATTGTTCGTCTTTCTTTCATGTACTGTATGAGTATAATTAAAATAGTTCCAGGCTTATACCATATTACTGGTATGAAATGAGCTGAAAAAGACAATTAACTCATCCTGAGAGCAGCCTTGTACTAAAACATGAAAAGTTTCCTCCGTTGAGGAAAGTGACGTGAAGCAGGAGGATAAACAACATGAGCTTGTCCCTTTTCTGCATTTCAGACTTGACAGACAATACAGTGCCAGCGTGAAGCAGAGGGACTGAAATAAAAGAGGACACAACTTAAGAAACACTAGAAGAATGAGCTGAGTGTCCCTGTTTAAGAGGCCATTCTGTTAAGCCAGATGAAAAACAAATAGCTCATAATGTGGACGCTGAAAACCAGCTACTGGATGACATTATGGATGTGTTCGGCTTGAGCGCCCATGAGTATATTTGATAGTCTGAGATAATCTCATTGAGAAATTAAAAAATATATTTAGAGCAAACAAACAACTCATAATCAGCAGCATCTCTGTACATTTACTGTATCAACAAAAAATATGCACGACCTTGCAAATATTCCCCCAGGAAGGCAGCTCACACTCAATTCTTCTACTGTTTAATGAGCCAAATTTGTTTTACAGTGCAATTAAATATCCAGGCAGTGTTACCTCATCAATACTGTATGGATGGAGAAAACCCGGTGTTTATGTTCTACACTGTAACCTCTAACCTAAATATTAGGACATGCAGAAATCAAACAAAAAGTCTGTCTAAAAATATAAATATATTTCAGCAATGAAACGCTAAATACTTGTACTCTAAATGCAGTGATGTGTAAAGGACACAGGCAGGGAGTCATCTGAAACTTGTGCAACGCTGCCCTGTTCTCTCTGTGAGGGGCCACTTAATTATATCCACCCTGATATCTCCTCTGCTCAGACCTGCATGTTCTCACATGGCTGACATGAGTGGGGCTTTTATTTACTACACTGTGTTCACATTTACATACTGCAAGTGTCTACGCTGAATGAAAATATGTGTTCATATGCACAGCTTACGGCAAACAGTGAGCAGTGAGTTATTAGAGCTGGAATTTTCACTGGTTTTGATTTTTGTTTAGTCATTCTATTAGGTTTTTGTCCTCAGTTTCATTTCAGTTCATTTTACTCTGCAAGCACAAGAACTGTTTAAGGTTAATTCTGAGGAACAGACCAGTTTTAATTTAGTTTTCATGTAGTTATACTGCAAGTATATTGAGGAAAACCCAGATTTAAAGATGCTGAAAATTTAAAAAAAAAAAAAAAAAGTAATAGGATGAAAGAAAGGATAGCATTAAATATGATTTATATGTCCTTGTTGAATCCATGTAATTTCCATACGCCCATTTTATTTTTACTCATAATGAACCATTAACATTGCTTGACCCATAAAAGAGCTTGATAATTAAAAAACAAAACATCAGTGTGTAAGATTAAGGATGTGCAACAGGATATAAAGTTTTAAATTATTTTTTTGTTAGTGTATAATGTTTGAAAATGAGAGCTGCTGTGTTTTCATTGATGTAAAATGAGCATTTCCATTCATGAAGCTCTAGAACAGGCTTCTTCTTCATCTTTTGTTTGATAGCAGGTGGCATCCAGTGTTACCGTACATTACCATAAGAACTCATGTAATATAATCCTAAATGTGGACCACAGTTAAGCATATGAGCTCTATGTACCTGCAGTGACATTGTGGTTATATTTCAGAATATTCTTTATAATTTAGCTGTTTTTGCCTTGTGCAGTAGTAATGTTTAACCCTTGTGTAAAACACTTTGATTGTAGCACAAAAGAAAAAATATGCCTATTGCCTCCATTCTATATAGTTGTATATTGCATGACTTTATGACAATTTTACCTTTACATGTTCACAGTGTAGCCTGTTTACATTTTGCAACCTTTAAAATGCTTTATTGACTTTCATTTTTATGCTTTTGACGGTGAAATATTGGTTTTCAGACTCCAGGACAAAAAAACCAAACACTCACACACCAAACATTTATATGTCTAATATGAAAACAAACTTGACTAGGCCTCCAAGGCTTTTTCATAGTTTTTACTTCATTTTTGTATTTTTGAAAATGGATTTGTTTTATTTTAATTGATTTTATTTATCTAAATTGTCTTCTGGTTGTTTTAATTGGAGTCTTTTTTGTTAACTTTAATAACCCTGGCAGTGAGATGTCTTACACCCAGCCACCTGTTTGCCCTGCCTGCTGTTTCACTTGTGAGCCGTGGAGTGCATCTGCTCTGCTGCAGCTCTACAGCACTTTCCACAGTAACCTGAGAGACTGGGAGCTCAAAGCACGGTGGACATTCTTTAATAATGAAGGAACACTCTGCTTACAGTACTGCACTTGGCTTACTGCTGTCTGTGCTGCACACAGGTTTACAGGCAGACAAACACTCATTATTTTTCATCAAGTCTTCTTCAGGTCATTAGCTACCAGAGTATTTATTAAAACCACTTGTTTTGGAGGGTGTTAAATGGAAATCCTCAACTGTGGCGGCATGCACAAAGTGGAGTAGACAAACTGATTGATGGTGGCCTTGCACAAGCAGGTGCCTCTCGCTGCTGCAACAATATAGCTCCACATGTTGTAATTGTAACGATGCAATTCATTTTAGACCAAAGAGGACAGATTAGCCTTCCACTGTTCAGCCCCTCTGCTGCAAGGCTGACGTCACACCATGCTGCATTAGCCATCGTCACCACTGCAGTACCATACTGGACACCTCTCTCTGCATCTCCACAGGACCACTCTGAAACTATGGTTCATTTATTGCTCATGTCTAAGCTTGTAAACTTAGTTTGCTCACCATTTTTTCCTTCCAGTTTTCATGTTTCTGCATCTCCCTCTGTGGGGTATACTGTATCATCTGTTCCTTCTTCTCCTCTCCACCTCTCCAGCTTCTTCCCACCCCCTCTTCCTGTCGCTGCTGCCTTCACTCTGTACAGCAGATTTGGCTGCTAGACCAGCTCTCTCTGCTTTCTGTGCCTTTGTCGCTTTATAGATAAAACATCAAAGCACATCCTGCTTAGAGAGAAAAAGGATTTCAGAGACATTCACTTGCTCTCATTTTCTCTCTCTTAAATCCCATCTCTGCTCCTTCATTCATCTTAATCTGCCTTTCCATAGGTCCTCTCGCAACCTCTTACATTACAGATCACCTACCATACCATGTATTCTTTATATTTAAAAAAAAAAAAGAAAAAAAGAAAAAAACATTTACTTTTTCTCTCAGCTGCAATGATGTGTTGCCTAAATCCCCTTTATATCCTTTTGTCTCTTCCTCTGTACTTTCTTACCTCCACTTTCGAGGATGTCAAGTTGTTTCTGCTTGGATTGATAGCAGACATTCATTGATTTTTTTAGGGGCTGACACTGAAGGTCACCGGAAAAGCAAAAGTATCACAGCTCAAGCTGTCTGAAAACAATTTGGAGTTGCAGAGAGGGGGAAGCAGTGCAACAGAAGGAGCATTGAGTGTTTCTCTCTTCTGTGCTATCTGCTGTCAGTTGTTCGAGGACTTGTAGGGATTCAGCTCCTTGTCTAATTGCAGGGCTTTGGGGAGCAGCAGCCAGAGGAGTTGTGTTACACTGGCAGAGCTATATCTGCCTTTCTGTCATCACCAATCAGGATGAGGGTTATATGTGTAACTATCATTGGCAGTTAATACCTGCGGCTTAAAGAGGCATCCCACACGTCCCAGTGGTCTCTTTGGCTCTGGGAAGCATCCCACCCTGCTGTGCCCCTAACATGTACCTGTCTCACGCCTTACGCAGGTCTCTCGGCCTTGATATTGACTCAATGAAACCCATTTAATCCCTGCAGGTCGATGCTTGTGCATACACATGCACATACAGTCACACACACTGTCTTGTATTACTGCACAGGAACTATATTTGTGCCTCAACACCTCAGTTGGTGCTTTTGATTTCATTTGATACGAACATGCACATGTGTATCTGGAACAGTCTCCTGGTCCTGTGTCTTTTCTGCCAGATCCTGCTGGTGCAGAAAGTAGAGTGGATTTCTGTAATAAAGTACGGCTATGCAGATAGAGATGTTGGATGTGGTGTAGCATGACAGACTGGACAGGAGTCCAGAGATTTTAATTGACCAGAATCACAGTCTAATTCTAATCATATCTTAGTCCCTGTGGATCAACAGACACATCATCGTTCACACCTGTGTCCATCATGTGTCTCCACAGAGTCCATCTCACCACTTGTGTTCAGATTATATTACTGCCTACGACAGTTCTGTAGAAGTTTAGAAGGTACAGTTATTATGTCTGTCACCAGACACACGCCAGATTTATTTTACACATGTTCAAAACAACATGCTCCAAGAACAGATATGCAGGTTATTCATATTCATTCATCAGGCCTCCATTTTTGAGGTTCTGGTGCAGTCACTAAAACAAACACCACAACCTGCAGTGATGGTGTATTTTCCAGTTACAGCCTTGCTAGGGAATAAACTGATGAAATTTTAGTTGATGATTGATTGTTGGGCCTGTTCTCATTCTGAAGTCATCATATACTGACACTTGAGACCTCAGCATCTGTTTTCAGTACCAGATAGAAGTCAGTGTTCCTATAGGCTACTTCAGACAGTGATGACATATGGCAGGTGACAGGTAGGTAAAGAAGCAAAAACCTTAGTGGGAGGTTGTTGTGATGGTTATAATGGAACAACAAAGTTTCTTTCCTAACCCTAACTTGACCCTTTTTATAACCTTATTGAAGTAGTTTTTGTGCCATAATGTAACCAAACCGTAAGTGTGGCATTTGTAGATAAACATTATTTCGCATGAGCTCACGCATAAAAACTGACACTCTACGGGTACACTTTGTGTCGAAATGTGACACCCTGGCCAAGTGTCAGTATGAGACGAATTTGGAGTGAGAATGTGTAGAATTGTCATACACATCCAAAGCCATTGGTCTTCTTCACAGCATGGTCCAACCTTCATTTCATCACCTTCCAATCTTCTCCATCTTTTTTCTACACACACACTGCATGCATGGAGCGGTGTTTCCATTACTTCTTCCTGACCTGTACACTGGTTTATCTAGTCATTTATTTACATAGCCTTCATTTTTTTTTATCATTCTGTATTTTTGAGCATGTTTCTCTTTTCTCCATCCTAGTACATTAGTGTGTCTGTTTGGTTCAGCTATATTCTGTTTTTAATGCATTTTTAAAAAAAAATCTTTAAGTCTTATATTGTCAGGCAAGACATTGAGAATAGTTTTTCAATTACATTGTCAGCCTGGCATGTGCCATAAAATACTGGTAGGAGGAAGGAAGTGTAATAAGTAATAATAATGAGTGTGTTGGTGATTGTTTATACTTGTTTTTATTATGGTCTACTTGCGATCTGATGATACAAAGTATAATTTAAGTGTAAATAAGGGTTTTGTCTCTAATTGTCTGTAATTACAACAGTTCTCATAGCTGTAAACCTCTGCACATACGTTAACATTAATACTAGACTTGAAATGGAATTCTGATTTCACTTTCGATACCATTCAATCCATTTTGTCACTTCATGAAAAGTGACAAAATTGATGTAACTAAAATAAAGTGTAACCCAAACGGTGAACCTGCTCTCACAGCAGCTTTCACACCTCTTCACATTCAGAGTCTAATGGATCCTCTTAAGCAGGATCTTACACTCATGGCGTGGACACAGACTCTTCTTGATTTGCTCTACTTCCTCTCCCCGATACTGAGCATCAACTGTCACTTGTCACTAAACGGCATGTTTTAGATAATCCCACCACTCAATAATGATCATCAGCTCAGCAGGCCAGTGCAGTGATTACACTGGTACTGAAGGAAGGGGAGAATATTCTGGAGGCTAATCTTCTCTGACAGGCTCATCAGTACATCAGACCCACAAACCGTCAGCTGAGCACTGCATGCTGTACTGCACCAAAAACAGAGAGCTGGAAATGTAGTGCAGACTATTTACTGGGT
>JAPQRP010000024.1:23992626-24007674 GCA_037367295.1 Apogon hyalosoma | reverse complement strand
ACCCCCCCCAGCGATAACAACCATGTGAATCTGTGTGTAGAAGAGTGTCTGAAAAAGCACATAGAAACAAGTTATGTGGTGAGAAGTCTTCATGTAATTGACTTAAAATACACTCAAACAAAGACTTATTGTTTTGTTTTTTCGTCTGCACCTAATTGCACAAGACAAAGAGCTTTCAGTGTCTTAATGGAATAAACAATAATAACAGTATCAACACTGTGAGCGCAGCAGGAAGATGACTGATTTATGAGTTTAACAGCAGGTATTTGCATTATGTGCACATTTAATTAAACACGATCCCATACCAGGAGTGTGAACAGTGGGACGACAGACACCAGCATTACTGTATGTTACAGAAGGAAAAGGACCACACACACAGATGAGTAATTGTATGCAAAATAAAATTAACATTTTTTGTAGTTAGACATTAGATGAGTATGTTCTACCTACATGAAGTATCCTGATAAGACTGTCGTGACGATTTGTGAAAAACATTAGGGGGAAGCTTTAGGAAATGGAAACTGTAGCAATACTTTGAGCACTCCTGTTAACTTTTCTTGTAAACTGCAATAAAGAGAAAATGTCTACAAATATATTCACTGTTATTTAGGAGAAATGTATTCAAACATTACTGTACATGTAGATTATGAAAAATGAGAAATGATAAATGTTGGGGCTTCCTAATTGTTAAATTATAACAAGATTACATATATAAACCATTAAACTAAGTCTCTGGTTGTAAGCCATGTTTGGAAATTGATGAATTCTTTGGCATTTTTTTCATTTTCTTTTTCAGATGTAACAATATATGACATTAACAATAAATCACAAAGGTATTTGGTTGTAAAAATGGTGCAGTACTGTGATGATGTGGCTACACAATGTTAGTGATGTGACTCATAAAAAGAATGGCTCTACAGGGTGGGTGAAAAGTAACTAGGCATTAGAAACTGCTTATAGAATTTTAAGTATCACAGAAGTTGTGACGAAAACACTTTTAAATAGACAACACTAACGGGGATTTCTTATTTTCTTATTGTCTTATTTCTTATTCATGGATTCAGAAGGTTCTCAATGATATCCCAGACAATGTCCTTCAGAAGGTTACTCGTTCCATCCCTGGCCGTTTGAGGAAACTGGTTGACGCCACTGGTGCCTACATTGAAATATGAAGATTTACTTTCATTTTCCCATTTAATAAAAAACGTCTGTCATTTGCTTCAGTAAATTTGTAATAGGAATATGGATTTTATCACCAAATTTTGATGCCTTGTTACTTTTCACCCACCCTGTATTTTAACATAACCACACCTGGACTTTACAAAGATTTGAGAACAGATGTTGATTTTTGTTGACTTATGTTCACGCTGGGTTTCACTGATACATTTGCAAATTCTATCCTTCCATTATTTTACATGAATTTTTGTCTATATTTCAGTTATTGGGTGGTGCAGTGGATAGCACTGTCACCTCACAGCAAGAAGGTCTTGGGTTCGCGTCCAACAAGAGACCTTTCTATGGGGAGTTTGCATGTTTTCCCAGTGTTTGCGTGGGTTCTCTCCAGGTACCCCCACCATCCAAAGACATGCACTGATAGGTTAATTGGTCAAAATTTAAAAAAAAAAAAAAAAAAAGTAGGTAGCTGGGATAGGCTCCAGCACCCCCCACAACCCTAGTGAGGATAAAGCAGTTTCAGAAGATGAATGAATCTCAGTTTTTAATACTGATTTATTTTTCAACCTTAAATAACCCTATCCTTTCTACATATTATCAATACACGAATTCCTTCTTCCTTCAAAATTTTTGAGGCTGACACACAATATCATCATTGTTTCCTATTGAAGAAATCACTGAACATCCTTTTTTCAAGTAGTGACAGTAGAGGGTATTGCAGAACAAAATGAGGTCAATGACTCAACCATAGCATGAAGCTTCACCTTTTCCAACAATTTTGCTGAGTCACAGGTAGACCGGAGATCATTTCGGGAGATGTGACTTTGTCCTTTCTTTGGTTTTGATCTTATGTACATTTTTTTGTACTAAATATCTAAAATTTCTGCCTTTATGTTTACCTTATTTGCAGTGACACCATCAATGAGCAGGAGCTTCTCAAACAACAAAAAATAGATAATGAAAAACAACAGAATTGACATAACTGATATCCTGTACATCTCCAAGTGTTTTATGCATCTTCTTAAACTGTGTTTTATTTTTTATTTTGCTATATCCAGCATTTAAATGTTCTTCTTGGTGTTCTTCATTGCCCTTAATCATCCTCATTGTATCTAACAGTGTTACTGGAATTTCCCCTTATGGGACTCACAAAGGCATATCTTATCTTTGCAAAGAGGACATTGAGCCAGAAACAACACCCTGACAATAATTATTAAACAATTACTAAGCTAAAGGTAAAGAGGAAGTAAGAAGAACCGATAAACTTTTCATGAAGATGTTGCATCAATTAACTGCAAAGATTTATTTGAATATTGAGTTGTTCTTTTCAGCACTGACATTATGCTGCTGATCATGCTACCACAATTAAAAAAAAAAAAAAAAAGAAAAAGATAGTAATAATAAAGACAGTACAATATCAAGGGAAGCCTCATTTACAGTATGAAGTTTCCCTTGGCAAAGCAAATTTGCTCAGCACCAAAAGGCAGTTAGACTACCATTCAGCTGCTATGATGCTGGACAAGACAAAAAAAAAAACAAAAACCAAACATTACAACCTTTTAACATAAAGTTAACCTGACCACAAACATTGCCTTGTTTCCTTTCTACAACTGTGTCACATACAGCAGCGAAGTGCAGCTGCACTTCAGTGTTCACTCTCTAACATACTGATTTACTTACATACTGACATACTGAGATGTTCACTATGTTTCTGAACCTTTACCAAGTATTTGGTGAAATATTTGAATGAAAAAAGTTGGTTTTAGGTTTTAAGGAATAGTTAGTAAATAATATTTGACTTGATCTGTGAAAATATTGAATCCCAATTTAGGGGTTTAAGAAATTAAATTTCTGAATAAAGATTTTCCAGCAAAGTAATTATTAGAATATTTTGTCTTTGGACTCTAAGTAATAATATATGTAATAATAAAAAATAAATTATCTACATTATTAACAGTTATAGATTATATATAACACAATAATATGTTTTGGCTGTAAAACATGTGATCAAAATATTCCATTACAAAAAAATAAATAAATAAATAAATAAAAAAGAGTATAGTGTTTTCTTGTTGGAAATATTCAACATCACTCTTCCTGTATTTAGACACGAAGAGGGAAAAACCCCGCTTCATTCCATTTCACTGTGTCGAAGACGCTTAAGCAACATTAGGGGCAGATATAATGAACTGCCTGCAGGAAGTCTGTCAGTGTGCACATCACCTCTGTCGTACAGCACAACAGACCAGCAGCATCTGTCAGCTCCAAGGTAAGAAACTGTCACTTATTTGTTCTCTGTTCAGTTTAATTAGAACAAATGTTTGCCTGATTTAAATGTGAAGTGATTTCCTACATTTTATAGGAGTTTAAGCAACAAAAACTACCTATCTATTCAGAAATGTAAGAACTAATCATTCTTCTCCCAAATAGTTCTTACATTTACTTGTTATTTTAGGGTTATTTTTAAAAGCCATTTTTTTCTTACTGTGAAAAAAAAAATCTTGAACACAGAGCCTTTTGACAATTATAGCGTTTTAAAAGAACTATAAAGCAGTGTCTAAAATGTTTCTGTTTCAAAGAGAAGGGAGTAGATGCCCTTCAGTTCCTTTTTCACTTGCGGCACTGTGGACACCACAGACAGGAAAGGGCTAAATTTATGTTTGAATTCACTTTCTGTGATGACATTTTAACTGTTTGACCCACATTATCATTTGTGTTAGTTCATAAAATGCTGCTGAACTACACCAACCAAACAGAGGAGGACCTGTTCTCCTGCTACAGCCCTTCGGTGGTAGGATACCGGTACTTTGCTGTGGTGTGGGGGTGTGTGGTGACCATCACTGGTACCGTGGGGAACCTGATGACTGTTCTAGCCTTCATCTCAGACTCACGACTGAGGACTCGCTTCAACCTGCTGATTGTAAACCTGGCTGTGGCTGACCTCCTGTACTGCACCATCCTTCAGCCCATCTCAGTCGACTCCTACCTGCACCTCCGATGGCGCAGCGGTCCACTGTGGTGCAGCACCTTCGGCCTGCTCCTCTTCCTCTCCAACTCGGTCTCCATCATCACCCTGTGCCTGCTGGCGGTGGGCCGATACCTCCTGGTGGCAAAGAGGGCTGTGTTCGACCGGGTCTTCTCTGCTCGTGGCATTGTTTTACTCCTGATCTCAGCATGGGTGCTAGGCCTGACCAGCTTTGGCCCACTTTGGCCTGTTTTTGTATTTGTGCCACAGGTGTGCACATGCAGCTTTCATCGCACCAGAGGCCGCCCCTACACCACCATCCTGCTCTTCTTCTACTTTTTTGTTGGACTGGGCTGCGTTGGCGTGTTCTACCTCCTCATTTACAGACGTGTTAGGATCGCATCGCAGGCTCTGCTCCGCTACAGGCTCAGCCGCCGGTCATCCAGGAAGAAACCAGCTTTGACTCATGGCACAGATGACAGCGGCATGGAGAGTGGTACGGTCAACACATGCAGCTGTGACATGAGCAGCCACGATGAACAGGCTCTAAAAAAGAATGAGATCTCCTGTGATAATTCTTCACAGTCAAACCAGGGTGTCTCCAAGTCCATAAATTCATCAACAACCAACAAGCCTCATCCTGACGTTGTCTCTTCAACTACCACATCTGCACCATCTTCATCCCACTCTGCAGCTCCAGGAGACACTACTGAGTTCAAACGTGTCACACGTATGTGTTTCACTGTTTTTCTGTGTTTTGTTTTCTGCTTTGTGCCCTTTATTTTCCTCAACATAGCCGACAAACAGAACCGTGCCCCACAGGTTCTGCACATGTTCTGTGCAAATCTCACCTGGCTCAACAGCTGCATTAACCCTGTGCTCTACGCTGTTATGAATCGACAGTTTCGACAGGCCTACCATGTGCTGCTCACCAAGGCCGCTGCGCCCTTCACCTTCTGGTGGCCGCACTGAGCTCCTGACTTCATGCAACGGAAATTCACCAGCCATTTCTTCCTATGAACAATGTATGACAATAAGGGATGCAGTGCAGCCTTCATTCAGCTACTGTCAACCACTCAGATAGTTTTCTGTGCAAGGACATTGGCCAGAGAAAGACAAAGGAATAAAATAGAATATGTGGGAAAAAAAAAAGGTATCAATAAATGTCAGATCTTTTCAGGTAAAGGTTGATTTAGGCCCCAAGTGAAGTGAAACAAACCAGATGTTTATTTGTCACTTTAAATCACTCACAAAAGATGAAACAAGATGAAAGTAATGCAAAAGACTGTTATTTGCAAAAAGCAGAACATTTCACAAGATGTTTGACATAGAAATATTCATGAGTAAATTTAAGTACAACAAAACACTGAAATATTTGGAAGTGTTTTAAGAAAAATGCACACCACAACAAATATAATTATTACAATCTAAAAAATAAATAGTAGTAACAGTAATTATCATTTTATTGCACAGCCTTAAACTAAAGGTAGATGTTGATGTTCAGTCCTGTGATGAAAAATGGTCATATTTATTTAGATGATAATATATAAGTGTTTTACATTTCATTTTGTGTGCATTAAACTGCTTCTTTTTCACAATGATACATTGCAATATTTATAAGATGTTTTTGTATGTTTAGCTGTATGTGTGTTAAGATGTTGCATTTTGCTTAATAACATCATGTGCAATTATACTGCAATATGGAAATGATATATGTATGTACAGAACAAGTAAATTGCTAAGTAAATAAATAGCAGATTCTCATTTATATATCCTGTTTTACTCTCAAATGTTTCTACCTGTCTTTCTGCACATTACTTTTGTATTTTGTTGCTGTAAACACTGCATTTTCCCCACAGTTTCCTCAATCTTATCATTTCTTATCTTATCTTATCTTATCTTATCTTATTTTATCTTATCTTATAAAAATCTTTTTTCTGGCACTTTCCACAGTTGTATGACTAACAACACACTGGTCATCATCAGCACATTTAGTTTCAATGGTTTCTGTTGCGACATAAGACAATTCCGTTACACAACCAGCTGAGACTCCAGAATAACACAACAGGCCTATTTAAGTAAAATAGGAAGTTATGATGATGACTCAGCAAAATATGTGATCAGTAACTGTAAATGCTAAAAAAAAAATTTAAAAAAAAGTTCATTGATGTGTAATGGAAATGTGGGTTTTACTGAGGTATGTTACTATGTGTTTAAGGAGTGGCAAGACAATCAGTATGAACAAAACTGTTAAACACAAAGTTATACCACTTCATAATTTAACACAAAACAACAGAAAGTGACACTGGCTGTTTTATGTTCAAACCCCTGATGTGTGTTATAACTCTGATGCACAGCACAGACATGTAATTTAATGACTTCTCATAATGTCAGAGTAATATGAAGATACTCTGAAGCTGAGGTTGGGTCTCCTACAGTTTAGACTATAGTGTTGTCAAGCAATCTGGCCTGTGGGATGAATTTGTTATGTCAATATTACACTGAGATATTAACTATCAGAGGTGTCAAAAATCATTTTAACCCAGGGGCCACATACAACCAAAGTAAAGTGCAATTTTAATAATATTTTTCCTGTTACTGTTATGTGCCTTTGTAGATCCACTGTGATCTGTAAGATGTAATGCACATGCTCATGTGAAATGGGGGATAATGTTGTTACAATATGACTTTTTTTTTTTTTTTTTTTTTTTAAGAAATTCCGGGTTGTCCATGGCTGTTCAGGTTACTCACATTTTTCAAAGGAAGGTTTGTGTAAAAATTTTCATAAAGTAATTTTACTTTTTTCACTCTAAAACATAGAACAAAGTTTGGAGTTGACATTATTTATAGGCTTTTGTGCCATTACTTTACTGGTCCAGCCCACTCAAGATCATATTGGACTGTATTCAGCTGCTGAAATAAAATGAGTTTGATGCCCCTGATTTAGACTGACACTGAAGTTCAGATGTTGTCCCCATGCTCCGCTCTTACTGACATTTCCCTTCATTCGCAGTGACTGCAGTTGTAACTATAGTAAAACACTACACTGTGAATACTCTTCTCTCATCATGAAAACTTAAAAATACTGTAATGACTTTTGCCTAGAAATAAGATCAAATGTATTGTCAAAAAATAGGACCAAGGGTCCTGTAGTCCAATGGCATGTTTAAAGACATTAATTGACATTCGTTTGACCTTTCAAGGTCACTCAAGGTCAAAGGTCATGGCACCAATTGAAAGCCATTATGTGACTTCCTATCTACCAATAGTAATTATATCAATATCTTCAAATGTTTTTGAGTTACAGCACTTTGAAATTTGTCCCATTATAAACCAATAGGGATTTTTAAAGTTTCAAAAATTCATAAAAAATTTGAACAAACTTAAGACCTTGCCCTAAGGAACCTCTGCAATGAATTTCAGTTGATTCTGGCTGACAGTTTGGAAGAAGATTCTTGAAAAATTGTTTATGGACAACGACAGATGGACAGACTAAAAAATAACAAATGTACTTGTCATAATTCATTCATTTTCTGAACCCGCTTTATCCTCACCAGGGTCACAGGGGTCACTTGGAGCCTATCCCAGCTACTTATGGGTGAAGGCAGGGTACACCCTGGACATTTCGCCAGTTCATCGTAGAGCTGACCTTGTCATAATTTGTTTAAAGTTGTTCATTTTGAACAGGTAATAACTCCCATTCCCCAATAACATATTCAAGCATTCTGGCTTTTCTGTGAACTCCACTAATTTCTCTGGTGATGTCTCGATTCTGTTTTGCTTTTCCTCCATCAAGTATGTGAAGACTTCATTACCATCTGTCAGCACATTTACATTAAAATTACAGTATCAATTTGCATGAAACTGATGGAAAGGTACAGCACGGTCAAACAAAAAAGGCAGAATTTTTTTTTTTTTTACAGCAAACTGGGACAGACATATTAGATATATGCCTCTAACAAGTGCCCAAGGAGCCTCCTGCTGGAAGTGGAAAAAGTGAGCAGCTGAACCAAAAAGTTTCAAGAACAATTTTTCATAAATGTTTTTAAATTTTTATTTATTTTTATTTCAAACAGGATACACAAGGTCAAAACAGGTAGTAAAAGAATAAATTATGTGCAGTTATTTTATCATTTTTACTTTTTCCCTATCCACTATATCAGTTCTTCGATATAGCATCTAAAAAATCCAGTGCCTTAAAAGTAAATGAAAATATAATGAACAAATATAAATATTATTCTTGATTAATGATTATAATTAATAGAAACAGAACATGACATACTGCCAAGTAGCATAGCACATTTACTCTCCATGGCTATTAAAACGTCACATTATTAAAGCACTTAAACCAGAGTTGCTATGAAGGCTAAGCTAAAAGTTTATGGTATAAACACTGTAATATACAATTCTGGAAAATAAATTAGGAGATCACTCTGAGAGCTAAACACCAGTGAAACCGTTAAGAGGAGGACGGACACCAAGAAGCCATGAAATAAATGTGAGATGCGGATATTTTTGTACCAGGAGTGACATGAAATTCCAAATAGTAGTAATAAAGACTCATCTGGAACATGCCAAGACGTATGAAGCACAACTGATGATCAAAGTTACTCAATCAAATATTCCTTTATAAACTATCCATGAGTTCAAACATTAATACTTTGCTATTTTAACATGAATGAAAACTAAATTAATGTAGTTATTCATGTGTAATATGTGGAAATGTTGCAACTACGTGGTTAATAGTGGTTGTAGAGCTGTAAAGAACTGTAAGTTGAGCTGACACTGAATTGTTAAAAATAACAATAATGGTAAAAAGGTGTTTATTGAAATCCACTTCCACAAGGCTGTGGGAGCAGGCAATTAAGTTCTGGAAGATTGAAATCAGGCACATCTGGGGCATCCTCCATTAGGTCACAGAAGAGGTTGGGGTTGTTGAGATACATGTGTAGGTCCTCTACATGATTTTCAACACCTCCAGACAGCATGGGATCAGGATAAGCTTCCAGAGGCAAATCCACCGCAGGAGGACTGTCGTTTTGTTCTAAAGCACAAAAGAGATGAGACAAAGATTTAGTTTCTGATGCCACAAGCATCTGCTACAGCTTTGGCTGGAAAATGAAATGGAAAATGTGATGTTCCTTAAACAGTGACAGATTTAATTGGGCACACTTATCAACTGGGTGCAGTGCTGACATTGTACTGGACTTCATCACGTTAAACCAGTATTTTCTATTTTGTGCCAATGACATTATGCAACATCTTGTTGAATTCACTTGGCTCACTATTCACATTAAACACACGAATCAGTTATGAAAAACAAATAAATATCTGAATAATGCTTCAAAAAAAAAAAAATCTTTGCCCAATTTTCTGCCATTTTTGCCTAAAATGCGTTAATGAAACATCTTTATGTTTTGGACTTTTTTGTGAACAAAGCTTTCTGAGATGATGCGAATGATTCACAGAGAAAGTAATCAGCAGATAAATCAATTCAATCAAATGTATTACTTGCACTATTAATTTAATAAAAATCAAACAATAGCACAATGATCTCCATGCTGTAGAGCTGAATATAAAGTCAAAATAATTCACCAAAAATGTTTCATTCCAAGCCAATCATGATAACAGCCTAGAAACCAAAGCCAAAAACTACTAGCATTCATGTCATTAGATAAATCAAGCCAAGTAAACACATACTGAAGCATCGGTATGGGCTGAAATATGTGCCACCAGAAACTGAATTTGGATCCTGAAAACTGAATCTGAATTGTATAATTGGAAATTTAATTTATTAGTTTCAAACTTAAGTCCAGTAAACTTGAAACAATGTAAGATTATGAAATTGAATTCAGTTTCTCGGAAACTACATTTTATCCTCACTGAAAATTCAACTCTATATATTTTCACATTCAGTTCTCAAAATTCAATTTCAGTTTACTGTGACAGACATCTGGGTAGTTGAGGAAGAGCAACTGGGTGCAGATACACTGGACTCCTCTTCGGCCAATCTGCACCTACGTTTTTGAGCAGGTAACATAGTAGTTGTCAAGGAAACTGAGGAAGAAGTGCTTGGTGGCCCAGAAATGTCACAGCAAAACAAAAGCCACAACACAACACAATAAGCTACAATGGAAGTTATCCCACAACGGAGTGACAGGAGTGGACTCAGTGATTAAGTAAGTAAATCGTTGTTTGTAAGTTTTAAATGATTGCTGTCGCTAATGGACAATGTTGATACTTACCGTTGTATTTCTGTATTTTTCCATCTAGCCTCGGGCTATTATTATAATTATACAGTTAATAGTTAGCAACGAACTTAGCAACATTAACAAGCACTGCTATGGAGACAAGCTTGAGAAAAGTAAAGTTAGTTCCAACAGAGCATATAACAATAGTATTCACATCTGGTCTGAGCCTGTAAGCCTTACTTTCATTTGGACTGAGGACATACGTCATATCACATGACATATCTGGAAGGCTGCCCCATTTTGAAATTACAATCTATTGGTTGCTATGGGCAACAGCATAGTACCGACGTACAAGAAAGAGCTGTATAAATCAAGACTTAAGAAAAAAAAAATGGATAAGGCGGCAGTGAAAGCAAGGGGTCTCCATTGAGAGAAGCTCAACGCAATTGCTAAGCAAAGGTATTTGGAGAAGATCAGAGATATTAAGGATATAGACCATATGAGCTACCGGTGTTCACCGGCGTCCAACTGGTGCAGGGATCTGGACTCTCTGTCATCCTGTGTCTACATGCAGTTAGTTAACTATCTCGTCTTCGACATAAATTACTATACAATGCAAGAATTCAAAAACCTTAAGTCCCCTGACAGCTATGAACAGTTTTGCTGTGGCTGGGTTCAAGGTTTGTCGATTGACGCCCGATGACTGTGAAAACACTGTGGTGCTGTCAAAGGTCAGCCTGTGGATAGTGACATGTTTATGTGTTGTAATCAAGGGGTAGTAATGATGAAATGCCATCAACATTGTTTCATAGTGCAAGCATACATGCAAGCACATGGGGAACAATGAATGCACTGCTATAGGACTGTAGGCGCCTGTAACTTCAAAATGGCGAAATGGTGTGGGGACACTGGTTGGTAAGTCATCTCCTACATAGCAGTGCTCACTAATGTCGCTAAGTACGTTGCTAACTATTAACTGTATAATTATAATAATAGCTTGAGGCTAGTTGGAAAAATACAGAAATACAACTAAGTATAGACATTGTTCATTAACGACAGCAATCATTTAAAACTTATGAACAACGATTTACTTACTCAGTCAACGAGTCCACCCATTCACACACACACTCATACACCAGTAGACGACTGCTGCCATGCAAGGCGCTGCCAGGCCCTACTGGGAGCAATTTAGGGTTCAGTGTCTTGCCCAAGGACACTTTGACCTGTGGGCAGTCAAAACCAGGATTTGAACAACAATTGGACGACCCGCTCTACCAACTGAGCTACAGTTGTGGCTTATTGTATTGTGTAGTGTGGTGATTTTTGTTTTGCTGTGACACTTCTGAGCCACCAAGCACTTCTTCCTCCGTTTCCTTGACAACTACTATGTTATTTGCTCAAAAACGTAGGTGCTGATTGGCCAAAGAGAAGTCTTGTGCATCTGCACTCAATAGCTCTTCCTCAACTACCCGGATGTCTGTCACAGTAAACTGAATTTGAATTTTGAGAACTGAATGTGAAAATATATAGAGTTGAATTTTCAGTGAGGATAAAATACACTTTCAGAGAAACGGAATTCAATTTCATAATCTTACATGCAGTGTCAAGTTTACTGGACTTAAGCTCAAAACTAATAAATTCAATTTCAATACAATTCCGATTCAGTTTTCAGGATTCAAATTCAGTTTCTGGTGGCACATATTTCAACCCATACGTCAGAAGAGAATGACAGATGACAAATGTGTTAGTTCAACCCAACCACCTGGACAGCTGTTCAATACACCAGTGTGAACATACATGCAGTAGAAGCAGCCAACACCTACAACAGATATTAATAAGAAGCTGGAAAATTTCATAGCTGTGACCTGACATCTACTGTATACAGAGAGCATTTCCCCCATTAGTTAAATAAATCACAAGGCTTCAACAGGAACAGCAGCACAGAGTGCTACAATGAGGGGGGAGCCATTTGACGAGGTTTTGGATGGGACAGCAGGGAGAGCTATGACTCACCAGCTGCCTCTCCACACGGGCCATTGATAGGCTCCAGGCCTTCACCCTGTGCCACGTCAGACATGGGTGACTTAACCTCCAGTGTGTTCCTACATGACCAACAACAAACAGCCATTACAACCAGTCGCTCATATATTAAGAGTTGAACATGCATTACTCCTTCCATGAAGTAAGCACATCTACTTTGCTGTTAGGTTGTTGCTTTTGTAAAACCACACATTTTGAATACACAGGAGGTGGAACAATCACGGGATGTGTTTCTCTGAAATAAAAAGCAACATTTTAAAACCAGCCTGAAGAAACTTAAGAATAAACTTACTCTTTTGAAACAAACATCCACTTGGTTTTGAAGTATTTAATGTAAGGGCTGTCCTCTGAAAGAGAATGAGTTAAAACATCACATTTATTGCCAAAACCAACACACACAGAATCCCAGCTCCATAAAGTAAAAGTCTTACCATGTATTGGTTCTACCTGTTGACTTAACACAGGTGATTCTACTAATTATCCATCTACCTGGATGAGGACTTGTGCTCATCAAAATGGGCTGGTTCAGTGAATGGTTGGAATAAATACATGGCAGGACTTAAACTTTATGGAGCTTAGAATCTCTGGAAACTATTTCTGAAACTCAGACAATATGTTTGTGTGAATAGAGACTGTTTTCATTTTAAAACAGTGTTTTAAAAGGTACTATTGTAGTTTTTGATCAAAGAAGAGCAAAATTTTAAGAAACATAAAATTATATGTTAATTTTGTTAAATTTCAACAAACAATTTAGTGTGTCCTTACCTCCTCCTTTTTCTGTGTAGTACTTCCCAAAAGCTTCATCTTTAGGAATATTGGGATATAGGTAAAGGAGCGGGTTTTCTGGGACATTGTCAGTTTCTAAGATCTGGAAATTCCTGATGATTTCATGGAAGGGAACCTGACTCAGGTCCACTTTGGTGAAGGGCTGGACTGTCTTCACCTCAGGTTCACCTACAACAGACAAATCACAATCATACACAAGAACAAGTGAATCTATATCATAATAGTGGAAGGTTTAAGAGCGTCTGTGTGTGTGTTTGTGTATGTGTGTTTGTATCTGCGCAGTTCTGAGAAATTGAGAGGCTTTTAACTGGCCAATTTAGTACCTACAGCTGAGGAATAGTCCCATCTCCACATTATTATATGTCTCAGCAAGTTAACAAGACCAATATTTTGGGAGATATTAATAATTTTGGAATACAACAGCCTTACAATCAGGTTGCTATGCCCATGACGGTTGATGGGAAGTGCAGTACCACGCTGCATGACATGAAATTAAGTTCTCCCCAGCATAAAAACTACCACATCTAGAACTCGTGGTTCCCCACGGGTCAATATACTAGTGTAAACATATTTACAGAAATGTAAAAATGTCTACTCTGGAAGAATTTTTTAAAAATTGTGCATCATCATCATCATGAAATAATAAAAATAATGAAAGCATCTCACCTGTCATGGTAGTTTCCACCCAGGAGAAGGTGATGCCTCCAATGACACTTTCACTGAAGCGTAACAAGAATGTACCTCTCTGTTTTTTCTTCAGGAGGGCCTTCTCTTTGCCTTTGGTCACAAAACCCATGATGAGGCTACAAAATACAGAAAAAGTCTTAGTATACAACTGTTTTGTAGAACATGAGTTGATCAAATATAGATTCAGAATCATGCATACCCGTCCCTCCACAAGTCTTCAAGATAAGATTTTACCATCACCACGATGCCATCAAACCACACCCAGAAAGTGTCAGGAGTATTTTCCTGTAGAAGGATGCAAAGGGTTGTCAACAAGCATCTGTATTCATAAACAATGAGCAAATAAGACTGGCCATACTGTATATATGGATAAAAGCCAGTTGTCTTACCTTGCTAAATTTTGACCAAGCTACTTTAAAGGTGTTGTAGTTCTGCTGTTTGCCTGGTGGGGTAAAAATTACATGAAGGATCATTTTCACTAGCTTGATTTTCTATCACTGAAATCACAGTTTTTATGCATACAAATCTAACACTTCGTTCACAGAAGATAAAATAAACAGGACAGGACATGAATTTAACTGGTGGTAAATGACAATAAATGAATGCACCCCATTTTAAAGATGGAGTAACCATCAAAATTAAGAAATGGAATTCACTGAGGGACATGGTTTACCAAAGAGCCTGTGTCCAATCATCTCCAGCTGATCTTTATTAAGCCCAAGTTTGGTTGCAGAAAGAAACTGCCAACTCAACATCTCTCCAAATTGGAGCCAAGTTGCTGTAGGAGAGCCAGCGAAGAACCTGATGTCCTGTAGAAACACATACACACAATAAATCTAACTGTAGGGTTGTGTACATTTATTTAAGAAAAAGGCAGGTAGTCATATTATGGATTCAGTGACAATGAGCAGAAACATGTACTGTATAATACAGTGGTTCTAAACCTTTTTTGGCTCGTGACCCCATTTTAACATCACACATTTCTGGTGATCCCAGACATTCAAAACTGAGACATCTTTTTTGCTAAAATTAATTTGTTTTTGATCATGTAATAGTTTGCTATACTATGTTGCAAATAAACCTTCATTTTAGATGACATTTTGGCTATATAATGTATATTATTATGGATAGAGGCAGAAAAGCCAGGTGTAGATTACTGCACAAAGTGAGAATTTGATTTTCCTTGGTCAGGATATGTACAGTCAG
>JAPQRP010000024.1:23894004-23968635 GCA_037367295.1 Apogon hyalosoma | reverse complement strand
TATATAGTTGTAAAAAACAATTTGGGCAATAAGGGGTTGGTTATTAATTAGAGCCTTAAAAGTCAAACCTCATGCTACAAAGATCATAGTTCATCACTGATTTGATCTTTTTCCTCACACTTCTGTATAGTGATAATAAGGTTTTTCCTACATTTGTAATGTATGTTTGTTTATGACTTATGCACTCAAGTGGAGGTTATGGCTCATTTAAAAAAAAAATAAATTTGAGAATATCACACTTTTTTTGCCACCTATTATTAGTGCAACTAAAAGAAATAAAGATGTCTACTGGGAACAAAATGCAAATTGTGGATCTGGGAGAAGTCATTTAGTTACTTCTAATGGTGATGATTGATTTGGCCTTAATTTGACTAAAGCTTTATGTTTGGATTACCTGGTGTGATACAGTGAGATTTCTGTGTTTTAGCCAAAGCTAAAAACCAACACCTGACATGTGCCATTTGTGTGCTTCCTGCTTAAATAAACAACAAAGAAAATACATGGGAATTTACATTTTAATCAAGTGTGAGAGCAAGTCTGACATTTACAGGCATTACACTGAATATGTTGGTTCATTAAAACCCTCATCACAAAAATGTAAATGTGTGACCCTCAAATGCTGCACTAATGGAACATTAACACACAAAAAAGGCAAACAAGAAACTACTTCTCTCCACTGTTTTCTATTTCAGAGTTATGGAGAGAACCTCAAACTGCAGTACTTTTGCTTCGGTGGTCGTTCTCATTGTTCTTTCCACATTTCCTGTGATGTCTTGGTGTCAAGACGACATCTATGAAAAAGCAGCAGAGGTACAACTAAAGATAGATGTGTTTTTTTTTTAAGCTGAAGTTAATTACACAGGGCTTGCACTATATCTTGCTTTTCAGGGTGATTTTTGACTTTATGTGGTCTTTCAGAGAGACTCAGACTGTTGCATTGGTGAAGATGTAGCATGGAAGAGATTCAATGACATCGACAATGACAGCTTTGTGAGTCTCATGGGAAGGAGAGGCGTTGCTCAGCCAAACAGTAAGACTTTCCACCATTCCTCCTGTCTCTGCTGCTCCATGCAAAAACCACGCATGGTATTTTTCTGCAATAATACTGCCAGTAACTCTATTTTTGTCTTATGCAGGACACATTGATCACATCTTGGCTGGTCTTTTCGGACACACAACAGGTGAGCGATTCCAGTGGCCGAACCCAAATATGGACAACTCTGTTCTCTCATATTTTTTTATACAGAAAATAAATTTAGTTTGACATGTAATAAGTTTGATCAACGTTTGAAGGTGACTGTAATCATTATTTATTGACTTTTATTTAATCGGGAAAAAAACAACTAGTTGAGATTAAAAATGTGTTTTGCAAGAGTGTCCTGGACGGCAGCCTTACACCCGAACTAAAAACAACAATACTTAGTGCTAAAACCATACATAAAACACTATACTAAAAACTAAAATATAAAATACATATGGAGCATCACCAATAATCAAAAAGGTACTAAAAGTATACAATAATGTTCATTAAAAGCAACTTAAAGCAGAACCCAATTCAGTCAATTAGAAATACATCTACATCCGTATTTATCTTTTTTTTTTTATTCAAAATTACTTTGAATGTATTCAAAGAGACCAGTTCCTTGGTTTTTAGCTCTTTCTGTAGGTTGCTTCACTTTGTATTTCAGTACTGTTAAAAATAAGGTTGTAAATACCTTTGTCATAAAAAAATAATAATAATAATTTTAAGAGTCTTGGAGTTTTTATACCACAATTCAAGCTCACCTTATATGTTCACACTGCAGGCAAAAGTAGCCCAATCTGATCCTTTCCCTCATAGGTGACTCAGATCTCTTTTGTAAACAATAGTATGAAAATCCCAAAACACATAGAATTGTGGTCTTTTTCATTATAACCATGGTCTAAACTTTCAGATTAGAATTCATGTGTTTCTCAAGATTGAAATTCATCACTACTCTATGCTAGAATGAGTCACTTAAACATGATAAAGTAGTTCAAGTGAGCTTAACATTAGACATGAACAGCAGTAAAATACAACACATTAATGCAGTAGTAAAATCAACCAAAAACATCATATACAAAAGTAAAACACTTATAACTAACTATAATTATTGCACAGTGATTCCTTGATAATAAATACTTAAATCTATGTAAAAAAAAAAAAAAGCCCAATCTGAGCAATAATCTAAGCACTCAGCTGACAGTATGAATGGAAAGATCAAGTGACTGTTACACTTTTCAGCTACTTAGAGGCAAATGGAGCCTGACTGTGAGGCGCAAGTCTCACAATGAGGCTTTTTGACTCTAAGGTTTTGTGCAACCTGTGACCTCAATTATGATTTCCTGGTCAGATCCAATATTTTTTGTCTGTTTGTTTGGTTGTTCACATTATTTTTCAAATGTTGCCAATATCAGATTCCAGTGTGAACTGATCATAGGCCTGAACTGAACCATATGTACAAAAACAGTAGAGCTATAAGTGTTCAGGTCATTCAGTATTATCACACAGAGTGAAAATACACCACTACAATTTTTGCATTCAAAGCCTTACTTTTAAGCTAAAACTTGTAAATATTACCAGTGTTCATTGTGCAGTAAAACAGTCCTGGTTTATATGTGAATTATTTTAATTCATTTTACAAGTGGATGATTCTCTGTTGAGTTGTGATAAATCTCTTTTTAAAGTGATGTAAAGGTTACATTAGCTCTAATGATGCTGTTCATACTGAAGACACACTGAAAAAGATCAGATATGGAAATGATAGAGATCAGAAATGAAAAGAACGGAGTCCATGTCATGAAAGCAAAAATATCAACAGTCACATAGACGTTAATGCAGCTGTAATATGTAACCTCATATATAATAGTAAAACACATACAGGGACCATTTTACTACACAGTGATAATACATTCTTATCATATGTAACCTGTTAACTCTGGAATCTGATGTCTTTAAAAAAAAAAAAAAAAAAGAGGACAAAGACAACAGCTCTAATCTATTTATAAGAAGGGATGGTCAGTGTGAAGAATATGATGCATCAACATAGATGACTCCAAGGTGTGCTGATGGTGGATCTGTTCTAATTTAAGAAATTTGAGATGAAGCAGAAATGTATAAATAATAACAAATGAAGCTCAGTAACTGTTGAGACCCAAGACTTAACACTGTTGATTATCTAATTCATAAATCAGTCTAATAATTTGGTATTAATATGTAAATAATCCTGAATATGTATAGTTTGTTTATTAATGTTTATTACATAGTTAGCTGGGAGTGAAATGGTGGAAGCAATCCATCTGGTTGTTTTAAAAATAAATGATGCAGCAGGAAAAAGATGTGAACTTGCATCATCTTTGTGTAAAACAGGAAAGACCCAGAGAAGACAAATCATCAACCAGCAGATGCCAAGGTGAGAAAAATCATCATATTTCACTATAACAATTCAAAACTTTGTGCAAACTCTTTGAAACAAAAATGTTTTTTTCCATTCAGGTTCCAACGCTTTATGTAGCAGTGATCATCATCAGACTGTAAAATGTCCATAATGCTGATAAGTCCTCATTATTATTGTATCAACAATGAGGACTGTGTGTATATTATTTAATCAAATACAAGTGAAAAAGCTGTATTATCTATGCATGAAGGCTTTTCTACTGTCACTGGAAATTCCACAATGTAATGTCATGTGCAACAAAAAAAATGAGACACGCATACAATAAAAATATGCATTTATTTATAGTGATTAAAGTAGCATTCATTGAAAAGAATCCTCCACACTGATTATGTGTGCTCACACACTCACCAACTCATTTACACACTGAGTGTATTGAGTCAGTTTGGACGTCAATACAAACATAAATACATTTCATTTAATATAAATACAGTACTGTACACCTTTCCCTTTAATAAAGTTTCAATGTTGACAGGAGAAGATTGTCGACGACTGGATGTTGTATCACCAACAGGAATCAGAAACCAGACGTGTTAACAGCAAACTGTTTGTGTCCCCGAAAAACTTTCAGTGAGGGTAAAATGGTAAGAAAGTCCAGTTCTTTTCTACTGAAATATTGAAAACATCAGTAAACTTGAAACAAACATTATCAGTCTAAAGGAAATTGTAATGTAAAACATGTTGATTTGGTTCAAACTGGTCTGTTCCACTTTTACCACAAAATAAGACTGTGCATACGTACACAAGGAGAACGAGTGTAAACACTGACAAAAGGCATTTTTGATTGGCATTTGTTACCGCTTATATGTTCATCTTCAAGGAGAATAAGAAATATTTAAGTGGTTAAAACAAGAAACAGCTATTAGTTACACTCAAAAGTGCATTAATCATTCACTTAAGACATTAAAAATGTGACAAATTGGCTCACTTTGAATCTACATGGAATTATGTCCAATTCCTGAAGCTGTTTTTCCATATTTGGTGTCTCGAAATACTCTAATAGGCATGAGCAATTTGTTTTGTTTGGTTACAAGTCAGTGAATGTTACAAATCCTTAAGTTTAAAGACACAATACCAAGTAATTACAGGTTTTATCCACCCAGAATTAAAAAAAAAAAAAAATCACATTATTGAAATGTTAAAAAAAAATAAATCCCGGTCATAAAGTTACTGTCATTAACAAGTCAACCACCGGCTTGCTCAAAGGCAATCAAGATGCAAGAACTGGAAAGATGCACTAAAATTAAACTCCATTTGAAAGCATTGCTCTCATTTTGATAACGTCACAGTGCAAAGTCATGTGTGCAGCTGATGGCTCGTACAATCTCAATTCGCAAGGCACAAGCTAATGAGTCCACTGGAGTCCGAAACAGGAACTGGAGGTCTGTGTACATAGCGGGGTGTGAGGCTGCTTTTTTTTTTTTTTCTCTCAATACAGTGAGATCAATGGTGAGTTTACTTCGTCATGCAGCTTAAGGTGTGTCCACCAACCAAAGATACAAACGTACAAACAAGAGAAAATCAACACAAAACATAAGAAAAAACATCCCTTATGTTCAACTCAATGCTGACTACACAAAGTATAAAAGCACCAAGATTCACTGCACACTGCAATCATTTGTCATGTACTAATTTGGATTTTCAAACTAAGTCACTCTAGTAAGTACTTGAAAGCAGCATGTAAATATTTAATACACCATAACACTTTAAATTGGCTGTTAGCAGATTTAAGTACAGTTCTTTAAATACTCATGAGAATAATTATAGTACTGTATTTATGTTCACAAGAGGCGAAGGCTTGTTCATCCATGTCATTATACCTACTTATGGTTACACCATAAACAAGACTCAGTGTTTATTTAGTTCTCAAGAAGGAAATGGAGCTTTAAGGTGTTATCCCTTAGCTGTTAAAGCTCCAATGTTACTGGATTAGCCAATATTACAATGCCCTCACACAAAAATAACTTTAAACCTGTTTTTCTTTTGCTATGACAATTGAGGAAGGCTTAAGAATGTAGTTTTTTTGATGAATGGTAACCTATATTTTAATGTGACATGAAACCAGCTATTCTTTTACTGTGTATTTAAAACCCACAAAATAAATATGCTTTAAAAGCATAAAGCATGACAGTTCAGCTTCAGTTTCCTCAAATGAAGCAGATTTTTCCATAGCTGTTGCAAAACCATTTGTGTTGTCACCACACCATTCATTAAACTGCATAGTGAGAATACCTGTACTTATATCCTGAAACAGGTTTAGCAGAACCTGGACAATACATACATGCTTTACATTTCAATGCAAGCATCCACCTGACTTCTACTTGTTTGACTACCTGTGGTCCATAGGAATCCAGCTGCAGTGAATAATGGTTGCATTCAGACTTTATACTTAACAGATGTTTAAATCACTTTAAGAGTTGGGTCTTATCAGTCTTCAAGGCACATAACTCTACAACTTCAGCCATAATAACAGTGACAAAGCTCGAATGTTGAATCGTAAAAATATAGGCTGACATGGATTAGGATGGAATATGAATCAAGTCAAGTCTTAACCATGACATTTATAACCTGAAAAATAAGGTTATTCCTGACTCCTTGCAGTCACAGTTCACATTACTAGCACTTAGGACTGGGTGATCTGGACAAAAGGTCAAATGGAGGGTTTGAACTAGGTTTCCGATGAGCTTAGGTGCTGTGGTTGCAGATCAGGTTTGAGATGTTCAAGCTTTACAAATATATTATATGGTGGGAACAATTCCAACTGGTCAGATTTTAGAAAAGCCTTTTAGTTTTGATGATGTCCAGCTTGATTTGACATTAATTTGGTGACAGTGCCACAAACAGTTCAGATGCTGCACCTAAGACTAATGATGGTTCTGAGATCTTTGACCTGAAAATCTGATGCACTCGTCCATTTTCCTACATTTATTCACATTTACAGAGCTGCATTAAATACAACGGTGGCTTTAATATGTCCCATCACGGCTGAGTTCAGAAGCTGGACCAGCAGCTCACAGTGTTTCCGTGATGCTCCACTGTCTGAAGGCGTCATTTCACTAGAAAAACAATGTTACATAAACTCTGCAGGATAACATGGACTGAAACTAATTATTTTAGTGCAGACAAAAGCTACAGAATTACTGTAAAAAAGGGTATAAATAAACTAGCTAACCTGCCAACATGAATGCTTACAAGCAACCTGTAATACAACTCTGTTACACTGATACTTGAGCCATTAAATGTGTTTAGTAGGTTGGAGCTGTTATTATTCATTTATGAACACCATCTGTATAATCCCTGTGAAAAGTAGATCATATGACAAATTAAAATTAATCAGGATCTGTTTTTACACCACAACGGTTTTTTACTTTCTTTTTTAGACACATTGTACATATTTGGTTAGTTTTAGTTCTGCTTTCACACTGCATCCTGCTGCATTTCCCTGTACTTGACATCAGTTGTTTATGACTGCCTGTGCACTGTTCACGTGTTGATAATGGTCATCTAATCATCTTGGTGATAATTTCTTTCATCTTCGGTTTGTAATTCTACTTTGTTTAATCATGTCAATAGCCTTGTATATTTTCCTGTAATTGGTCCACACCATCCAAGAAGTGTTTTCACAAAGTAAATGAATCAAACCATGATTGAATTTGATCGAGACCACCTTTTATTCTCTGTTGATCAGAGTGGATATTTGGTCACTCTGTGGTCTGGGACCTTTCCCACCTGCCCCAAAACCGTGAGATCACCCAGCCCTATTCGCAGTCCGTAAGCTCAAAATTCCTTAGGCAATGTGCATGTATTTGGGTATATTTAGTGGACTTTTCTACTTTTGTAGAGATATGAGCCAAAATTATCAGGATGAAAAAGCAAGCACACAGAACAAACATCTCTCCTCTCCCTGAAAACACACCCAGACAATCCTACAGTTATTTTCCTGCTGCAGCAGGAGGACCTTTGCCATCGGCAGGAGGGGGGTCTATTTCCTGTCTCTTGTCAGTCCTAGACATATCATCCGCCTCCCCCGGTGCCTTCTCTTGAGAAGCAGGGTCATCTTTATCTCCCGCTGCGTCCCTGGACTGTTCATTCTTGTAACCCAGTGGAGCAGGGGACTGGTAGCGGTACTTATAGCCAAAGGCACGTAGGTGGTAGGTGTAGTACTCCAGTAAATACATGTGTGAAGCGTCTACATAGTGGAAGGACACCGATAGGTCCGAGCAACAGTTTGGACCCTGAGAAAAAAAAACAGGATTTGTTACCGTACACGGATATCAAAGCATCATATTTTATCTGTAATTCCTGCATTACAATATCAGGAATAAAGATCAGTGTGGTTTTTCAGGACTGATACAGATTACTGGTAATCGAACAGATCAATAACTGACAGAGTATTTAATTATTAGATTTGCAGTTAAAATTACATACTTTGTACCAAATTTTAGGATAACAGAAATGAAACAGTAAAGTTTGTTGAAATGCCCTTAAGCTGTCAAATAAAAATATCCAATTTTAATTATATAACAATATTGAACGTTTTCAAATTGATTTTAAAGGTCAATAATAGTAACAGGATTTTCCTTCGTTTCTGGAGACTTAATCAGGGAGAATGTATGTTGATGGATTATTCTAATTGCTCCTAAAAACAGCACATTTTCATATATTTGACTCGCATCATTACAAGATTAATTGAGGAAACGTGCCGGTTAGAGATTTGAACATTATTCTAATTAGCAAGAAGAAAGGTGTAGCAAATATGATCATGATAAAGTGCCCTCTCTTCAAGTAAACCTTCATGTTTTTGTTTCTCATTAAAAACATTTCAATAAAAATTATAACAACAACAACTGCAAAGGAACACTGGTTAAACAATAGTGAAGGGATGTGATTATGCATGACAATGACAGAATGTGGTAGAGAACTGTGACCAAGGTAAAAATAGGACCAATGGTCCTGTATTTCACTAGCATGTTCTATCAAGAATCAATAACAACTTGAATTTGTGAGGTTGTCAGGTTCTGGTGCTATGTTAGAGTCCAGTGGTCTTGATGAAGGAGCTCAATCTCCAAAAAGAAGTGGGTGGTTCTTTCGCTGGAGGAGAACTCAACTAATTAAATGAAAGTCCATATATGACTTCCTATCAGAGCTCAATAGTAACTATATTGATATCGCTAACCATTTCCATGTTATAAGCCATCAAAATGTCCCATTATAAATAAAGGCAAATTTTTATTTAAAAAATTAAAAATTCAAAATTTCTCAGAACTGTAAACAAACATTGCAGGTATTGTCCCAAGGAAATTACATATAAAATCTGAAATTAATCTGACCAGTAGTTTCATCAAAGAAGATGTTTGAGGAAATTGCTAACAAAGACAAAGACAAACACAGCGCCTTCACAATAGCTCATGGCATATCGGCCGGTGAGCTAAAAACCTGGATTAGGATTAGTAAATGAACAGATCATCAGTATGGTAAAACTAACCTGTCTCATGACAGTCTAATTGCATGTGAACATAAAAATACTGATAATAATAATTGCAAAAATGTTAATATCAGATCTGAAAATTTTCCTTTTCCTAATTACAGATAAATAAAATGAACTTGCCTCTGAGATCGGGTAGTAGCAGTAACTCCAATACCAGAAACTCTTGGGAAACTTTGCTGTGAGATGTTGCTCTGGAACAAAAGGGTGAAACGTCTCTCTCAGCATTGTGTCTCTGGAGTCTCCTGCCAGGACCCCAACTTTCTCCATGCACTGCCCCATAGCCAGGTCCTCTACAGAGGTAGTGTGAGTGCACAGTTTGTTTTTAAACCCTTCTACAAATCGCCGCAGAGCCTCTTTGCTCAGAACATAGCCAGCACCTCCACTCATGTATCCCTGCTTGGTGTAGGGTTTAAATCTTCGGCCAAAGTAAATCGGCTCTTCCGGAGTGTGATTTGCTAGAACCCATCTCAGGTTGTCTACAATTACGTAGGTGTCATCATCCGCCTTGAGGAACCAGTCGGCCTCATGGGCATGATGCTCGTAAGCATAATGAAAGGCCCGGATTGTTTTCCAGTACAGTTGGTCCCGGCCCTCTTTGGTACCCAAGCCCACTGTGGGGAAGTCTGGGTCATCCACAGAGCTCATGAAGACCACGACGTTACAGTGGCGACTCCATGTGGATTTCACATGCCGAGCCTTCTTCTCCAGGTTGCTAGGACCGGTCATAACCCAGCAAAGAATACGCACCTTTTTGTAAAGTTCATCAGCCATGCGACTATCCTCACCTGGAAAAACAAAATCAACATTAAAATGTTTGCATTCTGTTAACAATAAACTCTGCTAATACCTACTTCAAGCTAGTTTACTCACAAACAAATAAAATACAAGGGCAGTGATAAAAATGTATGAATTATGAAATGGGATGCTCTGACACGCCATCTAGAGATTGAAAGTAGAGGCCCAAACACTGAGTAAAACATACAGTTACACATCTAGGTTTGAACAGCATTTTTAACCCACAAGGCAACAATGACCACAGTAAGAATTTTTTTTAGAACTAAACATTAAAACCACTCCTTACCTGAAAAATATTTAAAAACTTCAATCACTAAATGGTCCAGAAACATTGTCATTCATCAATTAAACCATTAGTTAAATAAGATACATTGGACATAAATAATAACTGTTAATAATAGCAAGAGGATTTGACATGAATTTAAAGAAACTGTCCCTGCCCACTGTGGGTATTTAAAATGTAACACATTTTAGCAAGAAGTGCAGGAACAGACTACGACATTTTGTGTTCTTAATCCTCATTCCACACCAGAGGGCCTCTTCTAGCTCCACTAAAGCTTGTACATTTAGTTTGATGGTGGATATATGTTTAAAGGAAAGGTTTAATTGCAATAAGTTCACTCATCTGTTTCTATATTAGCATGACAGCTAACAAACAAAGCCCCACTTAAGGTGTGTAAATGCTTCACTGATAAAAAAAAAAAAATATTTCAAGTGTAACTCCACCCACTGCATGATTCAGGAAATTGGAAAGAGACTGAGACTGTGTGATGACCAGGTGAATGTGTGACAGGAGTATACCAGTTTTACCACCTAAGAAAGATTTACCAAATAACCTGTTTGTGTGTTCTGACTGTTCTTGTCCCAACTACAACCCTAAAGGATATTTAACCAACGAGACTTCCCAGAAAAAGAAAAAAAAAGCAGTTCTTTAACCTTTGTGGTTGTGTTTCAAAACACTTTGAACTGAAAAACACAGAAAATATCAACCAGTCAAGGAAGTGATTTTACAAGCCTTTGCATAATCCTGGTGGATCTGAATATGGCAATAAAAAGGATTCAAGCTGACCTGTCAGAAAATGAATGACGTTTGGCAAAGTCTGACTGAAGGACAGTTGGAATAAACACCAGTGATTCAAGGTGTTGACATTGACTTTTTTTTTTTCAAATATCATAATTTCTTGATGTAAACTTGTACTGAATGTCTCTCAAGTGCCTGCCGTTTTATTTTGATACAGAAATGTCCAGTGTTATTTCAATGTCTATGTGAGTGAAATAAAGTTTTGTCTTGCTTATTCACAGCAATGTAAGAATGATCGAAATAATTGTAATAATCTCAACAAGAGACAGAGATAGAGCAACAGATAAGATCAGATCAGTGTGCTCAATTTAAGCCATTAAAGTGAGAACATGTTAATGTTAAAATAACCACGAGTGAGAACAGAATGCTTGTTCTGGTCTCACAGAGAGCAGCACATCGCATTTTTGTCTTTAATTGTGATCTGGGAGGAGTCTAAAACAGTCTGCATTAATTTGTGGTTATGATTACTTCCCTTGACTAGAAATGTGAAAAAACAATTTTGACACTTTCTGGCACTAACACTTATAAGGTTATAAAACAATAGGCTCAGCAAAAATACAGAAATTACCTAGAATTAAACCCAGTAAATTGCACAAAATCTGATTTTAATCACAGTTGAAACAGAATGAGCTTGTACTGTTGAAAAATTATCAGCAATATTTTCAAATCAGACCACAGACCTCTATGCTGAGAAGGACAAATACACTCTGAAAGTATGTAGACAAGAATTACAGTACATGGACGCTGTAACTTGATATAGCAGGCTTCTGGTCTGACTCCAGAAAATAAACAGTGGTACTAAAAGGGATATTAGACTAGAAGTATGACTTAATTGTGATGATACTAGTAACAATATACACAAAATCTAAAAAAGAAAAAGCAAATATCTCATTTCCTGTTTTAAAATATTCACGAGCTCTCCTAGTAGTAGGTTACAACTCTACATCATGAAATTTGTCAGTAAAAACTCTAATGAAAGGTGTTCAGTCCACCTGTCCTTCACTCAGACTGACGCCATTTCATCGCTCCATTCAGAAACACCAGACCCACACAAAAGCAGTGAGTTTCCCTCGTAAAACCACCACCTGTTAATGTGGATAATGACGTTTTAGGTGTTCCTTTCTCTGGTGGTAAAACCAGCACAAACTCAAAATTGTTTTTATGGAGCCTTGAACGCTACAATCACACACGTCCCTGAACCATTCCCATCACACATCCACACCTGCTCATTCAGCCAGTCATCACAATATTCTGAGCCTGTTTTTGACTTTGGAGCAATTCACAGAATCATGCTTTGGGAAGCATTAGACTCAGAAGGGGCCTTAAGTAATACTTTAAAACTTCTTTTACCTGTGGATTACTTGCAAACCTAATGCTTCACTTAGGTGTGTGCGAAGCATTTCCACACACTTTGAGTGAAACTTTGTTTATTAGTGTTCGTGTATTAAACACTGTAATGACCCTCTGGTAGGCATATAGACGAAGACGAACTTCATTATTGGATTTACCTCACTCAATTTCTAAATGAACTTGCTGTTACTGGACTTAAATCTTAAATATAAAAAATATCTTTCAGGGGATTCACCTACCTCAGAGTAAAATCATGAAAGATGCACAAAGTGTATATTTGGAAGCATAAAAAAAGAAATATTCCACATAAACTGACACAGTGATTCAGAATTTAAGTGATTGAACAGTGTATATCAGCAAAGAGAGTCAATTTATGAAACAATTTCAACAAAGATGCAGATCAAATACAATCTTTTAAATAATCCATTAAATTCAACACACTAAGGAATTATTAAACAGGAAATTCATTTGATGGTAAGAAGCGTTTAGTGTAATGTCTTGAATGATGTTAAATTGTAAATGAATTACAACAATAATTGATGGCAGGTATTGCATTGCATTATAAGGATTTCACAATTCTGCATGAAATTATCACTGTAAACATACAGGTATTTTGTTAAATAGAGGCAGAAAATACAAAATTATTCTTGTTTCTGTTCCTTTTCATTCATAATGTGGGAATTCTGCTGAAACGTAAAAGCATACTTATTTTTATCTGTCTTTTTATTTTTAGGAATGACATAAACGAAACTCAGTATGTTTCACTAGGGTACAGGAAAGTAAGTATCCAGATCAAACTCACCCCCTTCTGAGTTCATGTGAGTTAGAAACGCGCTCGTACCTTTGTGGTGAGGGTGTTTGAGGTTGAAGAGAGCAGACCTCTCCTTCTTCCAGACCTTCCTCTCCTCCTCTAGCAGGACCTGCTTGTCATGAAGTGTATCCAAGCCTCCGGTGCGTTGAGCGGTCAGACTCCTGTCGAACCACACCGGCCGCAGGAACACGTACAAAGTGAAAGTCCCCACTACGAAACCCGCGTAGAAGGAAAATCTGGATCCGAGTGCCTTCATTTCTGGACCAGGTGTTCCACTGTCAGTTATTCAACTCGGCAGAGGCTGGAAAAGAGAACATTTATCATATGACGGACACGGTTTTCGCCACAGAGGCCCTGGTGTGGAGGTGTAAACTTCAGGAGCCACGGCTGCGTCGGAGATTGAAAAACTGAGAAGTGACGCCTGATAAGTGACACTCCCCTTTTAACATGGTTTACTCACCCGTTTTATCAGACAGCATAGTAGCTCTGTTGTCCAACGGCTACTTAAACAAATACAGGATATGTTAACTTTGGATAAAACGAGCCGAGCCAGTTTTGACCACGACGTCGCGTTATTTCCTAACTTAGCCCAGCTAACGCCACCCAGCCTGCTAACGGTTACCCAGCGAACAACCTAACAAACACCAACCACTTAGTCACACCTTCAATTAAGTATCATCCAGGGTAAAACAAACTTATATTAAATGTGGATTTTCATGTTTGGCTCCTGGCCTAACTCCGTGTTTGGGCAGCTGGCGGAGCTAACTGGCTATCTGACCCGTTATCTGATGCATCCGGCTAACATTAACTTCAGTGCTAAGTTAGCCGTTCTGTCCGTGAACGCAGCTAACGAGACGGTACACATCTGACCGACGCGGCTCTCTGAAACGGTGGTTATAATCCAACAGTCCTCCGAAAACAGCAGACACACTAAGAAGCCCCATGTAACATATGACACTGCTGCATTCACTAACTTATGACTGCTGCGCTTTCCGTCAGAAAACCAGTTTTTCCGGTCAGGACGTTTCAAAAGAAAAGCTCCAGTCGGTGTCGCCAATGAGGACCAGCTAAGGACCGGGAAACCTGGCTTTTCGTAAAACTATGGCTTTAAGACCCTTTCAGTGCTCTAACACTCTGGTCCAGGCTGCACTTGGACTAATGTGATGCCGGCTGCTGTTACTGTACTACACACCTCACTTTATGTTTGTCCTAGAGCTCTCAAAGGGTGCAATGTTGACCAGAACATACATATTTATTTTAGCCCCTTCTCTACCAACATTCCCAGGAACTTTTATTACTAATAACTTGTTGTTTTTTTGTTTGTTTGTTGTTTTTGGTTTTTTTTTTTTTAACCTGGTTTGCATTCGCTCCACACCTCAAAGTTGCTGCTTTGAATGAATATTCAAATCAGGCTTAGTCGTTTTGAGTCACTAACTCAAAGTCCCACTGAATTTCTTTTCATTCAGAATACTTTAAGTAGTAAAAAATGAGTGGTCACAGTTGCTACAATGTAAGAAAAAAAGGGAATAAATGATTGATATTCCAAGTAGGCTATACATATACACACATATATAGGTCTAAATACACACATATAATTAGCTCTAAGTATATAAATGTACCTAAATATGCATATTATAAAAGAGTCAAGTGTTCTGAGCCTGTTCATAAATACAGTCAGCTAAGTCGAGGCTCTTATATTTTGAGTGACAGAGATTATTTCAAAGTACATGAAGGACTGTGCTAAATACATTCAAAATATCAAAAGAAAGTGTTCAGTAAATGAACATTTTTGTCTATCCACTTCTCGTAGCTTCTCTTCTTTTACTCCATTTTACGAAAGATCAAAACACAAATCAAGAAAAGTTTGCAGATGGCTTAAACATTGTGGATGAACAGAAGTGTGGAACTCCGTGTTTCACCAGTCAGTGTTCCTCAAGGATTCAGGGGAAACTGAAAAGTCCTACCTCCCCTACTACGAACTTTATTTAGGGAATGTTTTTTTGTTTTTTTTACCAGGGAAATTTAGGTGAAAACAGGCCAAGGTTTTTCAAAATCCCTGGTAAAGTTAGAGTTCCTGCACTGGAAAAGGGGCTACTGCAAATAAAAGTAATGCTGCATTGAAGCTGTGTTACATAATATGCCTACAACCCTGTTACAGAAACCTATTTAGCATGGCAGAGGAAGAGGAAAAACAGTCACATGACACAGAGGAAGAATCATCAAGAAAGTAGACCAAAGTCAACTCTTCTATTTTTTCCAATCTTTTCAGCTTTGACTGTTACTCCAGTCAACTCAACCCTATTTGTCATATCATCTGAATATGACAAATTAAGGTTTTTGGTTTTTTTTCAATTTACTAATAAATCTAAGTCTGTCCTTGAGGTTACAAGTAACATTCCATTCCATTCCACAGCTAGCATCTATTCCTGAAAAAAGCTAACATGAGCATTTGTTTTCAACCCTGTTACTGGAGTTAAAAAAATAACAGGATGATCTGATTCAGTTTGTGGTCTTGTAAAATGAGCACAAACCAGAGACCAAGTGAAGCCAGTTCAACCTGCTGCACTGCTCTGTGTATTTGCCTTGAAAGTCTGCGCATGGAAGCTTGTGCATTACAAAGATTGTTAAACAAACCTGATCACTGGGAGCTTTTTTTTCTTCATTTGGCAAGAGCTCTAAAATTAGATAAACTAATTAAAGCATTAAACAAGAAAATCAAAGCCCATGCATGTCTTTTTTTTTTTTTTTTTTAAACTTTTACTAAAATTAATTACTAAAATACTAAAGGTTGTCAGATGTGAGGGGATAGTTTTATTGCTTTTAAAAGATGCACAAGCCGTTTAAGCTAGTAAATTAATATATATTTGACCCGAGAAGCTACAATTTCATCTAAGATTATATTTTGTCTATTAAACAAAATATAGTCTTAGACAGAAAATACACCTTTAAACCTGAATATTTGTTGGTTTCATTACAGAGTCTGCCTGTGTCTATTTACAGCCTTGACAATCACCATGTGGATCAGGGACAGAATGACCAAACACTGAAATAAGCATATGACTCCTATCTTGTCCCTAACTGGCAGGATTAAATAAATTACAATTCTTGTGTTACAAGTATACCCTAGTCTCCCCCAGACCTGAAACTTTTCATTTGCAGTATGTTCTACAGTACCCGATTCCAGTTTTAAAATAGAAACTTATACCATGACTTCTGGAAAAGATCACATGAAAGTTACTGCTTGACAGTCTGAAGGTCATGTGCATTTGTTTTACAATGTATGAAGGGTTTCTCTAATCACAGAACATGGCTGAGTAAATCTAGAGTAAAGTCACACCCAGTAAACGTTTTACGCAGAATTGTGATAAAGCTGCAAGAGGCAATGATTGGGCCAAGCAGTGGTTAATTATGTTGTTGAAATGCTAAAAATAATGAGACGAAGAATAATATGAAGGTTTAGCAATTTTTCTGTAATGAGAGATTGGACATGTAGGCTGTAAATCACAGACTTAAGAGAAGTTGATTTGCCACCTAAATCTTTGTAGAATATGCATTTTTCGAGTATGAATCCAATGAAGCACACATGCAGATGCACTGAGATTAAATTGAGGAAAGAAGTTTGACTAAAGGGCTGCTAAAATGGAAATTTGACTGTAGCACCTCCAGTGGGTGCAGGATTCGGGGCCTGAATAAGGAAATTTGGGAGTATGTCAAAATTTAATTTCTACAGTTTTTCACTTTTAGCAGATAAAAATACAGACAAAACATATTCCTTGTGTCCTCACTGCTTGGACCTTAATTACTATTTATGTAATAAGTATGCATTCAGTTCCTTTTAATGTAGAAAAACACACAACCATGAAACATTAATCTACTACAACATAAATAATCACAAACAACATCCAGACAACTTTTATGGTAATGTTTATTTCTTTTAAAAAATGCTCAATGGCCTAAATTTGTATGGCAGTTTAAATAGGTCTAATATTTTTCAAATCACAAAGCCAGTTCATTACTCCTCATAACATTGCGCCTTTAAGAATAAAGTAACAGACTAATGGTATATTTTATTAGCCTAAATAGTGTTAACATCTATTGGTAATGTTTGCAGCAGAGGAGTGTAAATGTCAAAGTGTAATGCCAAAAAAAAAAAAAAAAAACACACACCATCGGGCATACTTATGAATTACCTGTTTACACAGAGTCCAATACACAATGTTGGACTGGTAGTATGAAGCTGATGATCAAGAAGCATAAGGTGACACGGCTTCAAATGGGAGTTGAATTAAAACATAGGCAGCTGACTCACATATCTCACTTTGTGTTACAAGGCTTTACTCAGGTAAAACTGCCCATGGGTAAAATGCCTCCAATTCTTTTGACACAAAGATCCAGTTGACTGTTGAAAGATACACTGACAGTGCCTCAAGCATTCCTGTGTGATTGTGTCTTGGGAGAGAATAACCCCAACAGGTTATACATGACAGTTCATTAATCTGACATGAAGCCTTGAGCATATGAACGCACAAATGAATGAACATATTCATTCAGGTTACACAAAATGTGTGCCAGTGTACAACAAATTATTTAAAAAATATACGCAAACATTATGTGCATGTTGAGATCCAAGGAACCACAGTTATTCACAAACTATACAAGTTAAGCCCTTGTAAGTACATCTCTGAAGGATCCTTAGCAAACAATGCGTAAATTAATTATTTTGGTATATTGAATGTCTGATTGACATGTTGCTTTTTTTGCTTTTCTTTACTAAATTAATTAAAGCTAAGTTCTTGACAAAAAACAAAAGTACAGAATAATTAAAATGCCTTCCTACTCTTGTTTCAATGTTTTTCCTCCAAGTCACTTTTTGTCAACAGGAGTGACAAGCCAAGGGAAAAACAATCATTTTAGTGAAAAACAATGTATGAACTCTGAGTTTACATTTTTAGAAAAAGGTTCTGTAAAGTGCCACAGCATGTGTACAAACACCTTTGTAATCTACAGTCATGTTCACTAACAATTTAATCACAAAAAAGTAGAACTGAAATGTGAGGCCTTATGCATTAGTCCTTTGTTTTTGTCCCCCCCATACACAGTATATAAAACAACTTTTGCAAACACTCATCCAATTTGTTGAGGCATGCACAATTCGCCAGCTTCACAGAATACAGGACTTTATCAATGGCAACATATGGGACAAATCAAAGGACTAAACCAGCTGTGGATACAGTGTGCTGCGGACAACTTCAAAACTAGATGTAAATATTCAGTAAAACTCACTGAAATATTTCTAAAAAAGGTACATATTGTACATCCCTTGGCTTTTCTAGCCTATCAAAACTGAATCCCATCAAAAGGGGAAAATGCATAACTGCACAAGTACAGCTGACATGTTGCGATTTAAACGTGCAACATAGAAATCGTGCTGACTGAAGACACATATTGCCTATTCAATACACAGACACATTTCCCAAATGTGCAAACAGATGATTTGATACCAAATACCAGGTTTAATAGCAATAATTGAATCATATGGGCTCTTCTCAAAAATTGCAGCTGCACCTTAGAGTTCCCCTCCTTGTTGGTCTCCACAGGAGTTCACTAAAGCATGAGCTCATATGTCCACGTCATCAGAGTCAGAGGTACTGGATGACTGCGATTCCTCCTGGGACTCTCCCCACACAAACCTGTAATTGTTCTCCAACTCCTGCTGCCTCTTTTGCTCCTTGTAAACTTCTTCTGTGCCTCCAGTCTGAGGATAAATAAAAAACACCTCTGTGAGTCTCTCTCATTTGAATTTACAAATCAGAGACTTAATTGCACACATGGAAGGCTGCTGCTGATGAGAACACACATCCTATTTTCTATTGTAGCCACAAGGCAATTACTCAGCTTTTTACACCCATACGCACATACACTGAAAATCTATAAAAACACATGACATGTGACATACAGTACTGGGCAAAAGTCTCAAGCCACCTTAAACTTTGTTTTTGCAGGGCTGAAAGGAGCATACATACAGGTATTTATTTATCTTTGTCTTTTCTTCAGATACAACTAGAAAATACAGGAAATATGTACATAGTCTTAAATGAAACACAAAACTGAACTAAACGGGTTGTAAAGGTTAAAGTCACTACTTAAAGTGACCCGTTCCCATGACAAGGAGCAGCACAAACAGAAACATCTGACATGTGTTGAATGAAACCTGAGACGTGTTAAGTACAAAGGGGGGAGGTCACACTAAATATTAGCCCTTTGGTTTATAGAGTGTTTTTTTCCCTGAAACATTTGTTTTTAATGTTGCACATACTTCTCATACATCCAAACTGGATCTAAATACAGAGACTGAGAAATGCATAGATGTGGTCATTAGAACTTTACTAAACCATCCATCCATCCTCTGAACCCACTTAATCCTCACTAGGGTTGCAGGGGATGCTGGGGCCTATCGCAGCTACCTATGGGCGAAGGCGGGGAACTTTACTAAACCAACAAACCTAATGTTGAGTGAAGACTTTAACACAATACTATATGTCACAGTGGAAACAAGGGCGTAGTGGGTAAATGATAAATATATTCTGCTTTTACCTGGGAAATGTGAGACCCCAAAGTTTCCTTTCAAACTGGGTTAAAATTGACACCCTTAATTACCAATCTCTGCTGGACAACTCTACAGGTGGACTCCATGGCTCCATGCAGAAGTAACACTGTAGTTCCCATAGCCATATTTTAGCTTTACTTTTTCATAGCGGCAAGAAACAATGTCAGGTGATCTATCTTTATATATTTAGTCTCTTGATTTGGACAGAGAGGAGAAAGCTGCAGAAGGAGCATGTGTTTTTATTTTTTTTTTTTTTTAAATATATGCTCAGTATTCCACCTACATGGTAGAAGGCTTTTTTGGCAGCCTTGAGGTGCAAATAGCAGAGTTGGGTACAGACACATGTATAAAACACCTCTGCCCTTACATACAGGTGAGTGAATAGCCATACAGACTGCTTTTTTTTTTTTTAATAGCTAAGGCAGTAGTCTAACTGAATCCTGGTTAGATGGATGGCATTTGCTGTATTAAAAAGCACATCTGCTGTTTTATTTCACATAGGTATGTTTGTCTTTTTTATGGTGTTAGTAGAGCATGTCTGGAAAGCGTAGTCCAACAGCGTCATAAAGCAGTGAGGTTACACCCTCTGACAGGAAAACTCATTCTTCATTCTCATTCTTCTTTAACATTTAATATCAGTCATAGAGGAGGGAGTTTTTGTAGGAATAACCATATGTAAAAATGTGATTACTTGGCTCAATACTTTATCTAATATGATACAGATTGTGTGAACACTTATAGCTGATACCTTACAACGCATCAGAAATTGGAATTAAGAAAATTGTGGTGAGGTTTGTACATACAGTAATTTGTGTTACAGAAATTCCTAATCCACAAAATATTATAATATGTATTTACTCACAACTTAAATCTGAAACAATATACTGGAGCCTATTTTGTGACTAAAGTGTAATGATGATTTACTCAAGAGGAAGTTTTGATTAAGAGCACATTGTTACACAAATAAACAAAAGAGAATGGTAAAACAAAAACATGGCTTTAAAAGTATAAACACACATGGATCCAAACAAACTCAACAACTAAACTTACCAGGAGATTTATGAGGAGCTCCCTGAAAGACTTTGTATCTTCTTCTGTCAGCCACTGATCACCTGCCTCCTCTGCATTTTTTCGTGTTAATATCTTAACCTCAATTTTACCTGAAAGAACAGGAGAACAGGACAAAGAGGGCTTTGCCAGTTAAAAACATAAAAAAAACATTCAAGCAAGAATGAGTAATAATGAAGAATGGTACAGATACAAGAGTGAATGAAAGGAAGGACACACATGGATGATGCTATTTTCATTTGTTAAACTCCAGTATCTGCTGTCAGATACGTTCTTCGCCTCCAAGACATTTAATATGACAATACTAAAATGGGACAGTACAGGCTTCCTGGTCTAATATGAAACTTCAAATCTGGCATCAACAGCAAAATATACTTGTATTTCAGTCTATTGTATTTACTCACTTTTGGAACATTTAAAACTCTATTAGGATGCATTTAAAACATGTATGGACATATTTAAAAGAAAGTTAAAAATCTCTGTCTGCGCAGGTCTTGTATCATAAAACGATTGCCATGTTTCTACCTGTGCCTTTACTTGTTTCTGTAGAGTCAACCAGTATGTAAAAGTTTCTGGACAACGATGAGAAGAGAAATATAGAACTTTATGCTCAAGATCACAGATGGAAAAAGAGGAAGGCCGTGAGTGTTTTCGGGCACTACCCTTCGTACCTTCGGCCTTCAGTCCTGCTTTCTCTAGCTGTTCTTTAACCACGTCCTTTATGTGCTGCCACTGGGGATCTCCTTCGCCCATCTCCTGAACTTTGACATCCCCATCAGGGCTGCTGCCCGTCTTATACTTAGTAATTTTGATCTTAACATGGTCGTCAGCCGCTTGGTCTGGGGTGTCGAGACAAAAGAGGAACAAACAACACAGAGTTCACCTCAAAACCATTAGCAGGGCCACAGGATGGAGGAGGTAAGAGCCGAGGATGTTTAATTAAAAAAAATGCTCTGTCTGATTTATATCCAAGTAGTAAAAGCCTTTAATCAATCTGACCCATTTTCATTTGAATTCCGTTATTGATTATATTATAACCCACAGACTTATCAATGGCAGCGGAAAGATCACTAACTAATGAACTGTATGCTTCTGAAAAATGAACAAAGTACATGTGTGGATCTGTTGAGGATGGAGGATGTAACGTCAAACATCTGCTGTGCATATGGATGAAATATGAAGAGAATGAGGGCACACACACAGAGTGTACAGATGTACATGGAGGCTGCACTGCCTGGTTACCTGGCTGTTTGGGAGCCAGGCTGGGGCTTCCTCTGGTTGGGTCACTGCCTCTTTGAACAGAAGCTGTTGGCTGTTCTGGATCCTGAACTTCTTTCTCCTCAAAACGGTCAAGGAGCTTGTCCAGCGTTGTCTCCAGTGCCTGTGTTGCCTGAGTGCGATCAAACTCCCCTTTAAGACCCTCTGTTTCCAATTCCTGCTGAGCCTGCAGTGAAGATGACAAAGCAAACAAAGATGAGACATATCTGCACCAATTTTTATGTTAAAAATACACATCTATAAAGTTTGAGACTGGAGCTGTTCTTAAATTTATTCCGTATGGATTTTTAATTTTTACAGTTACCATAGGACAATCTCTCCTTCATTTACTTAAACAGCTCTATTTGTGAGAGCTACTTACCAAAAAAATACCCTCAAAGACTGAAAGTATCTACTCCACTGTGCTTCAGAAGATGACTGCACAAACTAGTTTTCAGTTCAGTTATCCTCACAGAGAATCTTATTCAAAATGTCCACATTAAACAGAAAAAACCTGCAATAGGTCATCTCCATTTGAATGCATTCATATTTAAAGCGTTTTTTCTCTCACTGTCTTTGTATACCCTGTTCTTGAGTTACACTTAGCAATCACATGTGAATGACATGTATTGCTATGTGATTTTCTTGTATTTATTCAACCCAGGGGGGTGTGTGTGTGTGTGTGTGCGCATGTGTATTCATGGGTGTGTGTGCATGTGTATTCATGGGTGTGTGTATGGATTTACGAGTGGTTCTCAAATTGAGATCAACATGTCAATAAAACTAACAGTAATAAAAAAAAGTCTGAAACCTCATTTATGATGTTGTCAAACTCCTTCTGCATCTCCTCCTTTATCTCCTCAATCTTATCAGATGGCACTGTGAGGTCAGCTATTTCACTCTCAAACTCGTGTAAAAGACGTTCATTTTCATCTTTCTCTTCCTCGTCATGCTTCTCCGTTACCCTGTTGCTTGTTTGTTCCTCTTGGCTTTGTTCTTTCTAAAAGAAAAAAAATACACTAACTGAAAATACATGTCTCAAAAATGAAAAATAAACCACAAGAAGTTCAAGAAAGCATGGGAGTGGTTTTGTGAAGCACTGACCTTTCTGTTGCTCTCTTTGAGGTGCTGAACAAATTTCATCAGGTCTGCTGGGTCAGTGATGATTTTAAAGTTGAATTTTTCAACTGAAAGACATTAATTGGAAGGGCGCTTCAAAACATCGAAACATTTATCAGTAGGAAAGGAGTGTGTTAAAATACTAAAGTATTCAATTTATACAGTTGGTCCATTTTTTAGAGGCCACAAACATTAGCTGCACTGAAATCACAAGGTCTTTTAAATAGAGAAAACAAACCCACTGTGGTTGTTAGTCTTGTGCCAAGCTTTCTAATGCAGAAAACAGGCTGTGAAAAAGTCATGAATGATTATAAACAGCACTGGTCTTTCCTTGTGTGAGAGAGAACAGCATTTGTCATACTTTACCTTCATCAACGTCATCCATGACTTCATTGTCTGTAATTGAGTCATAGCCATTATCTTCTGCCTGTTTTGGGGGGGGGATCAAATTAGATGGTGAATGTCAATCTATACCCAATTCTGATTATCAGAAAACACATAATCTATGCTTAAAAAAAGACAAACACTTCACTTTCATTTCAGTACATTAGAATGGCTGCAGGAGCCAAGGGGCCTCATGTACAACATGTGCGTCCACCCCAAAATGCGGTGTACACCCTTTTCCACGCTCATGTTCAGAAGTACAGTGTAATGACTGTGGAAATGTGCAGTCCTCTACGCCAACTTCACTGGTGGCGTACAAATGTTTCTATAGTTTTTGAACCCTTGGCGAAACTTAGATGTGATACTGGGAAACTGTAAATACTGTGAAAAAGTTAATTCCTCAGAGTTGTGCACATCAGAGACACACAAAAGAACAATTAACACACCATCCTATAACACCCCCTGAACCAGACAAATCAGACACTGGACCCATCAATACCAATCAACCCAGTAAATTTCAACCATATAAAAGAGACAAGGACACAAACTTCACTCATTGATAAATGTACTTAATGTAGTGTTAATGTCTGTGAGAACATTTATACGTCGGTCCAGGCCTCATTAATTCTGCCGATTGTCCTCATGATGTCCTCTTGTGACTGGGATAAGGACACGGCCAAAGATGGGCATCAGCAGCTGGCTATTGGTGAACCGAAGCGTCGGCTGACACCGGGAGGTTGGTTGAATCCCACAGTGTGTGTCTGGACAGTCTAAAACGCTTAACATAGTTTCATGCCCGAAAACTGCAATCAGTCATCACCAATCTCATGGTTTTGATTTTTGGAGATGAAAGTAGACATGATTACAGATGTCCATGCATTATTTGGTGATGACTGATTTCAGACTTTAAGCTATGTAATTTCTTTTTTTATATCAAAATCTCACGTGGAGAGGGAGGAGTCTGGTACTCCAACATATGCGGTCAATTCCACGCTGATTGGGATGTACAAAGGAAATGTGCTTGGATTTGGGCATATGCTAAGTTTTGTTCATCTGGATTTTTTTGTGCATATGGAGTTTTCCGGTTTTAAGCGTACGCCAGGTTTCAGTATGAAATCAAACGCGTCTTTGTACATGAGGCCCCAGGTTTTTAATTATCTGTGTTTAAAACTAAGGCACCTCATAGAAGCTTGTTAATTGTTCTTTCATTCATTGTCATCACCTTGAAAGATCTCAGAGGATTCAGTATCTCTGATTTCTCTACCTGATCATCCTGAGAAGCTGTAGTTCCTGAACTTCCTGGCTTTGTAACTCCATCCCAGAAATCTGAATCTTCTGCTTCTTCTGACTCAGAATCCTCAGATATATCAGTAGTATCTGTTTTAACATACACAATGAAAGTTAACAAGTTATCTATTTAAAATATAACCCTAAATGAAAATTTCAGTGAAACGATCATATTTCATCAGACAATCCTGTAATGAAAAAATGCACCTTCTCTGTCTAACTGGTCTGAGTCATCAGTGGGTGCAGGTGATGACTCGTCTGCTGTTACTTCCGTCACTCCATCTGTCCCTTCATTACCAGCCAACATCTCATCTAGACTCCTCAGCTCCTCTGAGATCTGCTCCACTTTACGCTTTGTGTCCGCTGAGATCAGGCCAAGGAAGGTAGGAGGAGGCAGCAAAAGGAAAAAAATAATGAGTTTAAAGAAAAAGTGAAAGAATGCTCATTGCAAACTATTTCTTAGGAAACGAAAATAAGGTGATTAAGTCAATACTATTGGATTTCACACATAAATTGCTTATTTTGCGATAGAGGTTAGTCCTTCACTTCATGTAAATCTTTTGTCACCATTTATTTGTAGCTTTATGGGATAAAACTGTTTGCTCTAATAATTATATAAACAACCGATTGTGAGGTTTCCCAGGGAACAGTGACCCATGGCTGCAAATTCAAGGGCAGGCAGCTGCTGAAAATGATAAGAAGTAGGCTGTCCTTAGGGTACGAAGCCACAATATGTATATGTCACTGACTTAGTACTTTCTGTATTGCACACAAAATTTATACAGCTGGTGCAACAAGAAGCTGCCATTAGTCTACTGATGTACATATTAGGATGACTCTCAAGCCCCTTTTCACACATGCTCTGCTGCCCTGAAAGTATCTGGACATTACCCAAAGAGACTGTATAATTTAGACTCAACGACTAAATAAACTTTACCCAGTCAGCTCAGCTCCCTAGTAAAAAATGTGTGAATCACTGTCCAGAGACATTACAGCTATAGTATTACATAAAACTGCATAAATAAAGACATACCTTTTCCATTATCACTAATGTTAAGTTATGTGTATCTGCATAACACAGCTCCAGATGCAAATAAAGATTAGATTAAATGAGAATTTAAAGAGGACAATGTCATTAGTTTCAGGGTAAACATTCAATTTTTTGTAATGAAATGGCCATGTACAGTAAGTTTTATGGAATGTGATTTTCAATGCATACTTTGACATATTATGACCGACCCATAGTATTACAGATATTTGTGCCCTTCTTTAAAAAAAAAAACAAAAAAACAGTCGGTTCAAGTTTTTTGAAGCACATTCTTGTTGTTATGTAGATTTCACCCCAACAGTAATACATGTGACCGTCTCCAAAATGTCTCTGCACTGACTGTGACCTATTGCAGGTGATGCAACTGAGTATAAAAAAATTCAAACTATCCTGTTGTACCTGCAAGACTTAATAAAATGTAAAGACATGCATCAGTCTTTGTTGTACATCCTGGTTACATTCATTATACAAAGCAACAATGTACAAGTTGGGTTGTGATGCTATGATTTGCCAAACTATTACAATACATATGGGAGTTCTTAAAAATCATCAATATGGAAGTTTTTTTTTGAAAAATCTGTGTTTCAAAAGCTGTTTAAATGTAACTGAGAGGCCAAACATAGAGAAAATGTTAGTTTTGCAGAATGTATTTGTGTGGACAGGGCATTAAATTAATTTATTGTGGCTCTCTTGCATGACATGTGATTTAGTGATGAATGAATCTTCCTCTTGGATCACGTACTACACATACAAAAGTTAAGCACTGTTCTGGCTCCCGAGATCAGAACAAAAACATGTATTCAGTAAAACAAGCTCATACATTTTTGAAATTACTCACCAAAAGTGCTTTTTTCCAACATTAAGCCCTGCTCTAGTAACAAACCTCAACAACAGAACCATGTCTGATATTCCCTAAACACTGCGCACAGTGACCTTCATTTTTGTTAACTCACAGACTTGAGCTTTGACATAATCCATGTACTGCTGAGCACTTAGCGCTGGTTGGCACACAATGCCTTGAGGTTTGGCCGTAGATGGTGGTTTCAGGAACGGATGCTGGCAGGTGCGACTGGTGTGTATCGTCAGCACATAGCGACACGACTGAGGCTCATCGACTCGCGCAATGTAGTCCCCTGAGCCTTCCTCACACACGAACTGAAAACATCACAGTTAAATCAGCCAGAAGGGCCTTCTGATGCAATAAGTCATGTTCCACTGACTAAATACTGTACATCCATTTGAAGTAGCCAAACAGGATCTAAGAGTCAAAACAAAACAGAACCTGACTCTCAGATGCATAGGAATGTTAACAGAAATGTCACACGCTGTGGGAATGACTCACCCGGACTTCAGTTTCTCTAGGATTTCCATTGAGATCACACTTGGAGCCATTAACATAAGTCTGACTGTGGTAACGTTTCAGCCTGTGTTGCTTAGAGGCCTGTGGAAAAGAATCAGAAAAGATTATTTAAGTGCTTTGGAACAATGAGCCTTTGTAACTTAATCCATGACTTGGATTTGGTGCTTTTCATGTATATGTGCTTGAATTCATTCACAAATAGTCATGACCACTAATAAATCATCCAAAAACACACACTTTCTGGCTGGACCATTCATAACGAAATTAATCCATTACTAGCTAAATTTAACAAGTTACACATAAGGCTGCACTATAAAAAAGTAAATATAAAAGATGTTAAAAGGCTTGATAATGGTAAATTAGCACAATTTATTTAGAATAAATAATAAAAACACTGAACAGACCTATTTGATAAGTTTGTATCTTCATTTTTGTGAAATGCAGCCAGAATTTTCTTAATTTACAACCTTGATAACGGATATTTCTATCAAATATCAGGTAGCATTTGACTGTATTCTAAATTACTTTTCAGTAAAGTCTCATGTCAGATCTTGTGAAACTACTTTTCATTTGTTAAGTCAACAGTTACTAGGTTAAATATTAAGCAACATCCACAACCAACAAAAGATCATGTGTCTGGTGCAGACAGTGTTAATTTAATGACAGTGACACAGTGTGACAAGTCTTGGTTCTGCTAGAAAATCCAGTCTGTTGCATCATTCTGATCTGTAGTGATGTTAGGGATTAACTTTTGAAAAGGGAAGATGACAAAACGTAAATCCGCCTATTGCCCTAGTCCTAGAGAGCCACTATCCTGCATGTTTTAGATGTTTCCCTCTTCCAGCACACCTGACAATGTTATCAGGCTTCTGCAGAGCTTGACGATAGGCTGAATCAAGTGTGTTGGAAAAGGGATACATCTAAAACATGCAGGACAGTGGCTCTCAAGGACCAGGGTTCTAATGTATAGACTTACTTATTGTATTATTAAACACCCAAAAGTGTGATAATAGTCCTTTTTTTCATTTGTTTGATAAAGGACAGCACTATTTTAAAGCCAAATTTGTAACGTTTGTCTTTTAACAGGAATATTTTTGCAAGTCACAGCTTTTTTTTCCCCAGTAACAAAAGATAACTTGCTTAGCAGAACTGTTAGATTATATATCTTGATACAATTGTATTCATTCAGTTTTAAACATAAAGAGAAAATCATATTGTGTCATTTCTGTTTGATTCACACCATAAGACCAGGGCTGATTCATCCCCATTGCCACATACAATTACATTTTTTCAACTTCTATGCAATTAGGCTAATTCCCTTTTCTTTTTTATTGAAATGTGAGACCATTATGGTTAAGACAAAGAAATAAAATGACAAATGTGAAGCAATTTTACCTTTGCTGTTTCATTGCTCCAATCAAATTCAGACTCATAATAACCAAGGAAGAGAACATCCCCTTTGATTTCTGTGTCTGAGGAGAAAAGTATTTATTATCATCTATTGCAATTGCCATGAAAAACAAAGGCAACAAAAAGTTAAGCTCTTACCTTCTAAGTGATACTGTCTGATGTGCTGATGGTGACAGAATTCATATGTCCACCAATCCTTTGTCTACAAAAGGCAAAGGGAACAGAGATCTAAATGTGCAGCCCTGCTCTGATTACAGAACCAGATAGTCACAGTGTATCTGGATTCAGGTATGCCAGACTGCTGTTTAGGGATTGTAACACAGCTTAAATGCATTACCACTCATCATCTGACAAACTATCTGCCCATAGACAACAGGCCTGTGTCAGCTGACTGGGACCAGGCATAACCCTGTTTAATATAGAGTATTTTCTATCTTAGGAACAGCTGATGCACATGGAAATTAAATGTTATGTAATTTAGTTTGTTTCGGAATGATGTAAATTTTTGTGCCATGTGAATTCCCAATTTCAGTACAATTACTTTACACAGATTTTCTTTTATGCCTCCATCTACACTTGTATGAGTGGTGGATATTAAAAGTATCTATTTCACACAGCTCTAATTCAAATGATCACATGCAGTACGAGTTAAAAAAACATTACTTGAAGTAGAACCAACTATTGCACTTTAACTAAATCTTGTCAGTGATGCATTTTTATCAGAACAATTATAACATCCAGAAATTTCAACATATATTAGATACATAGCTGAGAACTAACCTTCACTAAACATGGTGCGCTGTGCATTGGACTCAGGAGGTCTGGGATATCAGGCCCAGTGTATCCTTGTGAATCAGGCTCTGAAGCCAGATCTTGATGAAAGCGGACCGCCTGGGCTGGAAGTCGACACTCATACAGCTGCTTATACTTGCTGGAAACCATCATAACCTCCTCAGTCTTGGTCTAAAGGAAAATAACAGCCATTAGAACAGCATAATCCTTAATATGGCAGTTTTGTAAATAACACTATTAAGAATGATGGAAAGTATATATATATTTCAGAAGTGTATTTAAGCACAAATTTGGAGTACTTTCTATTTCTGAGTATTTCCATTTTATGTTACTTTGTACATCTACTCCACTAGTACTTTTTACTCACAATATATTTCTGACACCTTCAGTTGTCAACAAGTTACTTTAAAGATGAGGGCAATACACGATCTTGTTTTAAAATGCACCATATTATTAAGATTAAATAAGTGCTTCCAGCCTTTCAATGTTGTACAAAAAGCACAGTCTAGTCAGGCACACATTTCAGATGTCTAAGAGTTATTAACAGCCACAGCAAAAAGTTATTTTACTCTAAATTTCTGACATTAATTTCAATAAATGTAAAAATAATAATAATAATAATAATAATAATCATCTGATATCTCAGAAATCCCAGATTACAGAAATGGTCTAAAAACTGAAAACAGACTTGCGTATTAGAGCTTTGAGATTTGTGATTATTCTTTCACCTCCCACTAATCATGCGAGTTCTCAGATTTATCCAGTGTCCATGTATATGCAACTATGTATAAAGGACTTCAAACTACCACCTCCAACAGCAACAGCATGCAGCTCCAACAGTATTACTAATCTAACATTATATATAATAAAATGTTAATCAGAAGAACCAAACTTTTACATCACTGGGCTTCATGGTGCGGCTAAAGGCTATTTATGTACCTCTACATGCAACACTTTCAGTGCAGTATTTTACATGGCTATCTGAGTACTTGTTTTCCCATTGGTTTTGGTTTTTAATATAGGTCTTATGGTTATTCAATTGCAGTCTTTTTCTTTTATTTAAGCTGGTAGCATAGAAGAAACTAAGGTTGTGTTTTGACAGCTGTCAGCAGCTGCGTAGTCAATGGCTAATAACTCTAGCATTGATGATTCTTTATGAAATAAAATAGCAATTTCAATCCCATATTTTATTTTATGGCGCAACAAGAAAGTTTGCTACTCTAAGAGGTAATTCATATTAAAATAAGACATGTAGGGCTAGCTAACGGTAGCTTTCGTTACCGTCTAGTTATCGTTAGCTAGCAGGCTAATATTTAGCTTTCCCAACAGTCCTCACGCACCTGCCCCAAGATGACGGGATCGGGGAGAATTTGAATCCCATATTTCATCTCATTCAGCTCTTCCAAATTCAAGAAGGCTGGCACACAGAGGGGACATATCAACAAGAAAACATACAACCTCTTCAACCATCGTATCAAGGAAGCAGCCATGATTGACACCCTGCTCATACCCCCATTTGTCGGACAGCAACAAAACACAGAAATTCTGACATGGTGGCAGCCGATTGGTTGATATGAAACGCGCTGCTTCACCATTGGCTATAATTGGTGTCACTCAGCAGGGTTACAGCTACGGGGTGTGTTCGTTTATAATGCCGACACATAGTGAGCGAACGGAGCTCGTACCTTTGTGATGTGTTTATTTCAGCAAAACAACATACATGACAGCTGCCAGCGTTGACATGATTTAAAAGAAACTCACTCACTGAGCAGAGACTAGCCTGGTGAATAAAGTGTGTTACAAGCCAATTTGCCCATATAACGGTCATTATTCACACTTGGCAGGTTTGTGGGGGTTGTTTATTTAAAGGGTCTACATTTTAACGAAATAGAAGTTATTTTTGAACTCCTTAACATATAGTCCATTTAATAGCCTTTGTGTTATTGCACGGGAACATAAATTATGCGTTATGAGTAAAAATGGACCCTTTATTTTGCATGTTGCAATATGAAGCATCTTTACCTCAAACATGCTGCACACACGTAGGTACTGCCAAAACAGATTTTTTTTTTTTTTAAATTTAAATAAATAAATAAATACACAACATACGGACCTATGCACACACGCCCACCCACCCATCTTGCACGAATTTCCTGCAAATGATACATCAATGCTTAGGTTATACATATTTTTAAAAATGGGAAGATGCATGTATTTGGTGTCTGTGCTCCGGCTCGTAGAGGAGCAGTCTTGTGTGTGAAATCGGAGCGGTGTGATGCTGATTGACCGCTGCTGCTGCTGCTGAGGCGCGGTGCTGCTGCTCCTGCTCCTGCTGCTGCTGCTGCTGCTGCAGGGGAGCGTCCGTCCACAGCCTGCAGTGCTGCGATGTGCGGCCGCTTCATTTGTCTCACGGTGCCTGTGCTTCTCACATCTAATCCTATTTGGAAGAGCGAGCAAATTCATTAAGAAGGACGAGCGACCTCCATAAAACAGGAGAAGGAGAAGAAGCGGCTTAGTGTTGGAACTGAGGTGAGCTCCTTTCTGATTTATCTGTGGTAATAATAGTCATGATAGGCCCACAGCCCTGTGTAGAGCACATTTATTTTGGTTTCAACTTCGTTAGGGCACAACGAGTGGTCTAAATAATAAAATGGGACAAAAATGCATTAAACGGTTTGAGTCATATTTGCAGACAAATGCTTGAAAGTCATAGCCTTTAAACAGGGGGATCTGTGTTTTAGATATCTGCAAAAAGAGAGTGCAATATAGCGGTGCATCAAGCTGTGTGTGCATGTTTTTTCCTGCAGTCTTATTCACGACAAGGTAGGCTAATGGGCCTGTGTAAGGGGTCGAGTTAAAATGCAGACAGGGGTGTATTTTCGCTGCATGGTCGCTGGATTTTTGGGCAGATGACTGCATTTCTTCACATTCTTCCTACGTGCAGAGGCTTGCACTGAGGATAAAGCCTTAACTGCATATAATTTAATAGTCCAGAAAATGAATGGATCCAAATGAAGCGGCCAATCTGTCACGCGCACTTTGGGAGGGACTCGCCGATCTGTGGACAACAGTGTGTCTTATTTCCCACAGACAGATTGTAGGTTAATTAGGACAGCACAGCACTGCGATGCACATTCTAAGACTTGGCTGCATCACTTTTCAACTCTCCTCATCGGCCCAGTTGTGTGTCCACGCGTGGCAACATCACAGCTCGGCATGTTTGGAGATGCAGATTGTATGTCCATATGCAGGACTGTAGACCTGCTGTGAAACTGTAAGGGCGGATTAAAACAGATCAACAAAACACTGGGAAACTGTCACAGATCTCTGTAAGTAGGGTTTCCCCCTGACTATTCTGTCCCCATCGTTTTGGACATTTAAGAATTTACTTTTTCCTTTTTTTTTTTTTTTTATTTAATTATTTTTTTGTATAATCATCAAATCAAAATATTCACCTCCTACCACTCCTTTACATTCCTCCTCCTCCTTTTATGGCTTTTATTATATGAAAAATGCAGGCCTGGGCTGTGCTGTAACTCAAATGATGGTTGATACAGCTGTTTTTCAGAAATACACTGCTATCCTTTTATGAAAGTCAGTTTAATGATTAAAAATGAAACATAATTATAATATGAGCAGTTGTATGTGTTTTTCTGTTTTTACTATTTCTGTTATATTTATTTCTAAATTTCATCCTTTTAAATGTTGACTGATAGTGGATTTTTAAACGAAGATGAAATGAAGGTAATAACTGATTAAACAGGGAATAAGTTTCTCACCAATACACAGGAAGGGTATGATGTACTGAGCTCTTTCACTGTATTAGAAATCAGATATCTTGAACTGAACATCCAAGTGAAAATAATAAATACTAAAATAAATAAATCTGACTAATCTAACGCAACAGAAAACTCAAAGTAGTTCATCACTAAATGTTGAGGAAAGAAGCAGAGGATTTGTTTTTTGTTTTTGTTTTTCCATTAATAGAGTAGACTCCGATAATGTCATGTATTGAAGACAGTATTTACCTTATACTCTGAAGATGTGTGGTTTTAGAGAGAATTCTCATGCTTTCTCTGAAAACACTATAGTGACTCTGGTTATTAACTGTCTCTCTAATGTGCACACGACCCCATATTACAAATTAAACAGGAGGAAGTGCATCTAAAGGGAGCACTCACAGCAAGCCTTTCTTAACAGAAATGCTTAAGTGCACAGACTAGTGGATGAGCTGATTGGTCGCTCAGATCCTCCCTGGCTTTCCACATATTGATTTATTCAGATTACTGCAATTACTCTAAATTGGTCAACCCCAGACTGTACAGGATTTCCCCCGGGGGCCATAAGATGACAGCAGCAGCTGCCGATGCACCATATGCAGATGGCAGTAAGGCTGCATGATGCAAGAAAAAATTAATATGGCAACGTCTTTTTTCTGTACAATATACTGTATGTCAGTATGAAATAATACAGAGATTTCCCCTGATTAATCACACCATTAAGATTTCATAAACTGATCCAAAATTGTTGTGATTGATGTTGGACGTCTCTATCTTGAGCAAAAATATTTGTGCATCCAAGAACCCCTTATGTTAGACTTTCAAATCCATTCTGGAAATTAGAGATGGAATGATTACAAGGACATTTACTACAAGTAGTTTCAGAATCTGGCTCTGACAGTGGCTGTTAATATGGGCTGGAATGATGTAGTATGAGGGAAAATAATCATACAAAAAACAAAATTTGACTAGACTTAAACTTTTTGCAGTCTTTTATTCATTTCCAGATTTATCAGATAAATACTGTTTTGAGAAAGTTCAAGTGTTATTCAGTTTCTTAAAGATAATTTTCTCATGGAGATGATAAGCAATTAATTGGTAAACAGCTGTCATTATTGTATCAGTCTGTAAAAATCCTCTTGATGACTGGGTTTAGCTCAGATGCAAGATTTCCTTCAATATCAAGGTTCATTTGTTTCATTTGACATTGCACGTCCTGTGATATAGCTGTTACTCGGAAGTCTCACCATGTTGATGATAACACAGTACATGGTACAGTTCTACATGGTAGCATCTTCATCCATGTTTGGAACTTTCCCTCCATATTATATATTATTTTATCCCATAAATTGCATGCCTATACCTCTGATTTCATTTTCTTTACAGATGGGGAAGGTGCTCACTCATCTCTGTTTACTATCTGGTTTCTGGAGATGCAGGTGTCTACAGAGGATGCCCTTTCACTGACTGGATAGAAGCAGGTGGGTAAACTCTGGAGTAAGTATTGTCAGAAACTATGCAAACATGGCTAGAAATTTGCAGATGCACATGTTTTTAATGCTAGATGGATTATTTGAATAGACCTCAGACAAATGGAAGCAATTGTTAGCTTTCATTTGTGGTTAATTAGAGAATAATGTAGTTGCATGCAATAGCACATCAATCAGGCTAAAAATATGTAAACAGCAAAGGACATGTTTGTGTACTCAGTCCAAGCACAGGCCGATATGCTCGAGTCCTCCTTCATAAAGCGGAAAGCTAAACAAATACAAAATTCATCCACTATTATTTATGGTTTTCATCAAACTCACCAAACACACAGGACGACATTTGAGGAGTAACCATAACACAAAACACGGATAACATTTAACAGATGGTGGTGCTGTAGTCGTACAAAGAATCTGAAAAAAAAAAGACAGAACAAGGTCGACTTTCACTGTGAAAGCACCCAAAGGCCCACCCACACCATGTGTACACACCCCAACGGCAGTATGGCCCCCAAAAAGAAACACTGGAAGTTACTGATCATCACAACTGAAAAGTAGCAGAGAGGATTTATGTTCATTAAATGTCTGAAAATGGAGATATCTGCCTGTACTAAATACAGAAGATGTGAGTCGCGGAGGGGTTAAAAGAGAGAAAGTGGAGCGGTGGAGTTCAGAGAGGTAAGGATGGAAAGGAAATTCCAGAGTCTTCAGTCTTTTGTTTAATCCATTTGGAAGTCTTACTGCAGATGTCTTGTGTTGATATGATCACATTTTAGATATAAGAGCATTTTATAAAGCACAGATACCATCAGCAGTGCACTGCTTAATTTAATTAGTGCTTTTATAGCCATTTCACTTAGTGTATGCACTTTAAACATCTGCAGATTGTTACGGAGGAAATATGAAGATGATTCGAAGGACGGTGTTTGTGAGGTTTTTTTTGTCTTAAAAACAAACACATTTTGGGTTATGTTAAAAGTGTTGGTGGTCCTGATGTGACACCGATGTTAAAAAGATTGCTGATAAAATATACACAGTCCATTCTGTGCTAAAAAAAGAAAAATGTCTAAAAGTTTCAAGGCTCAGATAAATGTGGTAATGGTCAAGTAATGACTCAAGTATCTCACAGCTATATTTTTTTGATGTGATACATTTTCTGTCTGTTTTAGTAAGACAAAGGGGGAGTTACTTCCTATAACTAAAACCTCATGTTGCAACCAATGTGTGAGCTATTGCATTTTGTTAGATTCATGTGATTTCTGGTCATGAAAGCTGACATCCTCCACTCCCTGGCTGCACCTAAAATTCTGTTCTTGAAAGATAGGAACAGAATTCTTCACAAAATAGATTTTGCCACTTGTCTCATGCAATAGACAATTATTTTATAGAAAAAGCAGATAAGAGGAGATATTTGACTTTTTCTAATTATCTTTTATTATATTGACCGTTATATCTTGTTTGAGGAGAAAACTGAAGTCCTTTTCTGTGTCAGGTTTCAGGATGCGCTCCTTGAGAAAGACGGTGTTGCTGGCCATCCTGGTGTCTGTGGTGCTGGTTCTGGCTCTGCTCCATTCCTGGCCCACCCGAGCCTACACCACTGTGGATGTATGGCAGCGACTGGGACCTTTAGTGGAGAGGAATCTGGAGGAGAGACTCCCAGAGGCAGACCAGCGATTAGGCAGTATCCCATTTCACGTAAGGGAAAGTGTAGCAAGGTAAGAGTTGACATTCATTTTCAGTGAGCAGTTAATGAATTCATATAACAGATTCAGTCTATGTTCACACTGACAGACTTACCACTCAACTCAGATTTATTGCTCTGACTGGATTTTGCCTTTTTTTTTTTCACATGGCCAGTTTTGTCACTGTTGAACTGAACACATGCTCAGTTGGATTGTTCATTCAGTAAAAAAGTTGTAATACATATTGGAAATACATGCTTACAAGAAAAAGCTGTGTGTTTGAAACTTACTTACTATTAAGTAAAAATGTGTGTCCAGCAAAATAGTCCATCAGTGATGTACTGTGTTTACTGCTGCATGAATTTGTATGTTGTATTTTATTGCTGCAGATTATTGAGGTTAAGGTCATTTTAAGTATTCTAGTTAATTCTAGTTAAATTTCAATGTCACATGAATTCTCAACTGGCTGTACAGACTGAGATCACACCACAAATGATCAGAACTGTATCTGATTTAGAAACACATATTCCAACGGACCAGATCTTAACTGAAAAACTCAGAATTCATGTGATGGATGATGTTTACACTTTTATGACAAAAACAGACCAGAGTCACATTATGAGGGAGTCAGATCAGATTCATGTGACTCCATCCTGTAGTGTGAACATAGACGAGAGGTAAAAACAGTGTGTCAATAATGTGGTTCCAATGATCTGTCCAGCTTGTTGGCGCGTAATGGATGTGTCTGTGAGGGTGAGAGTGGAGGCGTAAACTTGCCCTTTGCCCAACTCTTATTCCCACGGGTGTCAGCTCACCCACTGCACACTGCCTTTAAGGCCTCTGAGCTGGAGGAAATGAAGAGGAGACGTGCCAAGGAGTACAAGAGTTTCCAGAAGAGGTAAACAGAAATATGAACATGTGTAATACTGTAGCTGAAAGATGATGATTGAACAGATTGTAAGATTGAGATGGTAAATTCAGCTCTGGAGGATTTCTGATCAGTGATCACTTTCATAAAAGCATCAGTCTACAGTGTTAGATCCGTCACAGTTTTGTTACATTAATGCAAGTCAGACAGTTTCAGAGGAATCATATCTTGCTCATTGATTATTTATTTGTAAAGCCTGAAATTTTACAAGACTTCATTTTTATTTTTCTTTGCTATTTAAAATGTTGTGGAGGGAGAAATGAAATGAGAAAAGCAGTAAGAGTATGATTGAGCATGACTGAGGAGTTACAATGGCTAAACTCAGTTCCATTATGCAGTGTCAGTTTTTCCAGGTACCTTTTTTCACCTGAATTTTTCAAGTAAAATATCTTGTAAGAGTCCAATTACTTCCTGAAAGTAAATGTTTTCTGCTGGGATGAACTGAGCTGAGTGGTTTCAACCTAAGCCTGTTTTTAGTCTTAATTTAACCAGAATTCAAAGCAAATTAGCTCAACTTTACACCTCAAGACAGAAACGGCTTTGTGTAACAATACATTTAGGCAAGGCAAGGCAAAGTTTATTTGTGTAGCACAATTCATGCACAGGGCAATTCACAGTGCCTTACAAAAATGGAAAAGAGGCAAGTTAAAACACACAATTACAGTTAAAACATAATCAATAGAACATAAATAACAATCAATTAAAATAAGATAATTAAATTAAAATAAAGTAAAAGAGAAGAGAAGTGTGCAGATAGATTCCTTTCAGTTGTTGTATGCACAGTTGAACAGAGCCATTTTCAGCCTGGACTTAAACACTGTCAGAGTAGAGGTCTGTCTGACGTCATCAGGAAGACTGTTTCAGAGTTTGACTGCATGGAACTGAAATGCAGCTTCACCCTGTTTAGTCCTGACTCTGGGCACCAGCAAAAGACCTGTCCATGAGGTTCTCAGGGTCCGAGATGGTTCAGACGGGACCAACATGTCACAGATGTACTTTGATGCTAGACCATGGACAGACTTATAGACCAGCAGAGCTGTTTTAAAGTCTGTTCTCTGAGCAACAGGAAGCCAGTGCACAGACCTGAACACCGGACTAATATGGTCGTACTTCCTGGTTCTAGTCAGGACCCGAGCAGCAGCGTTCTGGATGGACTGCAGCTGTCTGACAGCTGGTTTAGAGAGTCCAGTCCGAAGGCTGTTACAGTAGTCTAACCTGCTAGAGATAAATGCATGGATAAGTCTGTCTAAGTCTGGTTTAGACAGTAAACCTATGATTCTGGTGATGTTTTTGAGATGGTAAAAGGCTGATCATGTTATTGATTTAATGTGCTGTTAAAGTTTAGGTCTGAGTCCATTTATTATAGATTTAAAACCTGATTTTTAGCTTTTAAACTAAGAGATTCCAGATGAATAATGACACTTTGTCTGTGTTTTTGTGGGCCAAAGACAATGACTTCAGTCTTGTCTGAGTTTAGTTAGAGAAAGTTGTTTTGCATCCACACAGTGATCTGTTGGAGGCAGTAACAGAGTGAGTCCACAGGCCCATGTTCACGTGCTGTCAGCGAGATGTAAATCTGAGTGTCGTCTGCATAGTTGTGGTAGGACACGTTATTACTGCATATTAACTGGTCCAGGGGCAACATGGACAGATTGAAACAAACAGAATACGAGAGTTGTTATTGCACTTTGCAATCATTTCTGAAAAATACCTCTCCCTTGTTCTATGCAAAATCTAGTTGAACACACACAACTGTTCTTTATAAATCTGATAATGAATCTGAAGCTTAGACTTGCGCCATTCCGTTCAGCCCTCCGGCACTCCTTCTTCTGTGCCCTGACCAACTCATCATTTCTCCATGGCGCCTTCTGTCTGTTTCTAACATTTTAACCTTAACAGGAGCAATGGTGTCCAGAACATTTAGAACACAAGAAGAGTATGAGTTCAACAGATCATCAACATTAGAAAATGAGGCGTTTTCAAACCTAATCACCTCCATAAACAGTGTGCCTGTGCTGTCATTAATGCATCTCCTCCGAACAACTGCAGGTTCAGCCGTTGGTTTGGGAATTACTGACAGTTCAAAGAAGACACAGAAATGATCAGATAAAGCAGCATCGACCACATTGACACTGAAATATTTATTTATTAATATTAATATTTATATTTCTTGTCCTTTTACCCATCAAAACATGAATCGATGAAGCTTCCAGCACATTGGGCCCCGGCTTTTCCTTGGAAAAGTCAGGAATATTCATCTTGAAGCCTGGACCCAAAACACATCAGTTGGAGACATTAAACTGCTGTGGAGGGGTTGGGGGAGGTGGGCGTTGATTTATACATCTAGTTGGACTATTCATGAAATCTAAGCCTTAGTCACGATCTAGCTTTTAGAAACTGGTCCCAGGATGTCTCTGTGTCCAAATACTTCACATTTTAGAGGTAAATAACAACAGCTGTGGAGTTAAAGACACTGACATGAAGCTTTAGAGCAAAACAGTGTGTTAGTTCATCATCACTGAATGTATTTTACATGCACATCCCTCTAATGTGTTAGGTTTTCCTCCTCAGGTCACAGTCTCCTGCAGATGTACTCGTCATCGCAGAAGCAAATAACCCTTTACAGTATCCAACACAGGGGGTGGAGGTACGACCCCTGAAAACAATCATCATCCCAGGTAGGACTTCACCTCGACTGGGACTCACAGTTAAGCAGTTAAATAAATCTGTAGTGTTGTCCAACAGATAAAAATGGGTTAAAGAGTGCAAGTTTTAGCATCAAAGATCATTAAATTTATCATACATTGACTCACACATTAGCAAAGATTATCATAAATGATGTCATAATGTGTGATGAGTTGAGGGTTTTCATAGTATGTGTGTGACATAATGAACAATTATATGCATCCTTTCTCTAGACAGCACACATGTATTAAAGTCTGTCATCATTCGTCCACAGGTTTGGCCTTACATGACATTCCCAGAGACCATTACTCAGTAAGTAGGCAACATGTTTGTCTTTATTTGTACATATTGAAGATATCAGCCATCTGCTCATTTCACCTTTTCTCTGCAGGTAAACGTCACTGCCACTCTGGGAACGCTGAATGTGGCAGCCGAGGTAGAGGGGGTCAAAGTCAAAGGTGATGGCGAGATGCACATGATGCTGTCAAGCAGCCTCCTGCCCAACCTGAACCGACAGCTGCAGTTTGTGACGTACACAAACACACTGTTTCACCCCAGCACGGCAGACACAGGTGAGGACTCTGAAAATCTGCCCTGCAGGGTTTTATTCTTAACTCTGAAGTTGGTGTTTCCAGAGCCGTCTTTGTGTTGTGTTAGTCTTAATGCACTCAGATCTGTGTGTCAATATGTAGAAATAACTGTGATGTGTGTTTAGCGGGACTGAATGTGTAGGTAGAATACAGCAACAGAAGTTTAGATAGTACTGATCATGAAGACAGTTGAATAAAACAAGTCATTGTTAAAGGGAGAAACCCAGTGGTCGACAGAAAAGGCAGGATTACGGACCAAATTTACCTTTGTTTTTCAGACGTGACCCAGTCCAAGTTTCAGTTTATCTTTATATTAACTAATAACTTATACTGAGCAGTAATTTTTTCTACTTTTACAATCTTGTACTGTATTATGTATGCTGTTAGCCATAAAGTTATTCCAGTGTGAAAAACTGTTCTATTCTGGTAGTTGTTCTCGCCCCAGTTAATTATAAATACAAGATAAAATAAAGAATACTAATAGAAATAAAGAATCTCATAACTCAAATGTGAAATATGAAACTCCACTAACTATACATAGAGACGGAGTATCAACTTATAAATATATAAATATAGTGCAATTTTTTGTGAAATTGTGGATAACAATGGAATAAATAGGAATGAAAAGACAAATGTGTCTGAAAACAAAATTATTCCCACTCTCTAGGTAACAGTAGATTATTGTCTTATTGTCTGTGTCATTATTGCCTTGTAATATTATTTCTTCCTTGGATGAGGCAAATCAATCACATAACAAATAATTTAACAAGAGTTAAATATTTACAGGACATCAAATACATTCATATATACATGCAATAATACAGTGAACAGAGAGGGTAAGAGAAAGAAATGAAAGTGAAAACAGTGGCATAAAAGCTTTTTCTTTCTTGTCATTGCTCCTGATCTGACTTCTCCATTACTATGTATTCACCACCCCCCAACACCCATGTGTATCTGCAAAGAGTGATAAACCTGAAGCTAGTTGCCAAAATCTCAGTGTTTTGTTTTGTTTTTTTTGTACAATAAAATGTTCAAATGTGCATCATCTGACTGAACTACAGGAAAGTTTTGGGAAGGGTCATATTGTCAGGGCTGATGTAAGCTCTTCTGGGTTTCCATGTCCTGTTATCTTTCACCCTCATCCCTATCTTTCGGTAAGCAAAACTCCCATCAGCTTAAAGGAATGAGCAATTACTGTTCTCTTCCAGACAAATGCTTTTCTTGGTCTCAGTTGCTGTTAAGTAAAGGAAATGTTTGAAAGTGCTGTTAGATTGCAAGTGAGGAGACGTGAAGGGCTGGTTCTCAGTCTATTATCAAAGTCCATTATCACAGCTCGTTTATGTCATTGATTGTGCTTGTTTTTTTATTGCTTCCTTTTTCAGTCCATTGCAGTTTTGTCTTAGGATGTGGGCTGTTCCCTCCACTGCCAATGTGTTTGTATCTTTGAAGCAGTTGTAGATAAAGTGTAAATGTTCAGCCACAGCTGGATAAAGGTAAAAAAAAATAAAATTCTGTTATTAAAAATTGTTTACATTGTGTCTTGCAGTGCAGTTTGAGACAGAGAGACATCAAGCCACATTCATTATCAAGATCCGTCATGGTGTAACACCCAAACTGTACAACACCGGATCCAAAGGAGGTAAAACACAGCAAACACTTCAGAATTACAGTCAAGTTACACTGGGGTAAAAAGTTTTTGGACACCCCATGCATTTGTAAAAATTGCATTAAGAGTCACTTTTAAGTCATTGAACTCTACCAAGTATTGTTCCATTCTCCAAACCCATATGCTCCCCTCTGCACACGCACTGTTCACTTGAGGTCAAAACTGGATGTATCAGCAAGATAATGAAACACACATTCACACCTATGGGCAATTTAGATTAACTAATCAACCTATCAGTGCATGTGTTTGGATGGTGGGAGGAAGCTGGAGTACCTGGAGAGAACCCACACAGACACAGGGAGAACATGCAAACCCCGCACAGAAAGGTCCCACCCCCATTGACTGGTGTTGGAATCGAACCCAGGACCTTCTTGCTGTGAGGCATGAATGCTATCCACTGCACCACTGTGTTTGTAAATTGCCCGTAGGTGTGAATGTGACAGTGATTGTTTGTCTCTATGTCAGCCCTGCGATGAACTGGTGACATGTCCAGGGTGTACCCCACCTTCGCCCATAAGTAGCTGGGATAGGCTCCAAGCGACCCCTGTGACCCTAGTGAGAATAAAGCGGGTTCAGAAAATGAATGAATGAATGAATGAATGAATGAATGAAACACACCTAGGGCTTAACATGTTGAAACTGTCAAATATGTAGTTTTTTTTTTCTTGTTAACAATAAACAAGAAATATTTGCATTTGCTTGTTCTGTCTGATACAGCCACACCTTTAGAAATACAAAAAAGATTTTTCTGCAAATATTTCATGATAATATTCAAGACTGTGAAAATTTTAAGGGCATCTGAAAACTTTTTTCCACTGCTGTATGTTTTCATTATTGCTTCTAAAGACCAGAAATCTCTGAAAATCAACTCTCCTACTTCTGATAATTGTTTTCCACAGACTACAATGTCAGTGCCCTTGTTACTATAGCTACGAAGACTTTCCTGCGTTATGATAAGCTTCAAGATCTTATCGACAGTGTGAGGAGATACTATCCTACCGTCACCATAGTAATTGCTGATGACAGTGAAAATCCTAAAACTATCTCTGGGCCTTACATCGAACATTATATCATGCCTTTTGGAAAGGTAAGGAAGAGCAGGATGCAGTCTGTTCACTTCACGTCATTGCTGTTGAGTGTTTCTGAAACTGAAGTTCAGTGTCATGTCTGTAGGGCTGGTTTGCTGGACGAAACCTGGCCGTTTCCCAGGTGACGACGAAGTATGTGCTGTGGGTGGACGATGACTTCATCTTCACAGCAAACACCAAACTGGAGAAGCTTGTGGATGTTTTAGAAAGGACCACACTGGATCTGGTGGGGACAGATGAGTCAAGCGTGCGACTTGTTTATTTTGTGACATGTCTGTGAGTGATGTGAGTGTGTGTTTGTGTGTTCAGGTGGGCGGCGCAGTGCGGGAGGCCACAGGTTACACTGCCACCTACAGACAGACCATTTCCATTGAGCCCGGTGAGGAGGAAGGCGACTGTCTACACATGAGAAGAGGTTTTCATCATGTCATCCAGGGTTTCCCCAACTGTGTGGTCACAGACGGTGTCATTAACTTCTTTCTTGCTCGAACCGACAAAGTCCAGCAGGTCGGCTTTGACCCACGACTGGCCAGGGTGGCTCACCTGGGTGAGTACAGAGTAACACTAGTCACAAACCCAAGCTGTAGATAGGTCTGACACAGCCCTCTATCATCCTGTAAAAGGGATAGAAGTTATTTAGGTCATCTGCGTAGTTTTACGGCACTGAGTACAGGAGAAGAGTGAAGATGTTTTGGTTGAACATGTGCACATGAGAAAGTATGTCGTGTATTAAAACATCTAAATCCCAGGCTCACCTGATAGAGCATATCCTACACATCCCAAGGCTGTATTGCAGTTTCAGTCTAGGTTCTTTACTGCATGTCATTCTTAATCTTTCCTTTCTCTCTACAATATCTTCAACAGATGCAAAAAGCCCAGAAAATCTATCTTTAAAATGACTAAATCCTTACAAAAGAAAACAAAGTGTAAAAAGACTTTTGTTTTCATCAAAACATAGCATTTTCAGGGTGTCAGGGTGTACTTGGAGCTTGGAGGTTGTTTTTCTTTCACATTGTGAGGAGGATTTTCAAAGCAATAACACATAGATAGAGTGAGGAAGGAGAAGAATAGTCCTGCGTCTGCATCCCAGAAATATTTGACCTTATTCCAACAGACTACTGTCAGCAAACACAACTAGAGAAACAACTCAGGCAGAGACACGCTTTGTAATGTAACAAGGCTAAATATTTTAACAGCATAGGCCAGTGATTATTTCACAAAGCTGGTAGAAAAAACATGAATGCAGAGACGCCTGCGGGCAGCTTGTCAAGGTGACTGTTGTGGAATGTTGTTTGTACATTCATTTTGTGTCTGATTTATTAGGATTTTTTTTGTATTTCATAAGATGCAAAACAACAACAATAAAATATCAGAATCATGTTTACCATCAAATTCTCTAGCCCTTAAATAATCAACATAAGACAAAAAAATCCTTATCAGTCATGTAAAGATATATGCCAAATTCTGTTTTGATAAAAAAAAATATATATATTGAAATTTGTATAGACTAATCTTAATCATTAGCATACTATAAATACTATAGATATCAATGAAACAGAAAATACTATTTAAAACTGTTAAGATGTTGTGTGGTCACTGCCAATGTTCTTAAGGTACATTAAACCATTGGCTTTTTATCCACCTAAGAACATGTTCCTGTTTCCTTTGTATATTTGCATTATGGAAACATCATGTGTTCATCTGCAAACTTGAAAAACACATGCAAAACGCAAATCATGCAAAGCTTAAAATAACATGAAACGTTACCTTCACGGTCATTTGTAACTTTATCCTGTAGTCTTTTCTGTGTAAACAAAACTCAGAATGCAGGAGGCAAATCTAACAAGATACTTACAAAGCAGATCTGTTTGCTCACCGGCCTGTGCTTTAAGTGTTTTGAAGATGTTCATCTATTTTTTTGACTTTACGATTGTATCACACACTAAGAAGATTCTTGCAGATGTAAATGTGCTGTGAAACGTTCTTATCAGCAGACGCCAGTATCTCTTAAAGAGCTGTGATTATCTTTGAAGTGTGGATTGTATTTAACTTAATTATACTGAGTTTTATTAAATTAGAGCAGAGGTGTCAAACATGCAGCCCTGGGACAAAACTGGTTTCAGTCTACTCCGATTTTACTTTCCTTACATTTTTTTTATTATTTGTTCTGAAAATTACAATGAAAACATTAACAATCAAGGATGTCAAATGCATTTTAGTTCAGGGGCCATATACAGCCCAATATGATCTCAAGTGGATCAGACCAGTAAAATGATAGCATAGTAACCTATGAATAATGACAACTCCAAATTTCAAACTTTTAACAATATTATGCTTGTTACTAAATGTTTTGTGCTTTTGTAGATCCACTATGACCTGTAATGCATACGTATAAATGATAAGTCAAGGCATGATGTCGGTAAAATTGCATTTGTTTTTATGAAGAAATTTCAGGTTGTTCAGGTTATCAAGTCAAGGGTAATTTGTAAATGTAAACATTTTAATTTAATTTTGCTTTTTGCACTCAAAGACAACATATTGTGGGTCATTATTTGTAGATTATTATTGTATTATTTTACTGGTCTGACTGGTTTGAGGTCAAATTGTGCTACATGTGGCCCCCTGACCTAAAATGATGTTGACACCCATCAGAGGTTTGAAGTGTTTAGCTGAAGCCTTTTCTCTGTTTTTCAGAGTTTTTCATTGACGGACTTGGATCCCTCCATGTCGGCTCTTGCGACGACGTCATTGTCAATCATGCAACCAAAATCAAACTCCCCTGGGTCAGCCAGTCTGAGAGCGACAAGACTTATGCCAAATTCCGCTACCCGCCAGCCTCCTCAGACGCCACACACACCAAAAACGGCCTCTTGTACTTCAAGAACCGGTTTCAGTGTTTGACTCATAATTAGCTCCTCCACTCCTTTGCTCCTCATGTTTTATCTCCTCTGCTCTTCCTGAGTTGCCAAAGAAGTTCTGCTCCCTCTCGTCCTGTCAGATTGGATCTCAAACACCTTGGTTTGCCTTTCCTTCAGAGCAGGTGTCAAGCTTCACTGTAGAGAAAATGTCCTTGTGCCATTAGAGCATGTTTATTCTATTGGTGTGCCGCTCTGTGGTGACCTAACACGTCCTCGTACGCAGTAAATAATATCCAGATGTCAGAAAGTTCAGACTGTCTTGATGTGAAAACAGTGGAAATATAGAAAACAAGCTGTAGTAACAAACATGTTGTGTTTACAGAGACCCCGGTTACAGATCTTATGTTATATATTAACTTTATAAAGGGAATACACTTACTAATACGTTTGTTAAATACTATCTGGCGATCATCACAGAGAAACCAGGCTTTGATCAAATCCCACAGGTTAGCCTCAACAGTAGAGTCTGAGTCACTGCTTTTTCATATGTATGTCCTTCTTCAATTTGCACTATCCACAAAGTCAAGATGTCAGAGACAGAAGCCTGAGCCGAGGACAGAGGGACACTTCTTACAAACTGACAATCTTGGCGACACAGAGCATAGGTATCCGTTATACCAATGCCACATGAAGAACGTATTTCAGACTTTCCTTGTTTGATACCTACGCTCCGTGTGGAGGTTTTGCTGCTGGCTTTGGGAGGTTTCAGTGTTTTTGTGTTTGCCAGATCTCGTTTTTTTTGTTTCATCTGTGAGTGAGAATAACAGCCGAGGAGGACAAGCTTTCAGTCCCATCTGTCTGGAGTCAGACTTGGCATTACCTTGTCTTGGAGCCACTGTTTTTCTTTTTCTTTTCTTTTTTCCTTTAACATATTTATCTTCTGCTGCCTGTCACCCTCCAGTTTCTTCAGCAAGCATCTGTAAAAGGAGAGCGTTTCAGCCCAGTGCACGCTGATGAGTGACGTACCTGCATTGTCAAATGCTGCCTAAAAGAAAAGTTGGATGAACCAAAGTGCATGTTTATATTTACTTCATCATAGAAGAGAAGAAAAAACAAGCACCCTTAAGTGTCAAAGGTGGAGCTGGATGATGTAGTGATATATTAAGACATGGTATTAGTCTGAGCATGAATGGAGAACATGAATGATGCTCAGTGAGATGGAGTTGGAAAGTAAGTGAAACGTTGAACCTCAAAGAGGGAGGACCCTGTTTTTCTATTGAAGGCTCTTCCTTTGAGAGTGACTGTGGGTTAAAGACTGTGAAACACATGCCTGCTGTGAGGATGCGGCTCTTTTTTATACCATGGCCTTTAGATGGCGCCCTTGTACCACATTATTGTTTCCTAATGAGTCAAATTAAATTAGTTTTTAACAGTTTGTTATTAGCAAAGAGGTGCCAGATATTTATTGACTTTTCTTTTTTTTATCTTGAGAGGAATATTTTAAAACAACAACTATTTTGTGTGATGTATTTGTGAGTTTCGGGGTTTTTCGTTCAACATCAGGAGACACAGTCAAACTAAACTAAAATGGCTTTTGTGTTGTTGTGTGTTTAAAAAGATTCACATTAGGATTTGTAATTATCAACAGGTCTATAGCTGAGCTGAAAGCCTTTTTTTAACAGTGATATTTATTGTGTTAACACAGAAATTTATCTTGCCTGCTTCACCCAAAAATCTCTTGTGGGAATCTCCTGATAATAGGAGATTTGACTTGAGCATTTTTTTTATTTATTATTATTTAAAATACTAACATATTAAAATGTCCGTCAAGCCCTTTTTCATTCACAGAACACGTGTCATTTACATAATGTGGGGGTTACGGGGTGAATAAAGAAAGTCACAGGATCAGCTGTGACTGAATTTATGCTGAAGTCTGTTTTTTGTCTTTAAGGCTTGGCATGAGTCATGGGTTCAGATTGTTGTCATTCATACTGGTTCACAATGTCATGGTCATTGTCAAGGATGTGTTCAATTCATTGCATTTTCAGCACCAAGGAAGACAAATGCTATTGCTGCTTGCAAAAAACTGAACTCTGTTTTCATTTCTTGCTTCACACTGTAAATAGTATTCAGCAGAATAACAATCGCCCTTTGTAATAATGAATGAGGCATGAGTGGACTAACACTGTGGAAAAACAACTGTTAACCGGAAATGTATATGACTATTGTGAGGAGACGGTGACTGAAAACCTCTCAGCCCTCTGGGAGGTGCTCTATTGACGGAAGGTGTTAACAGGATACACAAGACAGAGCATGATTCACATTATCCTGACACACACACACACACACACACACACACACACACAGACTGACCAGTTGTAATGGCAGTAGAATTCAGTATAACCTAACCACTGCTTTAAATGAAAAAATACTAAACCAAATTGCATTTCTAGAATGTAAAGATATATCTTTAGGGGTACTTTGTGTATAAATACACAGTCTGAGCCACTTGTGTGTCTTTGAGATCAGGGTTGTAGTGTTGTAGATGCTACACTGCAGACCTTAATAACTACAAAACAGTGTAAAAGTTTTAGGCCACAATTAGGTTCGTTTTTAGTAAAGATATAATGGCCACACATATTAATTTCTCAGTCTCTGTATTAAGATACAACCAGGTACATGGAAAATATGTATAGCATTAAAAACAAAAGTTTCAGAAAATAAAAGCATCTACAGACTAAAGTATCCAGAATTTAGTGTGACCTCCCTTTGCACTTAACATATATTTTTTTTGTTTTCAATTTACTGCATTAATTTTACATTTTTACACAGGAACAGGCATTTGGGCTACTTTTTTTTTTATGAGAACACAGATCACTAAATACTGATTTTAGAAGCTGTTTAGTTATGATTTTCTTCGTGGGTTTTTAATGCTGGGCACATAAGTCATGTATTTCCTTATTATATGTGAAGAAAAGAGACTAAGACATACATATGTACACTATTTACAACCCTGGAACAACAACAAAAGCTAAAAGTAGACTATTGCACAGTACTATATATAGAACCACACTGCAGATGAGAACGTAGACAAAATGTTCTGTCTGTGTTTACGGTGAAACAGATGGAAAGTGGAGAAAATGCCAAGAGGTTCACTCTTAAAATACTGATTTAATATTAACAAATGGCCTGTTTCAATATTTTTGTTGAAATTCAGTTGACATGTATGACACAAATTCTCCACTTAAACCACTGTACAACTGTAAATTTACTGAAATAAATTTAAAGTGATTAAATTTAATGCATCTTTAAAGAATCTGCAAAATCTCACAAGAAAAAAAGGGGGGAAAAAGACTGCTGATGAGGACACATACAGAACGATAAAGATACTGCTTCAAGGAAAAGAAAAGCCATTACAATCAGTCTATGTGTCATAATGTGGTAACATAGAAGCTAAAAGGTCTCCAAAAATGGTAACCCTGCTCAAAAATAGACATTTGTAGCTTCCATTACACTACAGAAAACACATATGCATCATCAGTCTATTTTGTAAGTTAATTGGTAGAAAGTCAGCGGTATTTGCTTTAACCAAAACTGCTTTTCACATTATTACAATACACTTTCTACCGTTTCTTGCATTCACTTCCAAATGATGCAGTTTTCCTGAAAAAATGATGACCAACATTTGAACAGCATTTCTCTTTAATTCCATGTGTGTTTCAGGATGCTACAAGTCACAGAGTTTGCACTAATATGACAGAAGCCACATGAGATTATTTACATTCAAAATGACAGTGACACATGAGCACCTCTGTTTTATCTCTGTTCCCTTTTTCCTCTTTCTGCTTGATTACAACAACTTGAGCTTTGTGTGAGTTTGCAAATGTGTTTTGCTTAGATAACACTGTAACAATGGCCGGGTTAAAATAGCCCACCGAAGGGAAAACACAGCTATTTGCTAACCTGCAGGGTTCGCACTGACATACAGTACTCTGGAAGCTGGATCTTTAAAGGACTGCAGAAACAAGATGTTCTCGAGGGGAAAACAGTGGAATTGGTCCCTTATGAAAAAATATTATGAGTTACAAAAATACCCATAAAGAAATTTCCAGTGGTGCAAGATAGAAAGTCATATACATGCAATAAGAAGTACAGTCTATGTGCTGATTTAAAACCTGCTTTAAAATCTCACTGTTGTCACAAAGCATGTAAACACACACAATTAAACCAATATGATTAACAAAATCCAAATGAGCCACGTGCACCACAGTGGCATATAAAGGAAACTTAGGACAATATGTGATGATTGAAAACACTGAAACATAGAGGCCTAGACTCAGTAGAGGCACTCTGACTCCACAAACTGAGTTCATCTGTCAATGCGGGTCATTATTGTTCGCTCTCCGTGAGCTGATCCAGGTTGTTTGGCTGATGCACTGAAATTGTCCCACCCTCGTGAAATATAGTTGTCTGGAAACTGGAGGCTACACCCTGAGAAGACAAAAAAAACATCCAATTAAATCATTTTTATCATTGTTTCATTAGATGTTTGACTTCAAACAGTGCAAAGAACACTCCTACCTACTAATGTTACAAACAGTTGAAGTAATGGTAATATTTTTTCCAGTTGAAATAAGTCTAATAACTTTGGGACAAAGGAGGAATGTACAATAGCATATTTTACCACTTACAAACCTCTAATATGCAGCATATTTTATTGGTTAATTTTCTTATGAATTTATTTCCGTTTAGGTGTGAACTCATAAGTTGATTTATTTATTTACTTATTTATTTTAAAGATTCAGAGCTAATTTCAACATTAAACAAATATCAACACAGGTATTTCATTCTAGGTGGGTTAAATATAAAAAAAAAAAAAATTCCATTACTACTTTGTGAATTAGCAAAGCACATTTAAAAAATAAACAAACAAACAAGCAAATATACATACAAACAAACAAACAAACAAACAAACAAATAAAAAACATGACTGGGACCCTCCTCTAATTAAAACATGACAAAAATAAAGCAACAAAATCATTACATTCTGTAATGATTTATTTTATACTATCTTTGTGTACTGTGCTTGAAAATGATGGATGAGTTGCAAAAACACACATATTTGGGCATTTTTCTCTTTTACTTTTCCAACGAAAAGATGATGGCTAGGCTACATAGCAAAAAATGTCAATGTTACTTATAATTTTACTTAAATGGCTTGACTAGATACACTTAAGATTAAACATGTTTCACAAATATACAGTTCAGTCATAACATTATGACCACTTACTGGTAATGTGGTATTAATTTTGATTATCTCACTCCATGGGACCTGTCAGTGGGTGGGATATATTAGGGAGTAAGTGAACATTTAGTCCTCAGAGTTGATGTGTTAGAAGAAGCAAAATGGACAAGATAGGGATCTAAGCAACTTGGACAAAGGAAAGATTGTGGAGGTCAAATCCCTGGTCAGAACATTAAAATGTTCATTGCCAGTGTAAAGTGGTTAGTACCGACCAAAAGTATGTAAAGAAGAACAACCGGATCTCTGTAGATCCCTGAAGTGCTGGAAGTAGAGAGGTGGACCTCCATGGATGGGATTTATTTGTCCAACATCTCCCACAGATGTTCATTTGTCCTGAGACTGGGAAGTCCTTCTTTAGTCCATTTTTGGTCAGTACTCACCACTGCAGACCAGGAAAAAAACAACAAGACCTGCAGTTGTGCAGATGTTCTGACCCAGTCATCACTGTTACAATATGGACCTGGTCAAAGTCACTCACTTCCTTACGTTGTTCATTTTGCTGCTTCCATCACATCAGCTTCATGGACTAAATGTTCATTTGCTGCCTAATATATCCAACCCAGTGTCATTATAGTGAAATAATCAACATTATTTCCACTTCTCCTGTCGGTGATGATAATGTTATGGCTGATCTGTGTACGATGTTCTGGTGAAGAGTTAAGAGTCAAAGCACCTGTAGGTACAGTACATGAAGACATTTTTTTAATCACATTGCCCTGTCTTGTTTTCTGACTGTTGTTTTCTGTATTGTTTATAGTTTTGGAACATTTATTATTGATTATTTTACGTAGCCTTGTTCTTGATGAGCTAATTTTTTTTTTACACATCTATAATCACTTAGTTTTTGCTTTTGACTCTACTAATGTTTTTCTTCATGATTCAAAAATAGATTTCTTTATTAGAAATACATACAAGGTGCAATATTAGCAATTAGTAACAATAATAATTTTTAAAATTGCATCTCTATGGTGTTGATGTGCATTGTTTGCTAAAAATGAAACTATTTAGCATAAGGAGCACTGCTGACTAACTAAAACAATGCAAGACAAGCTCTTAATATATTCTTAAAATACACTGCATTTGGTGTCCAGAGGAGGTTTTTGGTCAAACATGAATTAATTTAATTTGTCACCCAGTCCTACAGACACAAACCAATGTTAAGCAAGTATTAATGACAGGAGAGGAGCTCTCCTACGTGAACAACCTGTTCCCATTCTCACTAAAGCAGAATGGAAACATAAAGAGGCAGAACAAGAGGAGGCGAGCGGTCGTGTGGAATCAAGCCAGATCAGCTCGTCTAATAAGAGATCAGACCATTTCCTCCTGACGGTGGAAGTCTGAACGAATAAGATAAAACAGCAGGTCACAGGGTTTTCTATAAAATGGATGACTAAATGACACTGAATACAGATTAAGCTGAGCAGGTTTGTAAATCCATGCCGAAACAACAACAGGATATTTGACAAAGGCAAGCACAGGGCCATTTCCCCTCATCACATGTGATCATGTCAACACGCTGCTTCAGAGAAAGGCTCCACCAGTGTGATCTGCACAATTTAGAATCAGGTAAACTATGCTGCTGTTCATGATAACTAAAAAGGCAAGATAAAGAGTGAACAGTCATCACAGACCATTTAATCATTTAAAATACTCTTTGTAAGTTATTTAAAACTAAAAAGCTTCAAGTTGAATAAAAGAAAAGAACAGGAAAATTGATGAACTATTGCTGCATATTAGACAGGCTTCCTCACTGTCTAATTTTAAAACTCTTCTTAAAACCTACCTCTTTTCTTTGGCTTTTCACACCGCATAGGTTGTTGATTTTATGTGTATGGATATTATATCTGGGGTGGACAGTCTATGTATTCACTTATTATGTTTCATTGTGTTTTTATCTTAGTATTTTGTCTTCTTATTCTATTTTATTGTGTTTATTTTACTGTACAGCACTTTGGAAACTTATGTGTTTATTTAAATTTGTGTTTTATATATAAAAATGGATTGGATTGGATTGGATTAGTGCACTGGAATGATCGAGATGCACGGAAATGTAACATTACGAGGAGTTTTGCCATGGAAGGTATTGACATGACTCTTTCTTGTGACTGGCCCCAAATCATCCCCTAGTTCATGCAGAAGTTATAAAATGGCATTGGTGGGTAAGCAATACACCTTAATTATTTTTTCTCCCATCATTCCAAAAATGTTGACGTGAGCAGAAAAAATTGGTTCTCTGGTTGCCTTTGGTTGGGTCTATGCCGCCTCCTCATCACAACAACTACAGCCAGTTTTGCACGGAGCTGTGCCAGTTAAAAACTGCCTTTCAAACGTGCTAAATATAGACGCAAAATCAGCCACTGCAATCGGTTTCAGGTTTGGTAAATCACATTGCACACGCTAAATAAATATTCGCATCTACTCCTCCCAATAATTTTGTGCGTTCTAGCAGAAACACGCATATTTGCATATTCATCAAGGCAAACAACACACTAAATGGGTTGCGCAAGATATTTTGCCCATTTGAGAGACACAACCCTCAGTGCGTCTTGCTAGTAGATAAGCTTCAACGTGTTTTTGCATGCGCAGTCAAGTTTGCGCGTGTTTTTACATGTGCAAACTTTTAGTAAATCAGGCCCTAAGTGTCAAGCAAGTCATAAGTTTCTAGGGTGAAAATCAAGTCACGTTGAATCCCTGCTTAAAGCCGAGCAACACAAGTCATTGTTCAGATAGTCAGCCCTACATGAAAAATCAAGCCCAGATGAGCAATAACAGTAAGTGGGGTTTCATCATCTACTGCATTCATCATTCCTTCTTTGTCTCTTATCTCAGTTGGAGACTTTAGGACACACTGCATTAAAAATTCCCAGATCATGTGTAAAAACATCAAATGTGGCATCTCAACATCTTTCTGACCAGTACGACTTGTCAATTCATCTGTAACAAGTCATAGTCAAGTTGAGTGTGAGTTGAGTGAACCTTATGTCATAAACATATTAACTTGAGTCTGATTTAAGTCAAGTTATATGACTTAATTCCCCTGTCTCTGCAATTCCGTATGTTGTGGAAAACTGATGTACCTGGATGCTGTTATGGCTGCAGGGCACTAGTCCATTGGACGTCTCGTGATTGTGTTTCACTTCTTGACACAGAGTGAGCTGCTGCAATGAGGAAACTGGAACCTGAGCCGCTCCAGAAGTCAAAGCACAAGGATTCGAAATCTTCACACACAAAAAAGACAGTGTTTGTGATGTAAAAATAAAAGATGAGTATAGTAAATGTATGAAGGAGCGTTACTGGTCACTCACTGCCTTCGAGGCCAGGCTGTGGGGGGGTGGATGCAGGGAGGGCAGGGAGGTGTTGTATGTGAGCAGACAGGGCTGCTGACGTCGGTCCATAGACGTAGAAGAGTGAGGTCGGAGGTCAGACGCCGACGCAGTTTGAGGCTTCATGTTCCTGCCCAGACTATTGGACTTTCCTTCCCTACGTTGGTACTCTATTGGGGACTGGAGCGCTACAGTGGACAGGAAGAGACGTCACATCACACACACACACTCCACCTAACTCCTGCATGTATGACTTTAATCTGGTACCATTAAGGAAGTTCCTCTGAGTCTCTAAAATCTGAACCACGTCATCGCGCCATGCCTGCTGTCTATCCGGAGATGACGCCTGCATGATGAAGCGCATCACACTGCCATCAGTCCCACGGGAGGTCAGGACCAGACAACATGGATCTTCCTCGGAGCGTTCCTCCACACCTAAACAGCTGACCTACAGAGCACACAGGACACATGCTGAACACTAAGAACACAACCACAGAGGCGTTGTTAAGTTAAGTGTTTCTCATACCTTGATGCTGTTTTTAAAAGTGTATCCTGGCAGAGAGAAACCTTTTTTTTTATCAATTGGCTCACTGAAGATGACCAGCTGCTCAAACAGGAAGACCCGCCTCTCCTTGGCTCTGGACAGGATGCTGTTTTCCTGCTCTTCGCTGACGAAGAAGGTATCCTGCTGGAGTAGCTTCCCCTGAGCTGTGATTTTCCCCTGAAACAACACATTAGTCACAAACACTGCACTAGACAGACATTGCACTAGATGATCACTACTCTTCTTAACATCAAAGAAATAAAAATGCAAGAAAATTGTATATCTCACCTCAAAACCTTGAAGCCTGCCCACATTCATCATATCATTGCAGCGTTTTGGCACAAAGCACATTACTTCCACTGCCCTCTAACAATTAAAAAATACACAACAGATGTTTTGTAAGACATTTTGCTGCAGAAAGATAAAAGTGCAAAAACAATATTTGTTATCAAGAATTAGATTTTACCCGCAGCTCCTCGACTTCCCTTCCAGCTTTGCTGTAGTACTTCAGGAAGTCCTGAGGTAGAAAACGATATACATTTATCATGTTTTGCAATTACATAAATTTATAATCAATTTACAGCTCTTGATTCCGGCATCACGTTAAACACTGATCATTTTCACTGTATTATTTATGTTACAACACAAATTTTTAACATAATATCTATAATAACATGTAGTAGTGCTGTGTATGTCAACACACACCTTCAGCAGTAGTTGATATTTCATGATCCTCTGAACAGGTTTGATGAGCAGGTCATTGAGCTGCAGCCTGTGACCCAGCTGCTGCCTGAGATCCTGTAAAGTAACAGAAACAAAAAAGAAATGTATCCTACAGCTTTGACAATAAACAAAAAGAATCAGCTATTAAGGATAGGATTATGTGATATGATTAATAAGAGCAATTCAGAGAAAAAAAAAGCTTAAAATATGACTTTAAAGACAAGGCCTCACCTCAAAGTAAGTCTCAATGTACTCTGACACAATGTGCTCTGACTTGGGTTTGTTCTGACAGTAAACAACATACATGTGAAGACGCCGCTCCTGGAAAACATAGCAAAGACAGAAACAGTAGAAGAGCTGTAATGATAATTATGTACAATAAGAATGAAACACTTCTGAGGTGCTTCAAGGTTTAGTTTCCTGTGAGTTTCAGTAGTTTCAAAGTTTGTTGAATAACTTCAGGTGCTTTTTCCCTCATTAAATAGTTCCAGTGAATGAGAGCGAATAGTTTAATTTGCTGTTTGCTAATTAGGAACACTACGCTTCACTAACTGAAGAGAAAGTAGGTGTGAAAAACTGAGAAGCAAAGCATATATTATTGCAGTACAACACAAAATCACTGATGTCAGTGTTATTTTTATAGTTGTCCTTTATTTGAACTCATCTGTCGAGATCTGCTTTCAATCTCTCATTAAACTTTTAATATAGTGCACTGGGTTCTTTATAAAGTTCTGAGATCTGTAATTGCAACTTATTTCACACACAGCATGATCTCTGTGGAGCATATTTAGCCCTGATTGTTGGCTCTGAGAGTTCTTTAGTCAAATCACAGTGATTACAAGAGCTTGCTTTCTGCAGCTGCACCTGCAACTCACTAATCTTAAAGATGAGGACACATCTGGGCGGCAGGGGGTTAAGAGGGCTTCCACATAGCCATAGCTCAGTGAGAAGGCTTGAGTGTTCAGTGAAACCCAAAACACCCGGAGAGACAAAAACAGAAACTTCTCATTTACACTTAGACTCACATGTTTGATGAAGAGCTGGGCCAGGCTGTCTGGATCACCCACACATTTCTCCAACTCTCCCAGGAAATAACTGTGTGACACGAAGCAGAAAAGGTCAGGCACAAACAGTCATCGAGCCAAACACACACAGATTCACAGGAAACTCGCAGGAAAACAAACATCCATGGGGGACATGACGTACACGGAGCATGTGAAACACAAGAAGCTCAGAAAAATAAGTGCACACTGTAAGGAAGTGTTCAAATTCAGAGGAACTGAGAGACAAAAAAAACACTCACTCCTTGTGCCAATCGTAGATCTGATGAATGTTTCCAAACACAATCCTGTCCTTCCCTTTCAAGTCCTCTGGAACGCCCTGACTGGCCATGGTGGTCATGTAGCCCTGCAAACACACAAAACACACACCTAATCACATCGTAGGTCACTAATTTACATATGGGAAGAAAAAGCATCTATTCCACTTAAGGATTAAAGCAGTGTCTGTCAATATGCCTCAAAGTTATACATACAGAAAATCAATTATGCTAGTTTGTTTAACTCTTCATATACTTATGATATAATGCAATCAGTGAATTGATGATTTACTTAATTTTGTTCTAGTAGGTGGCTTTCAAATTCTTAATCTTACTCTAATTTCTTTGTGATTTTCTGACAAAGTATATAATCTTGTTTTTAATTTTCTTCTTGGTGTTCCTTTAACTTACATGAAGCTCACTGCATTGCATTTATGTATAAATGCACTATTTAAGTAAACTCACCTTGTCTTATGTTGTATTAATTATTGCATTTAATCCATTTTCCTGTTATAATGAAGTTCTCAGAGCAAAAAAAAGGAGTTTCTGTCACAACTTCATTCTCTCCAAATATGTAACGAGATTGTGCAGATATGCAGCGGTTGTAACCATGAACATCTTTATTAAAACCAGAAAGCACATCCATCAGGGTCATCATAACTGCACTGAAATAAGTGCATTTCATTTCTTCTTTATAGAGCCTTTGAGCTGCATTTCCTTTACGAATGTTGTAATAAAAATTAAGTTTATCATTATTATTATTATTATCATTATTATTATTATTATTATTAGTATTATTATTAGTATTATTATTATCAGTATCTGTTTGCATATTGAGGCTCTTGCAAACCTGGAGAGGAGACACACCTGAACTATGAGTCCAAGATCTTCCACATAAAACCGTTCTGTCTCTACCAGCTCCGCCAGCACATATCTAAGAGAAAACACCACAAATAGAAATAGGCATTATATGTTTCCAAAAACAGATTTAAAAATCTAACAGATGTAGTACACAAGGCTGTGTGGGACTATGGACCATTCATATATTATGTGAAACTGTACAAAAATAAGACCATATCTGCAAAAACATTAACATTCATTCATTTTCTGAGCCCGCTTTATCCTCACTAGGGTCACAGGGTCACATGTCTTTGGATGGTGGGAGGAAGCTGGAGTACCCGGAGAGAACCCACACAGACACAGGGAAAACATGCAAACTCCACACAGAAAGGTCCCCACCAACATCGACTGGTGCTGGAATCGAACCCAGGACCCAGGAGGCACAAGTGCTATCCACTGCACCACCGTGTCACCCCAAAAAACATGCGACTAACACAACTTTTAAAATCATGATGTGTTTTGGGAACATTGTGAGTGTTGAGATGAAATAAAATCTTTATTTGACTGAGGTTTTACTTGTAGCAGGTAAAAAAAAAAAAAAAGCTGTTATTAGGAATTGGCTTAGTGAGTACAGACCATAGACAGATCAGTGGCTGGAAACTGTTGAAGATATTTTTGTCAGGCAAAAGGTGACTTACATGCTGAGAAAGAGGAAACTTTCAACAGAAACTGGACAAAAATGTAATATTTATATAAATGACACTATATACTTCACCGGGGGTGTCCAACTCATTTTAGTTCAAAGGTGACATACAGCCCAATTTGACTTCAAGTGGGTTGGACCAGTGAAACAATAGCATAATAACCTATAAATAATGATTCCAAATGTGTCTCTTTGTTGTAATACAAAAATAAAATGACATTATGAAAATCTTTACATTGACAAACTGTCTTTTCACAAAAAATAAGTGCAATTTTAACAATATTATGCCTCATCTTATCATTCATGCATGTACATTACAATTTACACCTCACACTGAATCTGCAGACACAAAGAATTTAGCAACAGGCATCTGGAACTGAAACATATAGTATTTAACTTTATGATCAAAACAACTTGTCAGGACTCAGTGACACCCTAATTTTTGCTCTTTACAAATTCATCCCTTGGGCCGGTTTTGGCCCACGGGCCGTATGTTTGACACCACTGTACTACACTGTACCATAAAGCATGAAGTCCAGACAGCTCTTTATGTTGTCTTATTGCATTTGTTTGTTCATACATTTTTGTGAATATTCAAAAAAATATTAAGTGGAAAAAAATGTAGTGGATGTAATGATGGTTATTTGGACTTACAAGCTCTTCTCTAAGGCAATGTTTCTGCTTTCCTCGCTGTCGACTGTAGCCGACCACTGGCTCACTGAGTCGTCACCTTGGAGAGTGTTGACACTTGAGTTGTGACTCTAAAACACAGAAAGACAGTGGAGTTATTGTCAAGCATCATTGTACATGTTATGTAAGAGCAGACGGTGGAACACTGAGGTGCAGAGTGATGTCTGACCACTGGGCAACAACCACACAAACTGACATCTACTGCAGCCAGAACACATCTGTGGAAAAAGGAGGAGATGACAGATGCTAGAAACTTATGGCTGCATCCTGGGGAACACATTAGTGTGGCAATACTGCTGATCCCTGGAAAATGGTGCCATCCCAAATATCAAGTAACCTGAGTGTAATAAGCATTTTCGATATTTTTTTCTTGCTCATGATGTAACGGCTGTGCAGAGAAAGTTGGGAAACTATAATCAAGCAAGACAGGGTGAAGGTGAATAATGACAAGCAGAATTTGTACAACTCGTCAAGTCATATAGTAGAGGTCAGGAGGACCCAAAAAGGCTTGGAGAGCTGTTATATAACAAGTATCACTGCTCACCTAAAAGCAGATTAATCTAATGTGAATTTGACTGTAATCCTCTTGACTTACTGTAGTCGCGCCACATTGTGTTCCCTACCTCGCAGCAGCAGATGATAATCCGCCTGTTGAGTCTGTTTGTGGGTCAAATATGCACTTTCTGTTTATTTTACCTTTTTTTCCTCTCAGGGTCAGCCTTTTTGTGCTCTGATCCCACCATGTCTCACCCAACAGTGCACATCTACACTATGAAAACCACCTGAGGATGATTATCAGAAGTAGGTTAAAGAAATAGCCAAACATCCATTGTAAGTGTTTGATTTCCTATTGTGAGTATTAACATTTATGGATATGGGATGTTATTTAGGTTATAGACATGTTTTTATTCTACATTTTAATGCCTTTTGTACAGCATTTAAGTCGTCTTTAAATGTGTTCCCTAACATACTTTACTATGATCACTTACTGACTATTTCTATTTCTTCTTGAACCTTCTGCTTGCATCTGCATTTATGATCATCTTGTAAAATATCAGACTAATGTTTTAACACTGTTCTATGCACTAAATAAACAAGATATAATGTAACAATTTGTTAAGTGCGCTTTAGAAAAATGCTTCAAGACTATAAGCTCAGCAGCAACCAGCGTGGGAAAGGTTTCTGAAATGTAAAAGGTTGTGAGAGATGCAACTATGTTAAAACTTAATCACATATCATAAGTAATGTAACTTATTTAATCTGATTACTTTTTGATTTTTTTTCTTACAAATGTTTTAACTTGGCAACGGAGCTAAATCCTAAAGCTGAAGTTAATGATTGTACACTGTAGGCTTTACCAATAAATTGTTGAGACTATTGTGTAGAGGAATTCAAGCAGATTAATAAATTCTAAATAAAGTAATACTTTAATATCACCATCTTCACTCATAACTATAATTATATTATCGCGCTGTATATTATCATTCATTGTTTCGCTATCATTCATCTCCTGTCTTGTTTTTACTTCTTTTTTTTTTAGATAAACATAGGTCTCAAACAAAATCTATTTTGTCCTAATCTATAAGGTTGAAAATGTCAGAATGTTCAGAAGAAATGTGGCTTGTGGAAATGGGTCCAGTATTTATTTGTCTGACTTTGGGGCGAAAGAATAGGTTGTAATTTGTCATCACGCTCACTTTTCCCATTGGATTGAATATGACAGTACAGCGAAGAAACCCACAAGATGCTGAAACAGAAATGACTCCTCAGTGGAACATCTGTAACCTTTACTGAACGTCTCTGGTTACACCATCCACTGCAACAGTCAAACTTCTATCAAAATAGTTTCCAGTTGCTACATGATGATTTAACTAATCCAACACTTTACCAAAAAAGAATAATATGCACATAGGGTTTGGGGCCCCTTGAATTTTTTTTTTATTTTGGCCCCCACCACTTCAATGCCACAAATCATAAAAGCAGAACACTGTGCAGATGTGAATCAATATTCAGGTTAAACTAGATGTTCAGATTTTGTGTAAGATTGATGAGAAAGGTGCAAGCCATCGTTTCAAAAACAATTTTTAATGATAACAATATTTTTCTAGTGATATACAAATACATATAAAATATAGTTTTACTTTTTGGATGGAAGTATATTTACAAGAATCAGCTAGGAGCTCTGGCACCTGGACCAAACCATATGAAGAAATAAGGAGGGGGAAGGTGGGGTCAGAGGCTGACTGGAATTTATTCTTTTTTGCCAAAACCAAAACTAATGCAAAGAACAAATATAATTATTAGTGCCTTGCAAAGCCAACATTTGTTTATGTGATATGGGTAATAATTTTCATTTAAAAAATTAACTAATGTTCTACTATTTTCTAGTTGGTCATGGCCCTTAGAATAGTCATCACTTTTCTCCCCTTCAAGGCACCCCTGTATGCACATGTAACCTTTGTAATAATCAATACTTTCATTACTGTGACTAACTACTAGCTATGAGTAATTAGTTACATTTTATCAGTTTTTAATTGCATAATGCTGTAACATCTTACTATTTCGCTGTCCTACCCCTGGCAGCATTCACACATTCAGTACATTATGTTCAGACATGGAGCTGGTTTTGATCTTCTACTTCAAACTCTGTGCTAGAAATCAATAAACTATATTTCTAAAAGTGTCAAGCTATTCCTTTAATGTGTTAAGTGTCTACTATTAACCCTAACCTGGAAAGGACAAGCATTAAGTATCACTGCCAGTGTAAATATAAAACCGTAGGAGACTCATGAAATAAAATTGTCCCAAAGGATCATTAGACAGAGTGAAAGCGCAGAGGGAGTCATTTATCAAATAGAACAATGCACTTGACAGGTGAATGGATGTTATCTGTCCATTAGTTTCCTCTTATCTCTTATGTAAAGCTTACGAAACCTGGCTCTGTCATCCTTGGAGGAGGACTGTCAAACATGTCACTTTGCCTGCAGGCATTCTCTTCTAATTTTGGTGTATACTCCTCACCCCATCCCTGACCCTGTTTCAGCCTGTTACGGACGGCCTGGCTGGTTGATTACTTCCAGATGCCGTCTACAAAAAGCCCATAGGACTGATTCCACACCACGGGACCTTGCTGAGTACGAGATACAGTGTAGAGTTACCGGTGAGAAGAGGTTTGTGTGAGTTTACGCAGGAAACACGAGGCCATGATGTGATGGATGTCAAATCATTTGTGCATGTGAGAGAATTTCATGTGTTTCATACACCTGCAACAGGCTTCAGAGGGAATTATTCATATTTATTCATAAATATTAAGAATGTGTGGCCATAGGTTGAGATACTTCAATAGAGAGACCATTACCTCATACATACTGTTCTATAATTTTCTCAAAAGGCTCAAAAGGCCAAAAAAGGCTCTTGTGTAACTGAAACATTTGTTACACACATGTTAAGATACTAATATCACCTTCCTCTCACTAAAAAACTTTTTATTTTTGTTAGTAACAGTAATTCCCTGAAAAACATTAGTGTACTTTTTCTCAACCACTTAAAATTTCTATTTTGTTCTGCTTTACATTTCACTCTCCTAAATATCTGAGGCAAATATTGCACTTTTTACTGTACAATATTTTTAGTTTCTTTTCAGATATCAATCTTACATCTCCTTCTTGTTCTCTCCAAATATGTTGATCTTGAATGTTTGTGATGAACTGAAAGATGAAGTGTTCATTTATGGTTTGAGGACATTCCCCTCATTCTTAATCTAAACAAATTCTTTAAAAATCCTCTTGGGTTATCTGGAAAATACACTATCACATAAAGAGAAATGGGGCAGTTTTTCTGAGTTGATGAAAAATTGACTTTCCAGAAATACATAGTTCTCACAGGACAGTGATGTTACAAACCTGTCAGTCTAATAGAATGTAATGCACTGCTGTAAATTAATTTACCAACATTTTATAAAGTAGTTTAAATGAGCTCAACCTCAACATTTAGACCATGAAATTCAATATACACATCAATGCAGCATTAACACTCTCTCGCTTCAGCAGTGTTTTAAATGCACATTTTTTTTGTTTTTTTTTTCCAGTAAAATAGGCCTGTAGCTGTAGACTTCTTTCACTTTTCACAAGTCACATCAGTTGTAGTAGTTACTGCTCAACTACTAAGCACATTTACTTTTGCAGTGTTAACACCTTTTCACATTTTCACCACAGGTTCAAGTGCGATCTTTTCAAATATATGAGTCTCAGATTGTTTCTTTTTTTCTGACAGTGTGAACAATGTAAATCACATGGAATCTGATCTTTTCAGCTCTGATCCAGGCCACTTCCATATGTGGTCCTGATCTTTATCAATGTAGCCTCTGTATGAACACTGAAATGAGAACTTGTGTAAATCACTTTAAGTGGAGATTTTTCACCATTCAGCACTGGACGGAGTCACTCACATGTTATAAAGTGGTTCCAATGCAACATACTGTATATATCAACGCAACTCAATGAATATTCAAAATGCACATTTTGGATGAGAAAGTAAGGTGTTAATGTACAACTTTACTTGTAGTGGAGTATTTTCACTGTGTGCTAATATTTTTACTGTACAGAATTATCTGTTTAATGTTTAGTTTAATGCAGGACTGGAACCAGCTCACATGGGAATCTGAAATTGGTGTCATTCACAAAAAAATGAAGAACCAAACACAAAAAGCAGACCAGTAAATCAGAACTGAGTATGACGACTGGCGGTTAAAACATAGCCTTGAGTTCTATGCTCAGTTCAACATAATTTTCCTATAATTAATTTACTATGTGGATGCTCATAAAAGATCAGTAATAAGAGTAAATTTACAGGTTATTACATAAGAACAGAGATAACCAACAAAGCAAAATGTGACTTTATCAACTAAATATATTTATATATAAGTGTGTACAACCGCTGTCATTTATCAAATGACATGAGTTTTATCAGTGAATCAGCGGTGTTTCCATGTTCACTATGGAATCTCTGAATGTTCAAATAGGTCATATCTGATGCCCCTGAAAAGCTGAGAAACTGTATTTTACATGATTTATTTAAATGTACTGATAGGATTAGTGGTTCTCGAGTTATGAAACATTTTACATCCGTAGATGCTTTTGGTCACTGGGGTGTGTTTAGGTCTTTGAGGGTTAACAGAGCACAGGGTAACTTCTAGTATGATGTTCAGTACATGAAAATGGAACTTGACTATCAGGTTTGTTTTTAAAAGAATTAAACTGTAACAATAACTTCAGGCCGTATTCCAACTCAAGCAAATGTATGTCTGACATTTGAGTGAATTATGAATAGAGATATATAATATGTGCAGAGTAGACAAGAGGAGACACTATTAATAAGAGTAGAGTAGAATAGACTAAAGAACAAAATAGAAATACTACCAGACTCGGTGTGTCTCGTTCTTGCAGGAGCTCAGATATGTAGCTCGGACAGGACCTCTGAGTGGGAGAGGAAGCCGCAGGACTCAACCGACCGTCTTTCCACATCTGTACACAACAAAAACCAGACTTTAGTTAAAGCTCCATTATTTGTAGTAATGACTTTAACGCTAATACTTGTTACGCTCACTTTACTGTAAAAGCTGCTGTGACACTTGAATTTCCCCACTGTGGGATAAATAAAGTCTTATCTTATCCTGATATATTGTTTAATAAATCCAAAACATGTGGTTACTAAGAAATTATCCACTGAGCTACAGTTTAATGAACAGTTTGTTCACAGTTAAATCCAGATGGTTTTCATCATTTTGACTGAAGTTTCCAACAATATAATCACTGATTCATGACATTAAACCCAGTGGACAGTTACATTTTCCACTGATAATTATATGTTTTCTTACAGCAGTGATTTGTTCTCATTGTGGTAGAGCTGTATGGATGCATTTATGCTTAAAAAATTAATACTATTATATGTTAAACTACTGATGCATGGAATCCACCACAATGGATGGTATAGCTGATAAAGAAGTAAGATATTGAAGAAATCCCAATGGATATGTTTTATGTCAAAAACACAACTAGTTTGTTAACAATCCATTCATGAAAGGGTTAAAAAAAACAACAAAGTTGTTTTCTCAGAGGGAATACATGCATGTGCTGGGTTGAAAGCCTGACCATGTCTCCTGATGGGAGGGTGGTGTAGCTGTCCTGCTGTTCCAGGGCTCTGGGCTCAGATTTGCCGTGGGAAAGGAGTGAAGGCGGGTGTCCCTCGTTTGACCTGCTCATCTGCTTCTCCATCATCCCCGCTCCTCCTCGGCCATCAGTGCTCAGTTTGCGTATGGGATTGGTGAGCCACTTCTTCAGGGCGCTGACAGGATGCCGTGAACCTCCAGTCGAGGAGTGTGAGCAGGGGCTGGACCCGCCTGAGGCTTGGTGGGGTGCAGATGGGGTGACACGGCCCTCACTGCCCGCCACGGTGTACGACTCAGCTGCAGAAAAGGGAAGACTGGGTTAAAGTACAGCTAATTGAGGGGTATATCCTCTCAGGTCAGATGTTGCAGACAGATTTCTACACAAAAATGTTGTTCAATTTCCTGTGTTAAGCCTGAGCTGTAATTTTAGGAGCTGCAGCTTCTGTACCATCAGTCACTAAATGTACAGTAAGAACAGCTATACAATTCTGTCCTTTGTTTCACATTGGTAAAAGAACCATTTAAAGGGGATAAAGTAGAGTGAGTGATGTATTTTTCCAGTCCACTGTGGATTGTATGTCCTAAAAGTCAGTCACAACTAAGCTCATCATATCTGCCCTCATTCAGTTCAGTCTGGACCAGCGCTAGAGCTGACACCCTTTAAAGCCACAGCTGGATTTTGTTTCCAACTTCAAATCTCCTGAGTGGAAACTGGTTCCTAATCCTTAACCACATTGTTTTAATCAAGTACCCAGTGCTAACATTTCACCCTGTTCTGCTGATCGTAGCAAAGTGCAATCTTTCAGGAGCCCCATTTCATCGTTTTGGACTCTTCCCAGAAGCCACTATTCCCTGTCAGCACATTTACATAAGCTGTAATCATAATAACAAGCTTTCAAGAAGCCAGTGAAATCTGGGTCAGGCATTTGCTAAAACTGGCTGATACAGCCATTAAACAAGACACCACATTGACAGTGAATACTGAATGATGTGTTTTTCTTTCTGTTCAATCCAGTTTGCCCTTTATTACATCCTAAGGCACATGGGAAAATTGTGTGAAGTAAAATCAACACTGATAAAGTGGGCTGACTGACACCAAACCATCCATTCTCCGCTGAAACAATTTGGCATTTAATGTAGGCTGGAGTTAATTATCCCACTAATTAAAGTAATTCATCGTCTAGTGCTTCATTGTCATGCAGTGAAAAACTCAAGTCATTTCTGTAACAGGGAGATGAGAAGAATTAACACAAATAGGTACAAGCATCTCAAGCATGTTATCAACCTGAGCAGGGCTGGCCATCTGTTCTTGTTTTCTATCTGTGATGCAGCTTTCAATGTCAAGGCCACAAACATTTTCCCATCTGTTCAAATGGTATAAGTGCACCAATCTGCAGCTGAGACGCAGGGTTTTTTCTAGAAATGCATCACCATTTCCTTTTGAACTTACCCTTAATGCTGAGTTGAACTGACCCTTAATGCTGAGTAACAGTCTTTATGACAATGCTAAAATCAGCGCAGGACTGAGTGCCTCAGCTTGTCATGTTTTGAGACGCTTATGTAATGTGTCATTTTCCCACGAAGCAACAGCTGGGCCACCATCCGGACGGCAGGGAGTGTCAGCGGTGCGTGCAAGCATGCACGCTGTGAAAGCATCACTGTGTGCAAGAATTATAGACATCCAGCCGATGCAGAACTTTTTCATCTCATCTAAATTTTCAGTCAAACATAGTGAGCAATAGCGAATAGTGATTGATGGTGATGTTTACAAGATTCTACCTTCAGCTTACAAATTTTATGTGAATATTTCTACTACAAACTTAAGGTGACATGTATCTTGTTGTCTGTGGAGATGGTGTTGTGTGTGTGATACAAAGCCTGATGAATGTATGGATTATGTTTGGGTGTTTTCTTTGCACAAAGGCTATTGGTTCAGAAAACCAACCTTTTGGTCATATGACAAGAAACAGGAGTATACAGGATGAAATATCAGTGAGATTACTCTGTCAGAAACACAGTATTCAGAGTATTCACTCACATCATTAAGATACAAAATCTAAACATTATAAGATTAATTTACAGTTACTAAAAATCATTGGTGGTTATGTCTGTTACATCTGGACATTAACATTCATTCTGTTGCAGCTTTGGTAGATTTCCAGACAACATGGACATAAAAGTTGGGACATCCTGCATCTACATGTATGTTGCTGGAGCTCTGCCAGGAGATACATGTAACAGGGTTATGCAACTAAATAATTCAATAAATGAAACTGTTATCAGTAGCCACATGAAAAAAAAAAAAAAACCTGCCATGAAATTATACTCACTTGTCAAAGTGGTGGTGATTGTGTTGCATCTATTTAACACATTTTTGTGAAACATCAACAACAGCGCCATTCATTCATCAGTTTGTGCTTAAATGAAATGTGTTGTTTTAGGTTTGTTCTGTTCCTATTTGCATCAGCTCTTGTTGCCACTGAAATCAATTGTTCACTTTAGACCATTTGTTTTAAAAATAATCATGAGTAATACATTACATCACTTTGATGAAGTAATTAAAATGTCTACATCAGTATTCAAATATTATTTGTTATCATATTTTTACCAGTGTTAGTAATTCACATTTCCAAAGGAACCAGATGGTGCCAAAAACCCTTTTAGTTATTTTAGTCTCTAATAGAAAGTCCATCTATCAGAACAGTCATTTATTACTTTCAGTTGAGTATTTTGTTTGAGTTTGAAGTACTGTTGCTCTAGTCATCTCTCATAAAAGAGAGACATAAGGAAAGGTCAGGATTTATAAAACTAGCTGTCACAATTTAGTAGTTATGATTTTCTCATAGTGTAAAATGCTTCTACAATATTAAATAATGTGATAGTTTAGAGGTGCAAAGATTATCTAAATCCTTTAGTAATGGTCCTGTCCTTTCATAGTAGAAGCAGTAGTACGGGTAGTAGCATTTATGCTTATCTGGCTCTTACAGCTCATCAGTCACACATTCACAACAAAGTGAATGGTGGAGCTGCTTTACTTTACATCCTGGTAGTGATGTCTCTGTGTGTCTGTGACAGATAATCTGAGAGACACTACGTCAGGCGCGTCTTCCCCAGTTTGACCCATAAATGGACATGGTCAGCAACTACAGAATTACTGAGACGCTGCTTGAAACCACCGAACCATGACTAAAGTTTTGTTCATATTCCGTGGCAGATCTTCATTTACAGGAGCTGATTACTGTGCCTGTTTCATATTTTCTGCATTTGGATGGACAGTATCATCATAGTTGCAATTAAATCCAGTCATATTAGGCTTAAATGACCTGCCCTGCTGGAATAAAGCTGAGATAAATACATCCTGGTCAACAGCAGTGTGAAAACTACGACTCTCTGACTCTTATGCCCTCTGCCCTCTCTCACACCTGTAAACATGGATCATGTGTAGTTTAGCCTGAGGATTATGAGCTCTTAATTCAGGTAGTTTTAATAAATGCTGGGACGTGCATATATATTTATATATATATAAAGTATATGCCATATGTGTCATCTGTATGTGTAAACAGCTCTAGTAGTCGTGTTATCCCTGCTCTTTCCTCACTTTTGCTATGTGGTTTTACAGCTCAGCACAGCACATTATAACGGGAATGTGCTTCTGACATAACGGGAAACCTGCTTCAACACAGACATTTTAAGGATACTTGATTTACAACCAAAATAAACCTATTCATCACTTCATTTCACTTTGTCAGACCAAGTTATAGTTTCTACATCACAGCTAACTGGATTTATACTCCTTCCCACACCAGCATTTCCTCTTCCCACACTGACATGAACTCTCACCTCAACTCTGTGGTCAGTCTCGTAGATTTAAGACGCCACTCTGAAAACCATGGATTATTTATGATAAGAAAATACTTATTAGACAACCAAACATATCCAATTACTTTCCAGGCCAATGTCTTTTTGTACCACATAAACCTTCCTGAACCTGCAAAACAACAAGAAGCCTAAGAGTTTGCTAGAACTCAAAATTTCACAAAATATGAAGCCCATTCTATTCCGTCAAGCTTTAATCCAGATTTAACAGAACTTCAGTGTTTTACAATGCATTTACACAGCTATTGTCATTTATTGGCTTTTAACACATAAAATCTTTACAAAAAGGTTAAGGATGTATTTTGTGTTTTATGTTTTAATGTACTTTCACCTACAAATTGCTAAAAAGGACAGTGAGTTCTTGGTGTCCTGTAGCAAACCCGAACCAAGTCTAATTTCATGCTTTCATGCAAATCAGGTTCAAATGAAGGACATCTCCTGCAGTCCCTACAAAATATTTCAAGAAAACCCATAACCATACAAATACGATGGCGTAAAATGGTTCGGACGATATGTAAACTGCTATATTTAAAGGTGTTCTGTTGGACTAAATAGTTTTATTCTTGTTAGTCATCATGTTTACTTCTTCACATACTGGCAGAGATGACCTCACACTCACTAGTTGGCTAATGAACCATTAGTCACGGCAGTTATTGAGCCAGAGTGATATATGTGTAATGAGACAGAATTGGCAGGACCTTCAAGTAGATTTCCAAGTTAGTTTCCCAAACACACTTTATCTGGAGGCGTCTCTTTGTCCTTATAAATAGCTGCCAAATAAAACGAAACACTGAATGAGGCTCAACACAGATAATTAAAGATAGCAGGACAGGAAGCATGAAAAGGAGGTAGATGATGAAGCAAAACTGAAAGGAAAAAAGAGATACATGGAAAATGAAGAATTTGTACTGTCCTGACAGTGACATCTCCCAAAAAGTGCCTAATGTGTATTTTTAGATTAGTATCACAGCAGTGCTGATCAAATGTCACACAATGTGCATTCCCAAGAAAATGGTCGGAGATCTTCCATTAAACCTTGTGAACAAAGGTGAGGAATCTCAACGCAAGGCTGTTTTCATTTTCACATTTCACACATCTATTTGCAGTTATTCTGTCAGTGTCGTGCAGCATAGAGGAGCTGTTCTGTAATCACTCCCCAAGCAACTGGAACAACAGAGGATTTAAGGGTCGGGGCAGTAATGGGACATGTGGTGTGTGTGTGTGTGTGTGTGTGTGTGTGTGTGTGTGTGTGTGTGTGTGTGTGCGTACGTGCGTGTGTGTGTGTGTGTATGGAGCTGCTTTTGCCCTGAAGCTGAGTTACAGTATTGTAGAGGTACAGGTTGAAAATCCCTTTTGTCTCAAACAAAGGTCAAAAAGTCTCTTGTAGGGTGTGTATGGGGGGGGGTCTTTAGCTTTTCGAGGAAAAGAATGTAACTGACTCACTGACTCTTAAGATGATTCAGTGAAATGCATCGTGTGCAGACACTCTGCAGAGATCCAGATGTGACTGTATTCCTGAATTTTTTAATCTAAAACAGCAGCTGCATGTGCTGTATCCGTACCACATCTTTCCAAAAATAGACTACACGTTTACTGTAAATGAAATGTGGAGCAAATGTGTGAATGGAACAAGGTTTGTTATGTTTCAATCCATCAGTGCTGCCACTGTTGAATATTGTAAGAGAATTGTGAAAGTCTGTTTGGTATTTTATAATCTGAGTCATGTTTAAAAGAAGACTGGACTGCTTCCTTTTCTACAAAACAAGACCCTTTACAAACAACAGCACTCGATATTTCTATTTGACCAGCAGCTTGACAGTAAGGAAAACACAAGTGCTTTTCTTCTGATGTCTTTTTCTGAATTCTGCAATGAACAGTAATTAAAAAATGCAAATGCTAAAGATAAACATGTGTTTTTGCAGTCAAACGTTGATGATGTATTGTAAAATACTGACTGCCTTCTCTTACATGTTTATGCATAGATTTAGACATATTTAAAAATGACAATGTTTGCTCGAAGTATGAGAAGCCAATGATACAAAATGAACATCTTAGTACTGTTCTGTATTGTACTGTATCAACTTTCTTTTTCAGTCAAAGAGCAGCAGCAGTAAGAGTGTGACTACATACCTCTGACTGGGACAAAGCAGCATCCACATTTGCCGAGCAGTTTTCTGAACAGGTGCTGACACCCACACTGTCGCTGGTGGTGACCCCCTTTCATGCTGACCCACTCCTGCTTCTAGACTTAAGACTATCAGAAGCAGCCATAGTGCTGGACAGACACACACTGAAACACACGTATGCACACTCTACTCCTGTGGTAATCCCCAGAGGAGGTGGGAGGAAAAACATACAGAAAGCTCCACACTCATATTCCCAATGTGAGTAAAACTCCTGCAACGAAAGCTCAAAAGCTATTTCTATCCCATGGTTTGGATTTAAACAGCAGGTAAAGCCAAGGCATCCACGTCCACTCACCAGGCGCTCTATGTGGTCAGATAGTGGGCAAAGATTATGAGAGGGGCTGGAAGTGACTGAGGGAGTGATAGCGAGGCAGGGGGAGGAGAGGAGGGGCTGGATGAGGGAGGGGATGTCCGCTGACAGGCTGCACCGCTGTGCCAGCATCTGCTTCCCAGTCCCACCTCCCCTTGTGGGTCTCCCCTCCCCTTCTGTTCTCTCTGCTCACACCTCCCTCATCAGCTTCCCTTCGGTGTTTGCTCTGTTAATGTGGCACCTTTTGGCACCATCATCATATCAGCACAAAGCAAATATGAAAAAAATAGTAAGAGCCATTTTCCATTTGATCATTCAACAATGTGTATTTAGTGTTTGGGTAGTGTACACCAGCTTCCTCCCACCATCCAAAGACATGCACTGATAGGTTAATTGGTCAACTTAAAAAATTACCCCTCGGTGTGAATGTGAGTGATTGGTTGTTCATCTGTATATGTCAGCCCTGCGATGGACTGGTGACTCATCCAGGGTGGGGATAGGCTCCAGCACCCCCCGCAACCCTAGTGAGCATAAAGTGGGTTCAGAAGATGAATGAATGAATGAATGAATGAATGAATGAATGAATTAATGAATTAATGAATTAATTAATTAATTAACTTAGTGTTTCTTCTATGTTCATGTAGCAGCGGAACACACCCACAGAGAGGAAATTACAAAAACTACTAATACATGTATAATCTACATATGTCCAGAGAGTGAGATTCACAGGAGATCTAACAGCAGAAAATGGATAAAATGTTCACACCGATGAAAAAAAAAAAAAAATTAAAAAGAATAAGAATAAGAATTAAATCAAAATAAAAAAGTGCAGCTGTGGCTGGGTGAAACCTGAGTCAGACCCTTGGTACACCAAAATGGTATCTAAACAGTGCCACAGTGGGGGCATAATCACATAAAAATGGTGATTATTGCAGTTTTATTACTCAAAATGAGGGCTTTTCTTGTCCATTGACAGCTTGGCATCAATGTTGAAACTGCGCTACTTAATATTTTTAGCACTATTTGGCAAGAATTCCATAATTAACTTTTAACTTATTGTAATTGAAGAGTAAACAAGAATTCCATCTCCCTCTCTAGACCCTGCCCTCAGGCTGAAGAAAATATCCTCATTTCAACCTCTCACAGGTGTTTTTCAGACATGTATGGAGGTAAATATGTGACTGACAGCTGTTGTTGCCAATAAATTTGGAATAAAATATTTTGATTACTTCTAATGAAATTATTGTGGTTTATTCTTGATAAATAAAATCTAACTGGGACTCAGGATGTAATCACTGCACTTCATCAAAGATGATTACTGAAAAAAAAAAAGGAAAACAAAATTATTCCAACTTTATGGGCAACAGTGAATTTAGTCAGATATAACTCTACTGCTCTACTCCATGGCTCGACAGTTATCTTCTGATTTGTCTTCTGATTTGGACTGACATGTGCAAGTTACAAGAGAGTGTGTGTTTTTATGACATTTAAAGATCAGACAAAACAAACACTGGCTCAACTAAGGATTTCTCTGCTTTTTGAGGACACTGTGAGTGAGGGTGGACTGCCTTTGGTTGGTTGCAATCTACAACTTCAGCACTAGATGTCACTAAATCCAGCACACTCAAACTGTAAAATAACCAATTACTGACCTAATCTTAGTCCAGATATTAACACTGTACCCTCAGCTTTAGAGAAATAAAGTAGAAAATAGCAACATAACTGTTGCATAGGAAACACTATCTTTATCAGCCATTTGTAAACTATAGACCAAAGTAAAATGTTAACGTGTGAAGACTTAATTAAGCTTAATTTACATGGATTTAAGCACTGTGTGTATTATCAGGATACGTACAAACACATAGCAGCTGCAGTTGTGCAAAGACACGACAAACACACTAACAGCAATTAATTTTTCATGAGAGACGACATTTGAATTATCCAGAAATTTTGCTTAACTTCCTAAGTACTGACTGAAAAAAGTGTGCTTCTTCATCATTTTTGCATATGGACATGCACAATAAAACACCACAAATGGCTAAAACAGAGCTACAATAACGAGTTGATTATTTGACTAATTTAATTTTAAACAGCAAATAAATTGGTATCTCATGGGTTTGTGTAATTCTTAAGAAAAAAAAAAGTCAAAATGATATTGATATATGTGCCACAGACCTAACACAATGAATGAGAAAAATCATTTTATTGATACCTCACAGGTAAAAACACAATCATATTTCCACTCATTGCTCAACACCTGTAACAATAGCCACAATTGAACACATCTGTAATAGTTACTGCAGTTTAGCACTGTTGTATATATTGTATAGTAAGATGTATTTTTATTACATTTTGTATAAAACTGCTTCACTTTGTGTCTTGCATCTGACTCTGCATGGTTGTCATTGTATATGTGAATGGATTCTCAACTGACCTACCTGGTTTATTTTATTTATTGGTTTATTTAATTTGGACCGTGCACATTTATGAACATTGCTGTATAAAAAATACACCCATGTAAATATGCCAGAATTAGTAAAAATAACTACTTTTC
>JAPQRP010000024.1:23867917-23892392 GCA_037367295.1 Apogon hyalosoma | reverse complement strand
CTCTCTCTCTCTCTCTCTCTCTCTCTCTCTCCACAGTGTAGGATTACTGCATGTGCATGTGACTGTGCACATCTTTTTGTATTTAGTGTTGCTGTGAGTGCTTTACATCTGACATTGATTCACATTGTTTTGAGTGCAAAGACAAACACCTTCATCCAAAACTCTGGCTTGAATGTTGCTGCAGCTATTGTTTTTAGTTAGTTGGCTTCATATTATGGGTAAAAATTAGAACTACATTAAACTACAGTATAAACACAGTAAACTCTCCATGTTACCTCTACGTCCTGCAGCTATGCTGGATTTTCTGGCAAACTTGAACTTAATCCCAATGTCCTGGTCCTTCTCATCAGACAACAGCTTATCCCTGATTGGATCTGAAATCTTACAGAAAAGAAACACATGAAATGATATGAGTGGGAAGGTGACACTCTTAATACTCGTAATAAAAATAATTTATATTTGTTTATATTTAAATTGAAGTTAAAATAAGATCAAGGCCAAAGACACCATTTAATAATTGTCACAATAAATGTCAAATAATTATTTTGTTTACCCCTGGTTAATGGATCCTCTTTGGTCCTTGTTTGTGGTTTCCGATTATTTGTATGAGACACTAATCACATATCAGGTCCAACAAAATGAAAATAACATAAAATAAATAAAAAGACACAAACACACCTATGTTATCTCTTGTACCTGTAGTATGATTTTATGATCTAATGCTTTGTTTGCTTGAATTCCTTATTTTGATTGACTGGCTCTCATCAAAATAAAGAAAATATGCAGAATCTAAGTTCTTAAAAGACAGAAAAAAACAGAACATCTAAGTAAAACAAAAAACACTGAAATATTTTCAAGTGTTTTAGGTGAAAATGTAAACAAAATAAACCCTAAAGAAAAAAGTTCATAAAATCTTGTATCATTAATAATATGACTGATTTTATTACAGTTAAATCTGTTTTCTTTAAAATAATAACCCACTTGAAAAACACAAATTTGCCTCAGGGGGTTTCACAAATGTTTGTTCAGTATCCAACCCCCTCTGTCCTCAGACACTCCACCATCCTCCACCTCAAACCAAAACTTTTAGGGAAAAAAAAAAAGACAGAAAATCAGGAAAAGCTACAGAGAAGGTATCCCCTGTTAAGAGACGCAGACATACAATCTTGTGTCCAGAAAGACTAAAATGATTTCCAGTATCTCTAGTTTCAATGATAGGATAAATAGCAGATGATAAGCTACTTTAGGGTTTCTAGCTCATTCCAGCTCATTTCATCTTCCTCTCCACCCTTCTTTCTTTTCTATTTTTTCTTCAGCTTAAGTGTTTTTATCTTATCTGTGGAATTCCTTTGGGAGGACGAAACTGATCAGGACACCACAACACCAAATATATAGTGGAGAATAATACAGCAGATGACACTGGAGGAGAGATCTACTGCTTATTTATTTAATTTGCATTTAAATCATTTATCTGTAGTGTTAGAATTGGATAGACATTATAAGGACAACTCCAAAATTCTCTCTTTATTTTGGTGTGAAAAAAGAAATTACACGATGAAAGTGTTTACATTTATAAACTGTCCTTTCACAAAAAAATTTAAAAATCTAAACAACTGTAAACAACCTGAAATTTCTTAAGAAAAATAAGTAGAATTTCAACAATATTATTCCTTTTATTAAATGTTTTGTGCCTTTGATGCACTGCAATCTGTAAAATGTAAAAAATAAGCTGACACTAAAATTACTCTTCTGCTTTTTTCACAAAAACAAGACAGTAGAAACTATATAGGTTATTATCCTATTATTTTACTGGTCCAGCCTGTCTGAGATCAAATTGGGCTGAATGTGGCCCCTGAACTAAAAAGAGTTTGACACCCCTGCTTCAGACTGTTTCAGCTTCAGAGTGCACACGGTGATTAAAAGAGATCTGGTTAATATTTGCAATTATTTAACCCATAAAGACCCAGTTCTACTTTTGTGGCAGTTCCAAAATATTTTTTACTCTGTATTTAACTTTTCTTAAGTGAATTATCACCATTTATTATGACATTATCCTCTGTACTTTGCATTTTTTCAGTGAACATCAGGTATTTTCCTGTATTTAATTTACTAATCATGTAGATGCTTATAAAACCTCAGATTAAAGTTGAGGGTTATTATATCAAAAACTAAGAAAACTGAAAAAGTGACTTTTTCAGCAAAATATATCATTAACTGAACATAAACCCAGTGCGTCCATCCACTGTCACTGATCCAACTCCATGGGTTTTACTGGTGAATTAATGTTGTAGAAGTTGACGGTGTTTCCACGGTAACTACGGAGCCTCTGAATGTCCAAATGGGTCATATCTGATGACCATGGAAAGATGACAAACTGCATTTTACACCAATTATTTACATGTATTGATAGGATTAGTGGATCAGAAGTTATTAAACATTTTAGATCACTGGATGGTTTTGGTTGGTTGTCGGCTGTTTGGATCTTTATGGGTTAAGTTAGTCATTTTACGTTACCTGTGGTGTGCTGTGTTGGCCTGGTGGTGAAAAGGTCCTCATTTTATCATTCACGTGTCCGAGAAAATGCTCAGTCCTTGTGTTCTTTTTGGACAAAGTCTTCATTTTCCTTGCTCTGCCTGCTCTCCCGTGAGTTTGTCTTAATGTGTTTTTTACTTCACCTTAAACTCTTTGAAATCTGTCACATTCCTGTCTCCCTCATTAGGAATACGTGCTGTCCTGTTTCAATCAATCAATCAAGTTCAATTAACACTCAGAGTGGATAAGTTAAAAGGCTGCTACCATCCTGTCTGACTCCCAGCAGAAGAAAAACTAAAGTTTGCTTTTCACAAAACTTTTTTGTGCCAAACTCTCCTCTGCACAGATAATGACAGCTGTTCAATTGTACTGGGACCCCTCCTCAGGGCCTTTTGGTTAAGAGGGGGGTCAATACATCCAGACAGGTTCAGTCATGTCCCACTGTTCCAAAGGCTCATTTCAGTCTGGACATTCCAAAAGCACCTAGAGCTACACTTTTACACTTTCAAAGGAGCTCTGAAAAAAGTTGTGAAAATGTACTTTTTTTTTTTTTAACCATAGACTTCAAATGATACAGCGCACAAGTATGTATTGACTTTCCTACCTTTATTTTTCTGAGCAATAAACTTTAATTCTGCTTTCTATTTGCACACGTGACTACACTGAAATCCTGCAATAGTGGCAAAAAGTGACATCCTCTAAAAATAGGTTGCGCTTTTCAATTGATGAGAGTTATTGTGTGTAAGAGGTCATTTAGTTTTACTCTATTATTGGTAAATTACAAAGGCTGGAGTCTGAGATTGCAGCTTACGAACAGTGTGAGAGACTACCATCCTGTGGTTAAGCTGAGAAATGCCATCACCAGGCCTTGTTTGCCATTCTGTATGCTGGTCATTTCAGATAGGATTTGATAGTATATGCTGGTGAGTCTTAACAATTAATTAAATTACACTAGCTTAATCAGATTGGTTACCATTTAATACAAATACAATTAGATTAGTGATTTATGTGTGACCTGACAACAAAACATTATGTGGTTTTGGAGATTTAAAAAAAGAATAAATGTATATTGATTGGTGCTAAAATGCGACTGTCCTCCAGTTTTCCTTTTCTGTGTTCTCTGCTCTAGTACATCTGCCATGTTCTACTCCATTCTGTGTCAGTCAAATGAAATTCTTTTTATTAAAAAAAAAAACCAGACAATACAAAACTTTGGGGCACTGTCTTCAACTCAGCAGCAAAACAAAACTGGTGTTGGCAACAGGTACTGTAGTAGGGTATGTTGGTGGTGAAAGTTGAAAAGGCCTAAAGCAGTAACTAATCCTCTTCAGAAAGCTGGTTTAAGTGGGATGAGCTAAGCACGGTATATGTTTGTAAAGACTCCTCCTCTCAGTTTTATGTCATCATGCCAATGTGTGCGTATTAACAGGCTCTGAAGGAAACTCTCAAATGTGCTGAAAACGCAGTGGGAGTGTTGGAAGAAGTTAAAAGTCACATACGTGTGACTTAACACCCACCAGCACGTGGACGGCTTCATATTGACAACAGATTGACTACATTAGGGGTAAGTTTAGAGCCTTTACATCCATGTGCATGTGTTTTAGTTACTTTGACTATAGTTATGTTAATGCACACACATTATTTCCTAATGGTGGCATGATGGTTGCAGTTCTGCCTCTGGGTTTTACTTCTTCATTTTAGTTTCTTGAAATTATCGTGGGCTTTTAAAGTGGGTCTGTGGTGCATTGGAAGTACTGTACAAGACACACTTCCTATCATGAATACTCCAAAGGTGATTTGTGTCTTTAGTTTTAACCATAAGAATATCTGAAAAAAAAAAAAACATCATGGAAGAGCACTGGCCATGTCCTATGGTAGATAAGGAATATTTATACACTATGAGCCTGTTTAGGTTCAAATGAGCATTTTAATTAACATTAGGCACCTTAGCACAATCAAACATATTCTAGAGGTAAAATGAAACAGAAATGACGAGTGCATTGACATAGACAATAGTAATAGTCAAAACATGGGTTGACATGGTCCACGTGTGTCAGAGGTTATTCTTAGGTGGGTTGTTCTTCATTTAGCTCTCCTGCATGTTCTGCAGAGCTTTTAGATGCTGATCCAGTTACTCAACAAGAAAAGGCCCACTGAGCTCATACAACCCCACCCACTCCACAACACACAGGTAACGGATTCATAATCCCTGGCTGACAGGCTCACGGTAACGTTTGTCAGTCTGTCAATAACCACACCTTTCATGAGCTGTGGTGAATCTGGATGTTGTGTTTAAAAACAATGACTTGTTTGGTTTTATTAGGAAAAAAGGATTAACTTCTCTACACTGTACTGCAGCTTTGTTACTCCAGATAAATATTTCTCATTTTGATTTTTTGCATAGATGTAGTCTCAGGATAAAGACCTCACCTGTTCTGCTATCGGGTCTTTTGGAGCTGGAAGATGGCCACTGCAGCAGATGACCCCCACCTGGGCTCCGGTCCTGATGACGATGAAACGTCACTGTCAGGGAGCGACTCTGATTCGGACAGCATCCTCTCCGATGACTCCGTGCTCCCGAACTACATACCAAAAAGAGCAAATGGAGGTCAAGTCAAAACACTTTATGAAGCATGTGCTCGTAATGAACCTGTGTCTTTACAAAAAGTTATGGAGAGAGGAGTCACAAGAGAGGAGGTCATGGAGGTCGACATCAACGGTTGGGTAAGAAGCTCAATCAGTAACCTTCTATCAAAGCTCGTAAATGGTGAGATGTTTCATGTATCTGCAGACACTGATCCTTATTGGTGATTTCCCCAAACAGAATGGCCTGATGCTGGCTTGCTGCAAAGGTTTTGTGGATATTGTTTATGGACTTCACAACTGTCCCTTTATAGACATCAACCACCAGGACAATGAAGGCAACACAGCACTTATGATAGCATCTCAAGCAGGTGAGTCACACCTTCATACCGGAAACTAAACATGCACCAAAACATAATTTCATTTAGTTTCTTTTTTTTTTTTTCCTGGAAATTAGAAATATATTTTTTTCTGTTTACATCTAAGCTACCCTTCATTTAGTCAAATATATTGATTTTTTAGCAATAGAGCCAATAAATATAATTTTTTCGCATAAACTACTGCTCTGATATGCTAACAATGTAATTTCTGAATCCTGTCCTTATCTCCAGGTCACATCAGCACAGTCATGTACCTCCTTAACTACTTTCCTGGGATAGACACTGAAATCAGGGATTGTCGAGGTTTCACAGCCCTCATTAAAGCTGCCATGACTGGTCGCAATGATGTTGTGGCTGCCCTCATCATGGCTGGTAAGGACACAGTTCTGATCTCTGTTAAGTTTTTTACATTCACAACTAATATCCTGTTACATGAGTCTTAAAAAGTACTTTAATTTGCCATTCATTTCATTTATTTAACTGAATATGTATATTTTTCTGGAATATTATATATCAGAACCTTGCCAGCATCAAATCAATGTATCTATAATGTTTTTTCCCCAACTAGTGGATATGGTCTGTGACGTGGTTCTGCTCATACAGGAGCTATGATATAACTGGAACTTTTTTGAAACATGACATTAGCTCATTAACTAGTTCCCTTATAATTATAGCACTGTTAATGACAGCATTTGACCCCCGAGTTTATCTTTCCTTATTTGAAGTGAGTTAACTCTGTTGGCAAGTCAATGTGCTTGTGACGCCAGACCCGTTTAAGGGATCATTCTGAGGACATTAGCACAACTTAACGCACCCTGCAGTAATCTGTGATTTACTAGTCCTGCAGGCTGGTTGTAGATTAGCCAGTTGCACTGCTATTGTTAGGCTGCACAGTGTTTAAAATTAGAGCACGTTCACTACATTTTCTTCAACATTAGTGAAACATAGGAATTAATAACTGCATTTTACATTTATTGCAACTTGCTCAGTGTTTGACCATCCAATAAAGTCTGCCCAGACCTCCAGTGTTGTGAATGGATGCTTAGAGCACAAAAAATAACAGGAACATCCTAATGTTGTAAAGGATTTACAACCACAGGACAGATATAATTTAGCATCTAGTCCTGTGGCTATGAACTTTTAGAATATAAAACACTCATGGAATGACATGAACTCTGTAAAATGACAATAAACATCGTTTTTATGGTCTATTTCATTTACCCTGCACCTAAAAGCGTTTTGTTGTTTTACTTCATTTTATGAAAACAAGAAAAACGATTTCATTATTATAATTTTTTTTAACTTTAGATTTTGTCTAATGTTCTGCTGTTTGTCAAATTTTTGTCATATTCTGACAATAAAGAGTTTAACAAGACAAATTACAATCTGGTTTCTCATTCAAGAGCAAAAATTGAAAACTGTGATAGTAAAACTGACATTTATAATTACAGCCTTGACAGTGAACCAATGAATGCTGACTATTAAATTAAATGACAATTAGTTTGTCCATAAATAATTAATGTTAGTTGCAGAACCAATCAAACTATTCATCAATATCAACTGATATGAACATTTTCTTTGTATTTTTTTTTTTTTTTTTTTTGGCTGTATCACCCAGCTGTTTATTCTACTCTGCACCTAAAGTGTGAATGCTTCTGACCCTCTAAATATAGTTTGATGGTTTAATAACTGCTATTATTGTGCAAAACTGACCAAATTGTACTGTTCACTGTGGCCCCTCTGCTTAGGTTTATAATCTGGAGAAATATGCAGAGGACAATGCACAGGCATACTAAATCATTGATCATAGCATTCAGAATGAGCTTGTATTTAACTGTAAACCATAATGGGGCCTTTGCTAACATTACTATTAACACCTGTGCTTTTCCTGCTACAAGTCAAAATGACTGTAGGTTTGCAGATTCCCCCAAACTACACAACAAAATAAAACAGAAGTTGAATATCTTGCTCATTTGTAAATTTAAATGTTTTCAATCTTTGTTGTTTTCCAGGGGCTGATATACATGCAGCAGATTCCACAAAAGGAAAATGTGCTCAGGACTGGGCACTGAAGACAGGCCGCTACGACACCTTGTTCCGAATTAGACGGCTTATGTTGCGGCCAAAAGCTGAGCAGTTCTGTGAGAGTTTTGTCCCTGAGTGGCCAGAGCTTAAAGAGAAAGTGGCCAAGGCCGTAGCTGAGAAAAGCGCCAGAGAAAAAATTACCCAGCGGATCAAAAACACCTTTAGATTCAGATTTCCGCATGACCCTGAAGATAATGGAGTCCTGGACCACATGGTGCGCATAACCACCAGTGTTCACAGTCCTCTGATTTCAACTGGGTGCCGCCCGCTCTGCCCAACAAGCCCCCCCACTGTTGGGAAGAGGAGATATGCAGTGCCAGAGCTGGTGAAGAAGCACCCCGAGCAGGACTTAGAGGAAACATCAGTGTGCCACAGCATCAACTCTGTGTCTCACATCAGTCCTTCTATCCCATCCTCAGAGTCTATCGCCACACAGTGCTGTGCCAACGCTGAGAGGCGAGGCAGCATCCTTTCATTGGCCTCAACCAAAGTTACCTCTACTTTTATTCCTCGTAGTATGGCCAGAAGAAACAGTGTATTCCCCTCAGGCTGCATCCCCCAAATTAGTATCAGTCGGCCCACAGAGGCAACACCGAAAAAAGAAAAGAAGAAGAAGAAAGACAAGAGCTACCTGGAACCACCAAAGTGGAAGTACAAGGAGATCAGGGAAGAGAAAAAGAGGGAGAAGGCAGAGAAAGAGAAAGAAAAAGAGAAGGGGAAAGACAAAGAGAAAAAGGAGAAAAAGGAGAAAAAGGAGAAAAAGAAAGAAAAAGACAGTAAAAAAGCTAAAAGTAAGGGTTAAAAAGCAGCTCCTCAGAGTCAGTCAAACAGATCAGCCCTTTATAAGAGCAACATGTATTAAACTCAGGGTTTGATACTTGAAACATCATATCTTGGAAATCTACAATCTGAAGAGACGTGGTAGGATATGAGAAAAGATGGGAAAATACCCATGACTGAATGACGGAAGAGGACAACAACGACATGTAGCTGAAGCTTATTTTTCAATAATATGCTCAAAATGTATAAAATTCAGAAACTAAAAAGCAAGAACATATGATGCTATGATCATGTTAATTCTTGTGTAGCCTAATAATTTGGTGCAACAGGTGCTGCAGTATTTGTATCTACCTCATCATTCATTTAAAGATACACAGACTCATAGTGTAAATATATCCATTACTTGTACATGATGTAAATATAGAAACACATAGCTGTAATATTTGTAGTATGATTATTATCTGTCTGGGTTCTAGTATCAGCTGTTTTGTAAGTACTGTATGTTTCATAGCGGCTATACTTTAATATGGAGCATCTGGTTTATTTCTAACTTTCAATGCCATCTTCTGATATTGCCAATAACATATTCATATGATCGACTTTTATTAACTCTGTGAGTGCTTGGATTTGCAGTCATTTGTGTGAGATTAGGCTAAATGTAGTGCACTAAATGGAGTGACTTAATTTTAATAAATGTAATAAACTTTAAAACTGCAGTAATGAGTTAATCACTAACATTATTAATGGGTCAAATGACTTTTAGGATGACCAGGTTTCCCACTAAATGCACTGCACATTTTATCCCCATGTACTGCATCTTGAGATGATATCCCACATTGTCATTTTTTATATGAATGTACAAATGTGAGCAGACAATAACCACTCTGTGAAACTTTAGCTTCCTATTATTCTTTATGTATTTACTCATGGGTATTGCTAGGTAAGCTGGCCAATGGAATCCACAAAAACATTTATTCTTACCCCATATAAATTGTCGGCCAGTTGCAACCAAACTATACCAAATTTTCCATGTTTTCTCTAAATTTCTGGAGGGCTAAAGTTGTGTTGTTATGGTTTCTTTTTAATATTTCACAAAAACTCAGACGTTTTATTGCAATATAGAGACAATTACCTTGCTAGTACACAATCCATTTAAAATCAATATTAATGGAAGAGGAATTTTTGGACAGCACCTTTAATACATGTTAAATCCCTCAGATGCTGAACCACCTGTAGCCTGCATAGTCTATTGTTTGTGTCCTTGATTAACCCATAAAGACCCAAACAGTCACTGGTGACCAAAAACATCTACTGATCTAAAATGTTTAATGACTGTTGATCCACTAATCCTATCAATAATGTAAATAACTGGTATAAAATAACATTTTCATCTTTTTCATGGTCATCAGATTTGACCCATTTGGACATTCAGAGGCGTAGCAAACATGGAAACACCATCATCTACAACACTGATTCACCAGTAAAACCCATGGAGTTAGACCAATGACAGTGGATGGAGATGTTTGTTTTTACTTTCAGTTTTTCTGTATCTTTGCTCAAAAAGTCACTTTTTCTTCAGTTTTCTCTGTTTTTGATATAATAACCTTCAACTTTAATCTGAGTTTTAATGAACATCTACCTGATCAGTAAATTAAATATAGGAAAATACCTGATATAAACTTAAAAAATGCAAAATACAGAGGATAATATTAAAATAAATGGTGATAAATCACTTAAGAAAGGTTAAATAGAGAGAAAACTTCATTTAGGAACTGCCACAAAAGTAACACTGGGTCTTCATGGGTTAAGTTAGACATTATGTCAGCATTTAAGACTACCTCTCAGCATAGTGTGTCCCACACAAACATTACTTTTTGGCCCCCTTCCTGGTTTCTTGGGATCTGGTTGCCCTAATTACTATGCATAATGTGAAGGCGTTTTAATTTTGTGGTCTGCATCTTTGCTGTTTCAGCTTACCTTCAACCCTCACAAACAGGACTCAAAATAAACACTAGTAGTGCCCAACAATTGCATGAAGTGTAAATAGACTAAAAATAGAGTATGCTAACACACTGGCACAATCTACCAGGGTTAGAGTAGGCTGCCTGTGTGTCAGAGGTTTTCAGCTTACTCTGCAACCCCTGAAAGAAACTAAAAATTAAGCTGTGGGACCTCAACATCTGGTCTTGAGGAAACCAAGACTAAAAAAAGGACGGGCATAAAAACAAAACTGCATGTAAGCTGCAATGATTAATTATTGAGTTGATCAGTATTAATATCAATCATCAACTACAGTGACCTTTGCTCTGACATCCTCCTTGGTGATACTAGTCAGGTTTACATGCAAATTTTACATGCAAGTTCAATTTTCAGAAAATCCCTGGAAGAAAATATGAACTTCATTGCTCCTATCCTTGTTTCAATGCAAAACAAATTTACTGTGACATGAGGTCAGGTTTAACTTTGACAGTGGGATGTTATTTCAGACAATTACATAATACCTGAGCTGTTGTTTGAGGAAAAAAAAAAGAATGAGAAAAAGGTGAGATGTATTTGTTTTTAGAATAGACAGATAGACTTCTCACCAGTTTTTCCTGTCAGGGTGTGCTGCTGCCAGCTGGTGGTGGTGTTAGTCAACTGTGTGCACTGTCTAAGTTAGCTGTCATCATCACGCTCCGCCACATCTAACGTTAGCTAACTAAACGTGTTAATGCGATGCACCGAGAACTTATTGATCATGGCTAACCTACGGATTTATTTGGCGGCGGTTGTCCAGGCTGTCCTCTACAGCAGAGCCTGTGACGGTGAGTAACTTATTGTTTGTTTTGCTCATGTGCTCAGCTCCGCTTCCATCATCAAGACTGTCGACTGCTAAGTTAGCTGCTAGCTGACGTTAGCTAGGTTAGCTAGCCCGGAGCGGACGACAAACAGAATAGAGCCGTAGACAGGAAACCGGGTCAGCTTTGATTTATTCAGACCTGGGTGTTATTTGGAAATGTTTCTAGTGGACGGTATGAACCACACTGTGACCGTCTGTCTATCTGTGTGTCTGTCTGCTGTTAAGCTAGTCAGGCTAGTCATGTTATCATTCGTGCGAAGGTAGCATGGACTGTAATGTGATGTTCACCTTCACAGCAAAACATGTTTGAATGCACTTGTTATTTACACGACGGCTGACATAGCTGTATATTTTCCCCTATTTTTTATTTTCAAGGCACATCAGGTTCATACTATTAAATCCAGAGATCCTTGGCTGGTAGTTAATGTTAGGAACTGAAGCCATAAGCACATATTATTACTGTTCAAGTATGTAAAAAAAAACAAAAAACAGTAGCAATATCATGTATGCACCAGTGGAGATCACAATCCTCACAATGTAGGAATGAATACGGATAATACATAGTTCCTCTAGATTAATAGTGTCGATGTACCTTATCAGGTACGAGGGTCGTTTTCAGTGTTCGCACTAATGAGACAAAATTATTTTTTAGTTAAACAGAATCTGAAGCCAATGGATTCAATATGAACATGAATAGTTATCGATGCAAAAGTTACATTACTGAATGCTAAATCATTCAGATCTAATTCTAGTTAAATGCAAGTGTAGATTCTTTTAAAATCTAGTACAGTGACACAAGTTGTTAAACCAGATGTGTATGTTTGAGTCAACTGATATATTAGGAAAACAACAGCTCATTATATTGGTGTATTGATGCAGAAATCTCATAACTACAATATAAAGGCAGTCATATGAATTAATTATTACTGTTCCACAGCATACTGGGTGACAGAGTTCTATTGTCTCATCATGTTATACAGCTCTGGAAATAATTGTTAGACTAGAGTCTTGTGATTTCTGTGTAAATTCCCTTCAACAACCCTTCATGACCCTCCCATATTCTGTTATTGAACATTAATTTCTTGCTTCTAAATTCATATTACTAATTTACATGTTAGCCTACATGCTGTATAGAAAATTAGTTCTTGTTGTCATTGATTTAAATACAGGTTATTTTGGCTTTATTGAATTTGCACAAATTGCTGCACAGTTTGGTGAAAAAAATAAATAAATAAAAAAATTATATATATAGAGGTCATTGTAGACAGTATGGCGATTTGTGATTATAGTAGCCTATATTTACTTGGCAAATCAAGGAAATACACAGAAGATTATGGAATGTGCATTTTTGTTTTACAACTTAAACTTTTAACTTCCGTCGTTCTGCTCAGTGTCATTCAGATCTATATAATCACCATAGACACACTTTAATTTACTGCCTCTTGTGTGCATATAATTTCACTGGTAGATTTGATTAATTGCGTTGACAAAGAGAACACTTGTGTCGTTTGCTAGATGTTTGCCTTGGAAAAATCTAGTTCTTGCAATGTTTATGACAGATGTTGACTTTTCACTGCTTTGACATTGTTAAACTGTTCTGTCTCATTTTTCTGTCTCTACCATTTGTCATCTGTTCCAGGAACACATCTAATGCAAAGTAAACCTCTTACCACACAACTCACTAGCTCTGCATTGTGCACATAATTCTGCTGGTTTTATGGTCTTCAAAAATACTTTCTTAGGCTCATGTGTCATTCTGGTTACACAGGAAGCTATAGCAACTGCAGGAGGGAAATTGACATTTTTGTGTTTTCAAGTTGACTGTTCTGAAACATTTATCGTCTTTCGTGGAAATATGAAGGGTTAGGTAATAGGAAATTCTGTGTATGTCATTCTGATTTCACATATAGACAACATCTCTTCCTCATTTCCTTTCTGACTACTTTGTTTCTTGTATTTGAATACCAACATCTGTCATGTAGGTGTTAGCTTTGTCTGAGTCAGTGCCACAAAAAATATGTTATAACACGTCAATGCTTCTGTTTGTCATAGATGACACTGAAACTTAGCTTTATCTGTGTATGTTTTCTCACAAACACCAAAGCAGGACCAAGACCAGGATGTTCCAGTTTTTAAATTAGAAAACCATTGTGGACTTTATCAGATTTACTGGAATGTCACATCACGCCTGTGTCTTAATAAAGTTATTCTGTTTCAAAGAGGAAGTCTCACTGTGTTGTTAGTTTAATAACAGTCACAGCCGGTCATTTAATCCATACTCCTACACAGCCCGTCTACTGCCCTCACATAAACTCTCCACCCATCCTTGTAAAGCCACCACAACACCACCCACATCTAATGCTTTATCGATTTCCTGACAAAACCAAACCAACTTCAGTCTCTTCCTTTACCCCTCTAGTATACATTTGAAAGACATCACCCCTGTGAAAGTTGACAGTTTAAATACTTGTGCTTCAATATTTTACTCACTAAAAAGTCCCTTCTCACATGCTAAAAATCCACAATACAAGGTAGTACTACAGAAGTTATTTTTCTTAATATTTATTGGCTAAATTCACTGCAAGGCAGTGGTTTCCAACCTTTTTTGGCTCGCAACCCCATTTTAACACTACAAATTTCTGGCGACCCCAGACATTCAAGATGGAGACGTTTTTTTGCTAAAATTAATTTGTTTTTGATCATGCAATAGTTTGCTATACTATGTTGTAAATAAATGTTAATTTTAGACAACATGTAGGCTATATAATGTATATTATTATAGACGGAAGCAGAAAAGCCAGGTGTAGATTACTGCACAAAGTGAGAATTTTATTTTCCTTGGTCAGGATATGTGCAGTCAGTCAAGCTTGGATTTAAAAGGCTCCAAATTAATACTGAAAAAACAACTCAAACTATGAATTATGAAAGAGCTGCAGCATCTGAAACCGACCACAATGAACATTTGACAGATAAACAGTACCACAGTGCTTCAGTTTCAGCTTCACAGTTTATCATGTCTTTTATGTATTGTGATTGTCTTTCTCAACTCACCATGTGTTTTTTATTAGTAAGTTTTTTTTTTTAAATCAATTACTAGAAATTTCAGGTGACCCCATTTGAATTCTAGGTGATCCCACATGGGGTCCCGACCCCAAGGTGGAAAAACACTGCTGTAAGGCCTCATAATTATTGCAAGTCTAAACGTTAGTTTTATTTATTGCTATTTTTTACTGCCCTCTACAGCACAGGAGGTGTACAGGTGAAAAGACAATCCTGTGCTGCTCATGCATTAAACGTTTTAAGTGCCACCAGACCAAATTTCAGTTTTCTGATTTGTTTTTCCTGGCACTGTTGTCTTTGCAGCTCTTTGGTGTAACTGCACAATTGCCCAGTGTGAGAAGACGGGCTCTCAGTGCGAGACCGATGGGGCCTGCGTCGCTTCCACTTCGCTGATTGACGGCCAAGAGCAGCACATCCGAACATGCATCACACGGGACAAACTCGTACCCCCCGGACAGCCGTTCTACTGCCTCAGCGCAGAGGGCCTGCTCAACATCCACTGCTGCTACACAGACTACTGCAACAGCATCGACCTCAAAGTACCATCTGGTGAGAACTGTGCAGTGTCACTGATGAACTAGTCATACACAGAGTAGAGATGCACCAGTATGGAGCCTGAATAATATCTGTCAATATCAGCCTTATTCACTATCACTGGCAAGTAAGATCATGTTTACTGGAGAACGTGGCCAATGTTTAGTCTTTCTTATGTAAAAGGTTGTAATATAAATTTCTGTGATTAAAGGAGTGATCATTCCAAGACATAGTGACGAAGGAAATTAAAGACTCAAAATCTTTAAGGTATTTTTTTCCAATAAAGCTTTCCTTGTTTAATTTGCACAAAAGGAAGAACCAAGTATGAACAAAAACATGATTGTTATTTGCATCAGCTATGGCAAAAATCATTATCTTCAGTTGGTATTGGGCCAGAGTTTTACAACTGCAACATCATTATTGGAGAGTCATTGATATTTTTAGTGAGAGTGGGAAGGTCATGATAAAAATTAACAGCAGTCAAGGGTTTTCACTTACAGTATGAATCACATCTAATTAAATTAGTTGAAAATGTATAGCTTTCTGGTAATTTAACTACATTCATATTTGCAATGTGATTTAAGTAGTTAAACTATTTTTTGTTTGCTTCATAATCTACAAACAATTGTAGGCCATAAAAAATACAGAATTTTGTATTTATTTTGTTTACATGTATTTGCCATTGTTTCTGACTAAAATACAGACCCATTATTAAAAAGTTCAATCTATTCATGCTTTTGTAATTTTTTAGTTGAAAACTAACCTTGAATAATATTCTGACTTTTTTGTGTATTGTATTATTATTGTATTTAATAACTACATTTTGCATCAGGATAGCCTTGTGGTATTTTGCAGTATTTCCAGTGTGAAGTACTTGTTCTCACATCTATGCTTTTAAAGTAGTCTCCCCAACACCTGAAATTAATATATCAGAATAATTTATGCTAGTGAGTCCAGTCATAGTATTGGTAATAACCAGTTTGTGCAAACTGAGGGTGGAGTCAAAGCAAACACAAAGCAGTGCTAGATCATATGAGCATGAATGAGAGACAATAAGTAGACCATTTACAGTCTTAGATTGCTGTTAATGTAATTTTAACACTTCTCCTCAATGATTATTCCAATGAAAGCTTTTAGAGTGGAAAACCGAGAATGGTTTTGTGAAGTAAGTGCTATAATCAGTTCAAGCTGTAGCAAAATCAGATGGTGACTTCATTTTTTTAATTGAGTGTAGCCAGAAGCTATAAACTGTCATCTTAGCAAAATCAAGCAGCTCTTATTAGAGTAGTCAGTCTACTGTGTGCCCTGCTGCACAAATCATTTCACATTTGTTTTTTTCTAGTGACAACTCAGTCAGAACTAGGAGGAGGCTATGGTCCAGGGGGGACCTGGGGGCTGGTGGAACTGGTAGCTGTGATTGCTGGGCCACTGTTCCTGCTCTGCCTGCTGCTGCTGGTGGGTGTGTTCATGTTCCAGTACCACCAGAGGGCCTACAGCCACAGACAGAGACTGGAAGTGGAGGACCCCTCCTGTGACCACCTCTACTTGGCTAAAGACAGGACCCTGCAGGACCTCATTTACGATCTGTCAACATCTGGTTCAGGATCCGGTCAGTGACACCATGACAATACAGCTGCAGATTGACGTGTTGTGTCTTATGTCATTTTTAGATCAGATAAATAAAAAGACAACTGATAACTGTTCTCTTGTCTTGTCTGATCAGGACTACCACTGTTTGTCCAGCGGACCGTGGCCAGAACCATCGTCCTTCAAGAGATAATTGGTAAGGGGCGCTTTGGAGAAGTGTGGCGGGGAAGATGGAGGGGCGGTGATGTGGCAGTGAAGATCTTTTCATCCAGAGAAGAGCGCTCCTGGTTCCGTGAGGCTGAAATCTATCAAACTATCATGCTTCGCCATGAGAACATTTTGGGCTTTATAGCTGCTGACAACAAAGGTATATACTTTTATCCCTACAACTTATATCCTCTCCTAGTGAAAGAATTGATTCTTTGTTGCATTAAAGTGAAAAATCAACTGAGCATTCCTCCATTACACCTTTCTAGAGCCAGTGTTTGCTTTGTGTGTTCTGTCTCTCTATCACCACTTTATTTGCTCTATTTTTCTACTGTTTAACCTTCTGGCATTTTGAAATATGTTGATCAACTCTTCTTTGTCTCACATATGTTCACTTGTCTTTTGCTCAGATAACGGTACATGGACCCAGCTGTGGCTTGTGTCAGACTACCATGAGCATGGCTCTCTGTTTGACTACCTGAACCGTTACTCTGTCACTACTGAAGGAATGATCAAACTGGCACTGTCAGCTGCCAGTGGCCTTGCACATCTACACATGGAAATTCTTGGAACACAAGGTAATCTTTTTTTTAATCAAGGTATAGTTGTATTTATTCCTCAACTTCTATTGTTCAGCCACAGCTTAGTACATCCGTAGTAATAAATACTTCATAAATACTATTTAAAAACTTCCAGGCCTGAGTGAATGTCACCAGCAGTAGCTCTAAAAACAGATTTCTGATCGTGTAATTTTGAAAAATCCTTATGAATTATAGCACACTGAAAATAACATTTTCATCCTCATCATAAATTAAAAAGTTAAGTTTGAATTAAACCTTCTGAGCACTTTTTGTGTTTGTTGTATAACATCTCTTCCCCCACCCACAGCCTGACCCAAAGCTCTTATGTTGAGTCATCACATGGAAATGCAACACTGTGTAGAACTAGAATAAAAGTTGTGAAAAGCTATAATGTTGTAACTCAAAATATCTGTATGATATCTTCAATTACTTATTTTCAGTTTGTATAAAATGAAGACATCAGAGTATTCAGTACGGGAGAGTCAATTAGTCAATCTTATCCTCTTTGTTTTATTGTCAATAATTCCATCCCAACTGTATCCAAAGCAATCATCATATCACTTCACTTTAATTTTCCTCATTGTCAGTTTTCTCTTTCTTCTGTTGTTAAACTCTTTACCTTACACACCCGTCCACTACGGTAGGACGAGTCACTCATCACCCTACTCCTTACTCCCAACAGGCTGTCAGATCAGTTTGACTGGCAATGTAACTGAAGATGCGAGTCAATTCTATGTAACACTACACTTATTGGTATTTATATACACTTGATAATCAGCATTGTCAAAAAAAGGTTGTATGACTTGAGTATGACAGTTTAGACTCCAAAACAGAGATCTGCAGTCACGGTGTTTGATTAATTGTTGGTATGAATGAATGAATAAATACACAGAAACTGTATGCCACAGTGTTACTCTGTATAAACCAGTTGATTTAAAGTGGTGACAGTGCACAGGATTATTTTCCATCCATCAATGGAGTGTGATGATTAGAGCCTACTCTGGATGACATATTGCCTGTTGGGTGTAGAGGCCAGTGAAATTTTCATGTGGTGATTAAATTTATAAATGTGAATTACAAATTAAGCTGTTTTGTAATAGTAAATAGTCACATTAATTTTAGTCAAGTGAATGGGCTCTATGCTCAGCCCCACTACTTCCTGAATTTAAGGCCGCTCCTTGATTTCTTGTCTTTCATTATTGGACACACTGATTAATCCAGGTGTGTCTGCTACTTCTTGTTGTGACTACTGTGGTCAGAAACACCTGGATTAATCAGTGTGTCCAATAATGAAAGACAGGAAATGAAGGTTAATCCTACAACTACTTGTAAGATGGCCAGTAATAAACAGACATGTCTTCTCTATTTTTTAAGAGTAAAAGCTGCTTGATACAACAGCTTTAATATATTGAAATAGGCTCTATGCACAGACCCACTACTTCCTGAACTTTTCATCATATTAAAGCTGTTGGATCAAGCGGTTTTTACTCTTAAAAAATATTACTGGCCATCGTACAAGTAGTTGTAATACTTCATCTGCTTCTTTTCTTCATTATCTGTCATGGAAAAATAAAGTTCAGTTGATTATTTCATTGACATTTTAAATCAACCTTCCTGATGCTTCTCTGTTTCAGGTTAGTAACATGCAAATTCTTTGTACTATGTCTTGTCAGGAAAGCCAGGTATCGCCCACCGGGATCTGAAGTCCAAGAACATCCTTGTGAAGAAGAACTGCACTTGTGCCATCGCTGACCTGGGCTTAGCTGTCCGTCACGACTCTGCAACGGATACCATCGACATCGCCCCCAACCAAAGGGTTGGTACAAAGAGGTCTGTGTGAAAGTACCTGCAGACTGTGATCTAGCTTTTACCTTCTCTCACAGATATCTTCTGACAATTTCTCAGAACATTCGTCACAACAATGTGCTATTGTTTGTCCGCCTCTCAGGTACATGGCTCCAGAGGTTCTAGATGAGAGCATCAACATGAGACACTTTGACTCGTTCAAATGTGCTGATATCTATGCTTTGGGGCTGGTCTACTGGGAGATTGCACGCCGTTGTAACAGTGGAGGTTAGACTCTTCTGTGTTTTTCACGTGTTATTTGACCTGTGTTGTTTGTTTTTTCTTATTCGTAACAACTGCGATCACAGCACTGGTCTCACCTCCACACTGCCCTGTGCTATCAGGTATCCATGAGGAGTACCAGCTGCCCTACTATGACCTGGTCCCTTCTGACCCGTCTATAGAGGAGATGAGGAAGGTGGTGTGTGACCAAAAGCTACGACCCAACATCCCAAACTGGTGGCAAAGCTACGAGGTACAAAAATGCAAAGTGTTGTTTAAGGAACTGCAAAGGACTACCAGTTTATCGTTGTTGTTGTTGTTGTTGTTATTTATTTATCTATCTATCGGTCGATCGAAACCAAAATAATAATAATAATACAAAAAAATAATAAATAAAATAAAATAAAGTCAACAAGTCAGTTACATATGCTGATCATTAATCACAGAAAAGGTAACAATTACATAAATTTAACATAAATGTACATATAAACTCAAAAACACAGTTTGAGAAGGAACAGAAAGAAGCAAAAGCTTATCTAGTCCTGCCCCTTCCTTACTTTAAGTGTCAGATTCATAATCAAATATATTTCCTTCATTGGCTGTTTATCACATTAAACTAGAGAACAAGGAATAACTAGTCATAACACCTTTATATTATTTAACCAAGTGCTTCATAAAAGTCAATACAGAAATTATTTAATCCATTTACGGAGCAAAATGTACACTTATAGACAAGGTCCTGCAGAGTTTTCTTCACTTTATTTTTATGGTGGAATGAATCTGAGATGTTTAAAATGTATTAAGATTGACGTACAGGCCCTTGAACTACTACATTTCTTAAAAGTAATGTCAGGAAAATATGAGATAAGATACATATCCATTTATTTCTGTTTTGACACTCCCTCGACACTCCTTGTTTTTTGTTTTTTGGCTTAAATTTGATGGCACCATAAAGATTGGACAGAAGATGTGGCAAAACGAAGGTATAAATGATGTGATACAAATGTGTCCAGACTCACAGAGCTGGGGATCTTATGATAATATGTGTTATACCTCTGGGCTTTTAGGATGTGCCTATTCACATAATTTTTAATGAATAGTCCTGGCTGGGGAGGGTACACTTTTTCTTTTGTTCCAGGGGGCTTTTTTTTTTTTTTATGAAACATGAATAGAAGTCATGTTATGTAAATGTTGTATTATTAATAAATGTCAGTGAAAACTATGTTACATTAAGTTTCTGTTCTTTAACTGCGTCAATAAATAAATTATAGATCTGTTCATTTTAGACAAATCCTGGTAGAATGATCTTACCTGCATCTATTAACATGTAAAACTCAAAATGGTTCCTCAATATGGTTGCTTTTTTTTTTAGTTTAACTGCAGCTTTACTTCATAGTTGTAGTTAGTAGTTTGTGGGACAAAAGTATAAATATTTTATTGCAAGTAAATAATTCAACACCTGTGTATTCCTCTGTGGTTCGCTACCAGCTCTGATCCAGTCACTTCAAGACATCTTTTGTGGATGGAGAGCTATTCAGCCTAAATGACACTTGGCCAAATAGCACTTAAGTACATGCTCAATATTTTAACAGGGCCAGAGAAGGAAGCTGTGGAGTGGCTGAGCTGTTCCTGTAAAGTAGAACAGGTGGATTGTTTTGGGCATAGAACAACAACATTAAGCTCTTATTAGTGTGTCCAGAGGTGCTGAGATTTAATAGAACACAATATTATAGCTGAAGAAAGATATATCATGAGGATTAAAATCTGTTATTGGTGACCGTTGTATATCTTAATGTTTTTACCTTAAAGAAGAGCTACTTGTAAGCTGGTGAAACGGTCTTATGCAAAGTAGAGTTTAGGTCAGCGTTTGTACTTGGGTAATCAAATTTGCCAAACGGTGTTGTGAACTATCTCTGGACAAGTGTTGAAATGGGTATTGAAGAAGCTCTGATTAACGCTCTGCTGATGAGAAAATTAACTTATATACACTTCATTATAAACCCGGCAGACCTCAAGGACCCAGACTTTTATGAAGCCGGGACCAGATGTCATCCAGCCACAGCCCCAATTAATCTCCGAGCCCTGTAACACGCCCCTAGAAACAAAAAAAAAAAAAAAAAAAAAAAACCTGATTGGGTGTGGAGGGCAGAGACAGTAAGTAGAAAGCGAGGGTGAGAGATGCTATCCGGGGAGCAGCCGGCCCTGGTGAGTCTGCAGAGGGTGAGATAAGAGGGGGCGGCTGCAGCGGAGCCTGGGTCTCAGAGAGGAGGCTGAGGTTATTCATTGCTCCGCTGTGAAAGCTTGAGAAGATTACCCAGAGCCTGGTTGGCAGTGATACAAGGGGGACAGGCAGAGGGGGCCCCCCTCTCACCCTTTTGTTCCCCATCCATCTGCTTGAATCTCACAATGGCTCATCAGGACCAAGTAGGGTGGAGGGGTGGAGCAGCGGAGGCTTGCAGAATAGGAGGAAGTGAACGGGTGGGGTGGGGCCGAAGGGGGGCAACCTGCAAAAGATTGGGAGGTAATACGAGGCAGCGTAGGGAGAGTGAAACTAAAAGGAGGGGGAAGAGATAGTGCAGGACAGGGAATGAATCCTAGAGCACAGAGCTTGTTGAGATTGAATGAGTGGTGCTGCAGCTGACAAGCTCTGACAGACTACATTGGGAAAGGCCAGGGAGGCGGGTGTTCACATTGTTATTTTCTGGGAGGTAATGGGCTGGCAGCTCCTCTTCACTCTGAATAATCAGTACTTTGGTTAGACTCAGACACCACTTCAAACCATGATAAATATACCACTCCAAACCCTCGCCACCAAGAGGATAGCATTTGTCTCTAAATGCCTTGACCACCATATTTATCTTGTTGAGGAATGATCGGATGATGAAGGGTGCTTTCTTCCATTACGCAGGTAATTATAGGTGCTTTTACACAGGAAAAACATCAGCAACTGCTTACCTTTCAGCAGGAGACTTTACTGTAGTCACACTGCACTGATAGTGGTGAGAAATAGCATTAATGAAGAAATAGATCCAGTTTATTTTTGTTGTGGTCTGTGACTGTAAAGAGAAAGTACATGCACATATACTGTGCATCTCTTATGATGTTTGCTATCATCATTGCACCCGCAACTCTGGTACTTAGCTATTCATTCAGTGCCACAATAATTCACCAGAAGCTGCCAGCAGCTGATGATTCACTGCATACATTTCAATGTGCATGGCTGCTGTAGGCCTTTCCCAGGAAAAGGAGGCCAGAATTTATTCAAAGCACAGCAGGTTCTATTAATGGCAGTTCATCATAATGCAAGTTCGTTGGCTTTACTTCAGAGTTACTTTTTTCAACCTTATAATAATAGAAATAGTATAATCAAACAGTTTGCTATTAAATCTCTCTGCTGAAACTAAATTTCTTGCTTAATGCTGCACACCAGTGGGTGGTGCATTATGTGTGACAGATTCTATCAGAAGAGGATTTATCTTTGCTTCTGCTGGTTTATACATTTGATCAAACCAGGTTCGATTTTCTTACTGTTGTCTCTGTAATCCTTCCTAAAAAACTATGACAGTTGGGTCAGCTCTTCTTTTGATAGTCCTCAGTGTAACTAGTTCATGTGTGACTGTATGAATAGCTAGAGGCTATTACACCACTGAATATGAATAGCAGACCAATTACTTTGGCCCAGATGGAGCTATGTCTCCTCGGAGAACACCCTATCCTTGCCTAACACCCACACGTGCACACACTCACACACACAAATCTTGAGACCCTGTACTCTCTTGGTACTGAATGAACAGGGCTAATGAGGTACAAAGATATGAATTTCAATCTGATATTTCACATTGGGAACATTTCGAATTACTTGCTATTTTACTCTACTTGACATTTGTGTCCAAGCAACAGTGATTAGCTATCTCCAACAATGTTTTGATTGTCAGCTAATTGCTCAGCACTGACATGTAACAGACAGCAAAATTGTCAGTTTAATACAGCTAAACCTCAGAGGAGATGAGTGCACTGTTTAAGCATTTCATCTTACCAAAATTGAGTGAATGAATGTTGAATCCATCTCTGTCCCAGAGGAGCTTTTACTGGGACGTTCCCAAAAGCATCCTATCACAAACCAAGCCAGAGAAGCTGGCGCTCGCACACACAGTGGACATATGGCCAATCTCCCATCGTCTGCTGTGCTATTTACGGCTCAGTAGCCTGTCATTTGTTTTGCCTCTCAGAAACCAGTATGACACCTGTTTGAATTCTCAATAAAAGGCTTTTTATGTCTGGGAGAAGGCTGTTGTCGCTTAATCTTTCTCCCTGATTGGTACTGTGCTTTTCCTGGTAATATTTCTGCTTTTGTTGATGAAAATTTGGGCTCATGATGATTTTCACATCAGCTATTAAATCAAAAAATCAAAGAATTATTCAAACTTTCATGTGCTGGTCCTCAGAATTTTCTTGCTATAATGCAGTTATGATGTTTTATTCTTGTAGTGTTAAAGTACGTACACAGTAAGAATAAATACGCTAAACTAGTATACAAGCAAATTAATTACATACAAACAGTAGTTTATACTTTGTAAATGTTGCTCTTACATTAGTACATTTAACATAAATGACTGGACTATTTGGAACTGTAAACTAACTAATAACCTATATTCAACTACACTGTTGTCCATAAAGTTACAATAATTTTGTTTTCTGACACATTCCTCTTTATTCCTATTTATACAAATCAGTAATCACTTTTGTGCAGGTGCAATGATTACATACTTAGTCCCAATTACACTTTATGGTTGTCACTTTACTGCATGTTGCACATATTGCATATGTCACAAAATTCAGTAACTCATCTATTACCAGTACCTTATCTGTTAACTTCACTGTTGCAGCTTTATAATCTAGTCATTGTCTCCTCAACCCCCTGCTGTTTATTTTCTATTTTTTGTATTTTGTTTTTTTTTTTCTTACTATGTTCATTTTGCCCTATGGAGCCTTAGAGTTTTGTAATTTTAGTTTTCTGTATGCAGTCTACATATGGCAAAACAATCAAGCTGACTCTGACTTTATCCATGAAAAATGAATCACATTGTCACAATCATTATATCCCGAACGCAGTGTCAGGGATATTATGTTTTTGGTCTGACTGCTGCCGCTGGCTCCACCGCCATCCTACATGTTAACGCGATAACTTGAAAAATATTGGGTTTAGAAATTCCAAATTTTCCACATCAATCAATATCATG
>JAPQRP010000024.1:23831467-23867817 GCA_037367295.1 Apogon hyalosoma | reverse complement strand
GACCACTGGGTAAACAAAGTTATGTTCCCCCCTTAGATTATAGCCTTCATCTCTCATTTTGAACATGTTTTGCAGATTATTTGGTAGGCTAACTAACATAGCCTTGTGTAGGACTAACACTGTTTTAAAAGTAACTATTACATTTAGTTCTCCCATTATTTTCATAGTTTGAGGGTTGAAGTCAGTGCTGCAGCATTGGTCAAAGGAGTCTTAACTACCCGTTGTACACAAACTACTGGTAGTGACCATTATGAAAAGAAGTGAAGCGTCGTGAGATGATGTCATTAAAAGACCACCAGTCACCCGTCCAACAAAAATATGTGAAAATACTGTCTGTTTGATCCGTTAGGTTTTATATAGCTGAATGTTAATGCTTATGATGATGGTAAAAACAGTTGTTTTTTTTTTTTTTCTTTTTTGGATGGGTGTACAGAGTTTCTGTATAGTATTGGAAAAAAATACAATATTAACAGCAACATTAAGGCATAGATACTTTTTATTTCATAAACTGAACAATAAAAGTACACGGAGCTCACCACTGTGATTGTGGTAAGCTCAAAGAGAATTAGGATAAGGACATGATTTAATAACTCAGCTGTCGACAAAATACATTTGGCTAAAACTTCTATACACATTGAGTCCGTTGCATCTCTCTTTAAATGTAATGGTGCCCACACTTATTGTCCCTGGCAAATAAATAATGTAGCCGTCTTGGAAACCGCAACATGGCTGAGATATCTGATGTTTATAATCTTATAATAGAAATATGGTAAATTTTTTCCACCAAGACACTGAATATCTTGATTACAGGTTTGTTGATGGAAAAAATATTACTTAGTATTATAAAGATGATCAGCAGTCACTGCATGAAAACTGAAGTGTGGGTAAGGAGACTGTATGTTTAAAATGTGTAAAGCTGTAAATAAGCCCAAGCTGTAATATTTCAACATCTTCATTGTATCATGACCAGATCTCACTCCTCTTTTTCTTCTCGTGCTGTTCCAGGCTTTGCGGGTTATGGGTAAAATCATGAGGGAGTGTTGGTATGCGAACGGGGCGGCCCGCTTAACAGCCCTGCGCATTAAAAAGACCCTGTCCCAGCTCAGCATCCAAGAGGACATAAAAGTCTGAGCTACGTCAGCAAAGCACTGAGAAAGAGCACTGAAGAAGACCCGGCTTCAGACTGTTCATACGAAGGCGTTGGGCCTTCTTCAGAGCACAGAACGCACAAAGTAAGATAGAGGAGAGTGGCACGTTGTAAAATATTATTCCATAAACACTCCTGCCACTTTCAAAGCCACTTGGTTTCTGACAAACCCTACCTCGCTTACCCAGCCAAACTACCAAGAGCACCTTTTCTGTCTTGTCCTCCTCAGCTACTGCTGCCCTACCTGAACCTTTTTCCTCTCTACACTCCATACTAACAAAGATCCTTGGATTTCCTCTGTACTTGTATGCAATCAATAGCAGGATATGTAATGAACCAGTTAACATGTTAAATATCAGTTGCTGATATTTTATCAAAGTCTCTTTAAACACAGTTGCTTAATAGTTAATGAACAGAAACTATTGTCTTTGTAACAGTAAGGGTTGTTTTAAGTTATTTTTACCTATTCTGCTATTTAAATGATCCGATCTTGTTAATATTCAGTATGGGTGTTTGTAAGGCTATCGTGTAGATTTCTCTGTGCACGTCAGTAGCGCACAGGCGCTTCTTAGAAACTCTTCAAAGCAAATAATTCATCTGGTTCTGCTACAGCAGTGTGGTTTAGTTGTATGCTAATAACCATGTAAGCATGTACAAAGCAGTAGAGACAGCCGGTGTAAATTCAGCCTGTCAGCTTTTAAAGAGGAGTGTTGAGACGTTAGAGTATTAGGGCACCTTTCCACACGTGATTTAGACTTTGGAACATTACCTGGAGTTCACCCCATAAGCTGTTGTAAACCTCAGGTCTTCTGTATTATTAACCATTGAACACATTTTTTGTTTCACTGGTTAAAAACAGCTTTGCAAGACATTTGGGAATAATTTACCAGTATGCATTTTGCTTGGAGTGAATGATGCAATGTCACAGCCGCCAGTGTTGTCGTACTGCACCAACACTTTGGCCGACACACTGACTAGATTCAGTTTGTCCAAAAACACAAGCAGCTCAATGATACTGTTGTTAAATTGTTAGAAACCATTTTCTGATCTCAAAGCAGCCGGTGACTAACATAACCTGCCATGGGACTGAACACTGCTCCGGTCCAGATAAGCTGGTACAAATGACATTCAGATAAAACTTCATCTTTTCCAGCAGCCAATACTACTTACACTGTATCTTAAATAGGAGGCAGATTATTGATACAGAGGTAATGTTTTTAATCTTTTAAATGTACACTAACTCAAGGAATCTGAATGATAAACTGTTTTGTGTTTATTTTTATATTGCCACAGCATGTCCTTTGTCCATTTTCTTCCCTTAAGGGCACATCCTCCCTTGCCAAGTATAACTACTGCATATGAACAGCTTTTTAATGTGGTATTTATGTATATATACTCATTTGTTTTCAGTTACTTTAAAATATTGGTGATGTTTTAGGTGGTTGAACTTTTTATACCTATTTTCCGTTTGGTGCAAACAAAATCAAAGACTTATGTTAACAGAATTTTGTGTTATACTTTTCCGACCTTTGAGGAAACATTTCTGCATGTGTCAGACATGATGCTTGTCAACGTTCCCCATTTAGCGTTCTATTACTGCAGAGCAGTATCTGATTTTTTTTTTTTCTTTAATCAATGGTTTCCCATGCAAATCCTCTTGTTCACCATAGTATACCTCGTCAATGTTCAATGTATGTATGCTCTCCTTTACACTAACACTGTCATAAATCACTTTCTGCATTTTTAATTTTCAGGAAATTGGTGCACTTTTGTCTTTTAGTCATGCAAATTCCACAGGTACTGTTTGTGTGTCTTTGTAAGTCTTAAGTGTGTTATTTATGTCTATGCTGTGAGTCCCTATGAGAGCCTGACAGGCCACATGTGCACTACTACTGACCTCACAGCATTAAAACCAAATTATTCTCAGAATCGTCTCTGCCAGCGGCCTCCGATATTTATTTCAGATCACACCACTAAAATGCAAATGTTTACACAGTTCAGTTGCAGGACACTCCATCAGACTGGAAGTTTTAAAAACAATCAGACTTTTTTTTTGATCTCTGGGAAAAAAAATGTGGAATATGATGCTACTGAAATGTCAATGTGCTGTCTCAATATGTTTCAGATACACTGGTTATTTTACATGTCTTATTTCTTATTTTGCTGTATTTTTAATATGTATCACAGATTGTAAAACAGACCCAGACTAAACAGACCAGACTCTTTTTAGTTTTTCACTGTAGAAACCGGGGACCTATCCTGTTTAGAATGTCAATTTATACACTAAAGATTTATCAAAGTGTATGTACCTTTACAATGTGAGAAATACACTGAATTTAAAGTTTTAAATACCCAGGTCAAAGTATTTATGTGACAGAATATTATTAAGAATTCAAGACATGCATTAACAGTGTAGGTTGTGACAAAGACCAGACTGCATCCGTGTAAAAGTCCCTTCAGGTCTTTAATCATGTAACTTATAATATAGAGTAATAAATACTGTTTTTTCCTATGTGGTGTTTGTTTCTTTAATTTTTTCCCCAACCTGAAAATTGTACAAAGGAGACGCAAGGCTTTAGTTATCTTAAAGAAAACCAGAATGTCACAGTACAAACCAAAGTATATTTTACTGTTTTTTATGATGCATCCTGTCATCGCCTATTTCATTTCATTGGTGATATTAATAGTATTTTAAGTAAGTCTCTGTTGTGGATTACCAAAGTTCATATAGTAATGTTTCTGCCTCTGACCTTTTTATGGCAGGAAATGACCAACTTGAACTCACACTGGCTTTGTTCTGTGTAGGTGAATGAGTTCCAGGTTTGGTTTGTTCATGCTGGCTCTGGCATGGTTTATCTGGGACACACTAATGTTATTAGGATCACTTGTCTTCACACTGTGGTGAGTCCAATGTATCTGCTGTGAAACAGATGTACTGCATTGATGTGAATCACTGTTGAAAACCCAACAAGGTCAACAGGAGGCATCACTTAAGAACCAATATTAATATTTATGCCAGTCAGTCTTGGTAGAGGATTTAGGGATTAAAAACATTATAAAGAGAAAAAAAAAAAAAAGCTTTTCATGGTCCATTCACAGGGTTCCCATGCATTTTTACACACAATTTCAAAACTGGCCATCAGTTTTTAAGGACAGTATTGTGAAAAAGTCTTTAACTTCAACTTTAGCTTTGTTGTTTTCTCCGGGTTGAAATGAACATATTTATTTCTCATTCTCTTAAGAAACAACAAGAAAAAATACAGGAAATATGTGCACAGCCTTACGAGTCACAAAAAAAATCAGAACTAAATGGGTTCTGAAGGTTAAAGTCACTGACCCATGACGAGACGCAGCACAAACATCTGATACGTGTTGAATGAAACCTGGTATACAATATCAGAAAATGAATCAAATATATTGTTTGAACAAAAGGGTTAAAGATATGTTAAGTGCAAAGGGAGGTCACACTAAGTATGACCACTTTAGTTTATTGAAACTGTTGGTTTTATGCTGTACATACTTCGCATATATCCAGATTGGATCTAAATAGAGACTGAGAAATGCATGTGGTCATTAGAACTTAGTATTAAAACAAACCTAAATCTGGACCATGACTTCTACACAGTACTGTTTATAATATCCATGACCATTCACAACTTTTAAGGTTAACATGAACAGAAGTGGATATTATTTCATTTCTTTTCATTGGTAATAAGGTATTTTTCTGAGGATTGTAATGATTGAGGTCCTAACTTATATACTGTTTTTAGTATAAATAAATACACATTAATACATACACATAAATATACATTTTAAAAATAATAGCAAAAAAGTACCTGATCCTCCATAAACTTAAATGGAAAATCTGGATGTAAACTAAAAATTTCCCTTTAAGTGTCTAAATCTGAGAATTTTGCGAGAAAATTCAGTAATTGAAGTATCAGCTTTAGAGAAAAACCCACACTACAACTAACTACACTGCTCTGACAGAAAAGTGTCAATTATTTTACTGAAGTTTTTGAGTTTTCTGAACAAACATGGTTTTGATTTCATATTTTATAAATTACTTGTATTTTGAGCCTCAGCTTTACTTTTACTATATAGCAACTACTTGTAGCTCATGTTATATTGAACCTATGTGAACATATAGTTGATATTTCCCTTGAGTTTTTGTCTCAGAAACCGTTGACTTTGTAAACCTTCCACAGCTCTTCTAAAACTTAATGATTGTCCATAATCCTTCAGGTTTTCCAGGCTGTTCAGGATTTTCATGACAGTAGGAGACATGCAGGCAGAGGAAACACTACTGTTTTTGGTATTAAAAAAAAAGTGCTGATGAAGCAACAGTATATCTGTATTAATTAATCATAGATCTTAATTACAGCTATGGACAAAGATCTGAAAGATTGTACGTGTTAAATATGCACAGATTTATTATTACTGCCATTTAAAATATATTCGCAAACAACCTTTATTGCTTTTCTTTTAAATTACAATCTCAAAGCAGATTTGTACAAAAACTGTGCTTTTACATACAGTTGTACACATTCTGTTTCATACATACCAAAACACAAACTGTCACATGTTCCTGGAAGCAGCCATTCAAGACTACAATCCAGTTACAAATGGAAGAGAGTGAAAATGCTGGTATTTTGTGATTTAATAATGACCCTTAGACATAATAAACTGAAATGTAATGAATAAAACTAACATCTGACTTCAAATGACATCAACATAAGACAGATAAAATATCAACAGTACTGTTAAAAATTAATACAAGCACTGAAATTATTAATTTGACTATTTCAAGTGACTGAAGACTCTTCTAGAAAAATCTGATTCTTTAACATACAAGCAAAAATCAAATCCCTTCACCGCTAATAATGCTAGAGCCAAGGATATGGAAAGTAAAATAAGCACAAAGTCAAATGTATATTACATTTGACCAGAACAGAGACATTACCAAACATTTAAGCAATGAATGTTCAAGAGTACAGCACAACGGATGGTCTCTGACAACAGCCTCATCGATGCTGTTCGAGACCCCAGTGAGGTTTTCTTCGGAGCCTAAAGTGCTCTATTGCGCCTGCTACTTTCTCCAGCTACACAACGGTTTACAACCTGAGCCCTTGAAATTTTCACACACTGGCAACAAAGATGGATTAATCAGTGAAAACCTGTGTCTCTTAAAAAACTAGCTTCAAATATGGACTTTTGTTGATTTTGGCAGAGCAGGTCATAAAACAGAAACCTGCAGAAGGCAAATAAAAATCAGATGATGGTCATGGTTTTTATTTTCTGACCTAGTATAGTTTTAGTGTCTAGTGTTTGAAGGATAATTTCAGGTCATTTTATGTACTACTCAAACATTAGTAGTATGTAGCTCCATACTGTATGCATGTACAGTGTGTATGACACATACATTCAGATAAAAACTTCAGTGACCTTATACCCATCAACAGAGCTTCGAGTATAGCTGATCAGTGTAAAAGGGATATACAGATGAATCCTTCAAATGCCTTTAAATTATCAGTGGGAAAGAAAACAATAAAAAGTTTGCACTGACACTATTATCCTACTTGCATTCACAAAAGAAGGGCTCAGGCAATAATGCACCAAATGATAGTCTATTCTTACATAGGCTGCTTTGTTTCGATGTTCTCCCCAACAAAAGGACAGTCGTAATTATTTGGACTCATTTTTCATTTTCTGGAATATCTCTGTGATCTTAAACATAGTGTCTATCATTTGTGTACATCATCATGACAGACACAGAAGTGGGAATGATAAGTTGCTTTTACATTTGGTTAACAGGAAATACTATATATCCCTGTATAATGACAATTGTATATAGCTGGGCTGATTAAACTTAGTGAATGTGAGATTTTTGAAGAAGACATTGTGTGAATATAGTAGATCTGGATATTAATGATACTTCAGTATATACTGTAATAACATCACACATGTCTGATCTCTTCCTCCCATTGTTCTGGCCTCTTCATAAAACTGTGAAGCCTGTTTACACTCACGCAGTGCCTGTGGACAAAAAAAAATATGTCTTAACCTCGAGCACAGTTGGAAAAACACAACACAGCTTTTTTAGTACTCACATGGACAGTATGTAATTTCTGCCACATTTGTGTTAATGATGTAGCAGCAAATAAGTAAGAATAATAACTGTTCATATTGAAAGTGAAGAACACAATATTTCTAGCTTGTGTTTAAAACTTCTCCATTCTGTGAATGAGGAGTGTGGTCAGGTGAGCATGACGCTGCCCTGACAGAATGACAGCCAGTAGCGGACAAAAAAAAAAAATAATAATAATAAAACTGTCATAGTGAGTCTATTGTAAAATAAGCACCTTTGCAGAACTCTAAGGGCATGATTTAGAGGAAATATACAGCCAAAAGAGGAGAGAGGAGTCAAATTCTGTTTGGTTTCAATTCTGTTATTGGCTGAAAATAAAATTGAAAATAAAGGCCTACATCACCACGAAATGACAGAGTGTCAAAAGTGATGACTGAGTAGGATTATTTTTAGGTAAGTCAATAGGGTGTTACACTGGTAAGGAGGATATGATGCAATGAACAACAGGTGACTAAATGTCGTAGTCATTTGATATATGTATGTACAAAAGTGAAGAAAATACATAAAACAACTTATAGATATTTTAACACATAAATGTTACATATTGTAGCTTTATATATCTAATATGCTGTAGCTTCTGTAAAAATTTTAGACAGTGAGAAAATACACTAACCTTCTTCTCTATCAGTGAGCACTAGTGCCTGAAGGATATCTGAAAGGGAGACAATTCCCTTCACCACATCCTGCTCATCCACCACCACCAGCCTGTGAACCTGAAGAACAGTGAGACCTATCAGAGACTCTAATCTATGCAAAAGAGTACATGAACACGGCTAAATGTGTGCACAACTGAGGATAAAACTTGTGTTTGATGTATTCCTACATATACAGTTAAAAATGATCACAGACAAAGTATTTTTGTTATGTGCTGATCCATTTTTCAGTCTTGGTGTTGCTCTGATACTGACCACAAACATGGCATCAAAGACCAGGAAATTTTTCAAGTATGATCAGATACAATTTTGCCTGAAATGTTTTATAGACACTAAAGCAATGGCAGTCACGTGTTAAAAACCGCCACATGAGTTAGTGAGAGTGGCTTGAAGATTATCTGCAGGGTGGATGTTTTTTTCTGGCTCACTTATCAAATAAACAAAAAAAGCAGAAAGTAATGTATGCAACATTTGTGTTTTGAGGGAGACTTCAGCACAGCAAACCTCATATAAAATATTAATGTAAAAGTATCACATAAAGGAATGTGATGAACTTATGTACTTCTGCTACAACAACAGACTTTGCTAGATGTCTTTAAAAAGTGTGAGCAACTTTCCTCAGACGGCAACAAAGCAAAGTTGGTGAGACTGGGATTGGGCATTCAGTTATTTTTGTTTAGGTTTAAGATTTTTCACAAAGTAGAATTTAACTTTTTCTTCTGTATTTGGTGCTTAGGTTTGATGCAGGTGATATTTAAAGATGCTATTAAAACTAATATTTTGTTTGAGTTTTGCTCCTGGTCCTCTACTTTCCTCTAGACAGAATAATTTCAACATGCCTACAATAGTTAAATCTGTTTTTCCTGTTCACGGGATCTGTACATGTCTGTATTTCTATGCTTTCCCCACAGTGGTCAGTAATCCCCACACCCACACCAATCATAATGATGCAAGTCTGCTTCTGGTATGATTTAACAAAACACCACTACAGTGTTGCTCAGTGTCCACTTTGATGAACATCTCACCTCAGCCTCCACCAGTCTGTTGATGATTGCCTCCAGTGTCTCATGCCTGTTGCAGGTCAAGACCCCTTCAAAGTACTGAGAGCGGTGTTGCAAAGCTTTAGTCACTGTTATGTCCAGGTTATTGTATGTCTTCTCTGCAGCCAGATTCTGCATAAACACAGGGTTTTGAGTCAAAAAAATTTATTTGTTTTATTACTATATGTAAAATTATAGAAATAAACTCAACTGAACTTCATCTACACACTATTTGTAACTTACTATAACATCAAATTTGGAGTAAATGTCCACCACTCGACCTGGAGGAGAACGGCAACACATTATCAAACAAAACTTACAGGGACACATAATCAACAAGGAGGTTATTTCACCCTGCCCACATACCTTTGTCATCAACTACAGGGAGGGCTGACACCCGTTGCTCCACAAATATCCCCAGTGCTGTGTACAGCGGTGTATCTGCGCGTACCACCGCTATGTTCTGGAATGTTCCAATATTTAGTTCCTCTAAGGTTTCACTCAAGAACTTGGGTTTTGGCATCTCTGAAATCTGTGTAAATTTGTACAAATTTTTTTTTACTTACAATTAAATGTCCTTGTGTAATAGGTACAAGAAGTACTGTTTCATTAATCATACATAATGGTAATTTACTGCATTTGGCTGCACAGTATTACTACAAAAAAAAAGTAAGTCTGGAAAATCAAAATCTGACGATACAGATGTAAGTAGTAGGAGAGATAGGGGAGGAAGCTAAAGATACCCACAAAGAGCTTGAGGAACTTGAGAATCCGCTTGTGTGTGAGAATATAGAGTGTGTTCCCTGTAAGAGGGTCGATTACAGGCAGTCTGTGGATTTTGTTCTTCAGCAGAGATGATACTGCATCGTACAAACTGAGACACAGAGAAATAAATTAATTTAGCATGTAACTTCACATACTACTTCTGTCAGTGTATCATGAAAACATTTAATGTCAGACAAGAAGTGCCCAATGCCCATCAGTGTTATTTATGCAACAAGAGAGTTGGAACATGAATACCAGAAAATATATTACATTAACTAATTAGACTGAGACTTTATATCAACAGTGATTACCACTCTCAGTATTTCCTGGGTGCTGCATCAAGCTAAAGTATCAGATACAATACAATGTGCAGAAAAGACCAAATAACAACAGACATTTTTAAGTAAAAACCTCACCTTGCATTGGGTGATATGCTAACCAAGGGTTTGAAAGAGTCTTGAAGATACACCTCTATTGAAAACAGAAAACAAATACAAGTGTTTACTATTTTCAATACAAAAGTAATGTTCAAGAAGCACACTACAGATCAGGTAAACACTCTTACCTCGCCATGTTTCAATTTTGTGTTCTTCTAACTCATATATTTGAACCTGGGAGACAAAACAGAGAGCAGACATCTTTGACAACTAAATAAGAACTTAAGACAAGTTATTACAAAAATTTGGTAAATATTTGCAAATAAACACCCTGGACAATAGATCATTGTAAACTAGGTTAGAAGTTTGTTTACTACTAATGCAGTACTTAATCTTAAAGCATTGGATATAAAACCTTTGGTCATTATCTTACCAGTGGAGATTTGTAGTAGCGATGAAGTATGTTAATGAAGTCAGTGATGGTTAACATACCTGTGGAGCAACATTAGGAGCATGATGTCAGTATTTGATTGATTTACAAAGAACGTACACAGAACCAAAAGACAATTATTCTTACCAACGAAGCACTGCTTCTTACTGTCCCAAAGAGGTGCTGCTCTTACCCCATTGGAAACAAGTGCAAAAAAGGCCTTTTTGACCTGTTCAAAAACAACAACATACACCAAATATTTCAGTTTAAATCTGCAAATTAACACTAGATTGTACTGTTTAAATTGTTCAAAGGTTATTAATCACCTGAAGTGAGGTATCAAACACAACCAATTTAGAGCTGGTAGGTACAAGGTCATAACAGCGGTGTGACTTCATAAATCTTGTGTATACATTGTGCTCTGAATCTGAAGATATGACAAAAAACACCAATGATGTCGCTCAAATGTGATCAAACAATGCCATTTCTAAATCTAGTGATATGCAATTTGAACACAATCCTTACCCTCTATGACTGGGTCTTTTTTGCCCTCCAGGTCCTCAATAGTGGCTGGAATCTTTACACAAAAACAATGGTTTGTCAGTCTCCAGGTAACTGAATCAAAGCTATAATCTCTGTTGTTATACACACAAAAATCTGTATAAACCAGCTAAATATTCTAGCTGAAAAAGCAATCCAAACTGTTTTTTTCAGCAACACTTAACAAGTCACCTGCTGCATTATTCACCTGGAATAGTTAAAGAAAGATGATAAAAATACATGTATGAATGTTCCCTTAAGAACTCAGAATTGGTTAATTACAGACCTATTCTCAAACTTCTCGTCACCCTATCAGCAAAGAAGACATCCTCAGAAACACTACATAAATTAGATACAAAAACAATTTAATTGTTTCTTGTATATCAGTTTGTAGGATGTATTACGTTTGCAAATATTATGTACTACGCTTTTACGTTTACTGTCAACACGCAGCTCAATTTCCTGATAATAGTCAGGTGTTTTACTGTCACAAATTTACCAACTAGTTTACATTAGCCCTACGTTTTTACGCGTAGCAATAAGTCATATGTTAGACGTACAGAACAGTGCTATATTGTGCAGGTTTGGAAACAAAAATGCACTTTGTAATTGGCGTTAAACACATGCAAAATGTATGACTTGTCGCTTTGTATAACTCAAAACAAAATGTTAGCACTAGCATTAGCTAGCAGCCTGTTGACATTAGCAAGTCGAGGTGACTTTAATTTCAGGTTAGACGTTTGCGTCAGTTTCCCTGTTGGGACATTGTTAGCCAATGTCTCTGCCAGCCGGCAACTGGTAAAGTACAAGCGAAGCCCACTCTTCACATCTTCAAAATGCTTGCTTCACAACACAGCGTTAAAAAAACATTAATCTTGCTAGGTAGCTACTAGCGTTAGCGTGATGTTGGCTGTGTTAAGTGTGTGGTTTGGTAGAAAGCTAGCAATTTATATGAGCTAAAGTGTGATTTAAAGACTCCAGGATAACTTACACACTCCATGGTCTGTTAGACTTTAGCCGGGGTTTCTTTCTTTCTAGCAGGCAGGCTGTTGCAAAACACACTCTAATCTTCCGCTGCGAATGACTAGAATACGAGTATTGTAATACACGTTGTACTACCGCACCCCGATTTGACCTGTCGTAAATCGTAATCACTGTAATATGACGCGTTCTGTGCAAAATGAATTGATGGAGTGTTGCTGTGTACACACACTCCACATACGGTAAGGACTTCTCCAGGCTGTGAACAAGTGAATACTAATATAGCCCTCAAGGCTTGACAGCAATATACAGCATGGATAAAGTCCCCTGTAAAAGGTTTAGTCATGAACTGACTCATATTTTCCCCTCTTTTTTATTTAAATTGCGAAGGACAAAACAAATGGCAAAATGATATGGAATGGAAAAGAAACAGTGATGAATAATTAAAATAAAACAGTCTCAAGAAGTTTAAAAAAAAAAGTTTCAGATGCTTGGGCTAAATGTAAAAAGTCATATTAGACAGTTAACAAGTAGTGAGATTAGATTACAATAGATCAGATCAGATTAGATAGAACATTATTCTTATGGGCTGAGCTATCCTCACTGAAAATCCAACTATATATTTTCATATTCAGTTCTCAAAATTAAATTTCAATTTACTGTAACAGACATCCGGGTAGTTGAGGAAGAGCAATCGAGCGCAGATACACAGGACTCCTTTTCGGCCAATCAGCACCTACGTGTTTTTTAGCACGTAACATAGTAGTTGTCAAGGAAACAGAGGACAACGTGCTCGGTGGCCCAGAAGAGTCCACTCCTGTCACCACCCGTTTCTGTTGTGGGATAATTTCCGTTATAACTTCTTGTATTGTGTTGTGGCTTTTGTTTTGCTGTGACACTTCTGGGCCACCAAGCACTTCTGTCTCCGTTTCCTTGACAACTACTATGTTATTTGCTCAAAAACGTAGGTGCTGATTGGCCGATGAGGAGTCCTGTGAATCTGCGCTCAATTGCTCTTCCTCAACTACCCGGATGTCTGTCACAGTAAAGTGAAATTAAATTTTGAGAATTGAATTTGAATTGTGAGAACTGAATGTGAAGATTATTATAGAGTTGAATTTTCAGTGAGGATAAAATATAGTTTCAGAGAAACGAAATTCAATTTCATAATCTTACATTCAGTTTCAAGTTCATTTGAATTAAGTTCAAAACTAATAAATTCAATTTCAATACAATTCAGATTCAGTTTTCATTATTCAAATTCAGTTTCTGGTGGCACATATTTATTGATCACTCCAGGAAATTAAGGTTACAGTAGCAGTACAGCAATATATGCGCAGATATAAGAATAATTAGAAGATTAAAATAGAAAATATCAGTAACTACAAAAAACAGTAGTAGAAACAGGCAATTGCACATTAGTAATGGTAATAATAATATTAATGATAATAATAGCAGTCATAACAAATATCAATAATAATACTAGTCATAACAATATCAATAGTAACAGTGATTACAGTAATAGTTGTAACAACGATTACAAAAAGTAATATAAATAAGAAGACAGTATCCTTGAAATTTCCTAAAGGGCAAGAAGACTATTGACAGCTGGGAAAGAGCCTTACTTCTCTCCTTTTTCCTTTTATAAATTCATATTCATATATGCACACACAGATCTACAATACATTGTACATTGATTAAATTCATATTAGACAGGTCATTTAGAATGCTGCAGGCAACCAACTTATATTTTAAATCCATCATGTTATCACAAAAATTTCCCATCGGGATTAATAAAGTATTCTGATTTTTATTATCATTATTAATGTGCCTGTTATACACAAACCAGTACACTATAATCAGCAAATGTAGCTGCACTTGCCCTCTTTTATACAATATGACCCTCAAAATGACTTGAGTTCCTTCCATCTGCCTTATTAAATTCAATCCTGTTCAAATCCAGATCAAACACTACCAAGAGAATTTCCACTAAACCTATATAAATTTCATGTCAGTGCCTTCAGCCATGTCTCTTCTCATTTATTGCAGAAAAAAGTATATACAAGCAAATCTGTAACTGGCACATTCAGACATTCTGCTAAACTGTATTTATTGTCCCATGAACTCATCTTCCTCCTTCTCAGGATGTACTTACTTGCTTTCCTCAAAGGCATAAGTCTACCAAGATAATTTTTTTATAAAACTACACAATTTTCTTACAAACTTCATCAGTATAAATTGAAGTATGCTCCAAGTGTCACCACCTATTAACAAACTGCTTGTTCCACTGTCTCCAGTAATTTTATCCAGAATGGCTGTTAAAAAAAATAAATTAAAAGAATGATGTGGTTAAGTGTTTATCTGTAGAGGGTTAACTCTCCAAACATGTACAGTATTTTAAGTATAAATACAATCATCTGTTAGTCAAAGCTCTATGGCTAACATACTTCTAAATAACTTAATTATAAAGGGGTGGTAAAGTGTTTTTTTTTTTTTTGTTTTTTAACTTTCTGGCATGAAACATACTTTTTACAATTATGTGGCCAAAATCTTATGTACCCATTATCAAAAAAAAAGAAAAGAAAAAACCACACCATGTCAAATGAGTAACAGATTTATTTATATACAAAACTGTTTACAGCAAGATTTCTGAATTAACATTGATCTACACAGGAATTTTGGTGTTCAGGCGCAAAACACCATCTCTGCCTATAGGATCAAGTCAACAGAAGGGAGGAAAAAAAAACAACTTTAAGAGCACCTTGAGTGATGAAGGAGAGCAGATGAGGAAGTCTGAAGAACTGTAAGGCACAAGACACAGCATCACCAGCTTCTATTCAACCATCATCAATCATCCATCAATCAACTACTTATCCAGCAAAGCACTTAATAAAAAAGGTACAGTTACCCACTAGAGGTAGAATGGGAATTATAAGGGAAAATTCAGGCTATCATCTGTTTGTAAGGCTATAGGCACTAAGAAAAACAAGTGAAAAAGGATCTTATGTATCTGACAGTGACAATTCAAGTCCATGATGAGAGTTTAATGGGTTGCAAGTCTACAAGAACCAACCAATCAAAACCAAAAATTCACATACTATTAATCTACCAAAGTGGCCTGAAGGCAATTAATTTGGCATTTTAAATGTTAAAATGCAATTTAATGAATTGTAACTTACTTACTATGCACTAGTGATTGCAGTCTCTACTAATAGTATTGAAGGGGGTGCAAACCAATGTCACTCAAGATATAACAAGAATTTTCAAACCAATTAAGCGTCTACTTATGTTGTATATAAAGGCCATAATTAGTAAATACAAAATATATATTCCAATCTATACTGAATTTGTCTATGGATTTGTCTATAACAGCTTTATACAATCAATGAGGAGAAAATGAACTGTGGAAGTGATGTGAGAACACCAATCTGCTTAGCTAAGGAAGCAGCACAAAGAAAATGTGTTAATGCATTAAATACACAAATGGTCCATTTTCTCCCTCATGGAATCACAGCTCAGGAACTCATTAGCAAAAGTTACCTGAAGATGAGTTGATATAAAATGACAGTGAAAATACCTGTGAGCCAACAGTGAAATTTCTCATGTGAAATCTCAATCTAGTGTTAAATAAAATTCACCATTTGTGAGAAGTAGATTAATGTCATTTTAAATCCACATTTAAATCAATGTGGACTATGACTTTTCATCACTGTCAAAAAAATGACCCGCTGAAATAATACACCAGTCCTCAATGTATATTAGCTATAAGCTCCTGATATCTCCAACTTTAGGATTTAGATCTAGTTACTCACATAATAGAAAGATTTAATACAATTCATTTGGACAAATGTGTTTTCAAACTATTTTTGAACATTTGGTTTAAACCAAAATGATGTATATGATGAATATGCTTTGTCATAGTTGACATTAATATTTCAAGAAAAGTTAATCAGAGGTGTGACTCAAACAAACATGATTCCCTGTCTTAGAAACTTTTCCATATAGTTACAATTAATGACATAGTTTATCAACTGCCTGGGAAGAGGCCTTTCTATGTAAATAAATCTGCTATCAGAGTGGAGCAGAAAGTTTCCACTGCAGCATCTGGGTGTCCGTCGGGTCACGATTGGCAAGCTGGTGACACTGTGCCTACTGTCTCCAGCAAATGAGCTTACTGACGTCCTGGATATGCATTTACATCACAGCACACTTCTTCTCCTCTTGGGGTGCATTGCCATCTGCTTTTTCCATCTCCAAAATAATTCGTTTGAAAACCTCCACAGCAGTCTGTATTAAAAGCATGTCAGCAAAGCATAAGTGGTTCGTCAGAACTGAATGTGCAATACAGTACCAAAGCCATGCAAAGAGATATTCATCCTTACCTCATTCTCCTTGGCTGAGGACTCAATAAAAGCAGCACCCCAGGAATCAGCAAGTTTCTTTCCCTCGTCTGGCTTGATAACCCTGAGAAAAAAGATAACACGGGAATGTACTTAAAATGAAAAATAAGCTCCTTTTCTATTACAGTAAATCAACTGTACACACCATGCCCAACAATTTTTAATCACTGTTTGAGAAAAAAATAGTTAAGCATGTTGGTTAGTTTACTATACGATATTTCAGTTATTATACAATTTAAGCATAAAAAGTAATTTTGTAGAACAATACAAGCAGATGGCATTTATAGTCAAAGACTAACCATCATCTTACCTTTCCATGTGAAGGTCTTTTTTATTTCCAACAAGGACAGTAGGAACCCTAATAAATAAAACAAATTCTACTGTAAAACTAATCAAGTAACTTGAAAAATTTGATTTTTGCATGGATATTACTTAAAGCATTTAAGAAAACTTACTGGATCTTCCCAACCATGTCTAGCAGCTTATCATGTAGAGCCTTCACAACTTCAAAACTGGGCAGAGACAGAGATCAAAGTACTTTTAGGTATAATAATCATATATGGAACATTAGTCATTATTATATAATATATGTACTAGGGGTGTAATGGTACAGAAAAATTTCGGTTTGGTATGTTTTCGGTACAGGGGTCTGCGGTTCAATATGTTTTCGATACAGTAGGTGGGGGGTGCGCTCTGTAACTACCAGGACAATTCTACAAAATATTGTTCGGTCATTTGTGCATTAACAGGCACCCCACATTATGTATTTTTGAATGTTCATTTATGGGAAACCCTGTAATTTACTGAGTGTCTTTGAACACCTCACAGTATCCCCTGAGGTGTTGTGAACGTGACCTCACAGTTAAACCACAGCAGAGGCACGGTGATGGAGAAGAGGAGCTGGTTCACTTGACTTTGCAAACTTGAGTTAAACAATAAAACCCTTTTTGCTATCAAGGAACCTGTGGACTCTTTTGTGCCACAAAGCGACAACATACCGAAAAAGAAAGTTACACTTAACATGCTTCGGACGTCTGACCCGGCTTCTGTGCCTCTGTTGTACTCTCTGTTGTCATGTTTTGTTTGGCTCTTACAGTGGTGCTGAGAATTCGTCGCTGCTGAATGTACAGGAAACCCTGCACATGGGTTCTGCTTGTGTCCATCTGTCTCCCAACTGTTTGCGTTCTTCACATTGACTACATGTATTTGTTCAGTACACTTCCGTATTGTATCGAAGGCCCCGAACCAAAACGGTTCAATACAAACAAGTGCACCATTACACCCCTAATATGTACAGTGAAAGAGGCCAAGTAGCACTACAACTGACTTGCATTACACAACTCTTCAATGTTTATCCAATACTAACGGTGTAATGGGATTATGATTCTTAACTCATTATAATGTACCTGGTGAGGTAAACCTCACCTAAATCACCATGCTACTATCAATTGTTAGACATGAGATTTAGGAATGTTTCAAGACAGTTTGATCAAAACAAAAACTGTTTTGTTTGATCACATCAAACTCCAGCAGTCTGGTCCACACAGTGATCTGAGGAGACGTTCATACCTGCAGATTTGATTCAGATCAAATTGGAAAGCTGGGTCACATGAGGTCGTTGTGAAAGTGCTCCAAGACTTCAGAATGTGTATATTATCGATACAGATGCAAAACATAATGTTCCACTCACCTTTTTATGGAGGTCACTGAATAGACAAGGACATAGCCATGGATATCCATTGAGTGGGACTGTGGAAAAATTGAGTACTCATCCTATACAGAAAGGAGATACATTATAATATTTTACCAAGATTACATTATAGAATTTTACCAAATTAAAACACCAAATAAAGTTGGACATGCATAAAAAAATGACTTTCATAAACCTGACTTCACGTCAAAACACCAACAAAAACCTAGGCTCTTAAAAAGCCCGCAAAAAAGAGCCAACAGGGCACCAGTATTAGTACTGCCTTTGGACTATAACTGGAACCATTTTGGTGGAAAAGAGGTAACTTTTTTGATTTGAGACGTCATGTTTTCATAAAAAAAACATCAATGAATGGACAAAGTTCGACAAACAACTTACTTGTCCAGCTGTATCGACCAGTTGAAGATTGAAGTCTTGACCATTCACACAGACCATTTTGTTAAAGGCTGTGAACACAAATATTTTATTGCATTAACCTAAATCTATTGAATTGTTCTTTTATCCATTATATCTGTCAATCATCTATTAAAATGACACTTACTGTTTTCAATGGTGGGGTCATAGGAGTCCACAAATTGTCCTTCCACAAACTGTATTGTAAGAGATGACTTTCCTGTTAACAGCAAACATAAAAAGCAGTATTACTACCATTCTGGTGCTGAAATAAAATCTTAGTTTTAACATAAATCCAGTTAAAGCACTTCACAAAACATTTTCAGCAGTAACACTACATTTCATTATTGATCACCAATATGTCAGCCAAATCAATCCACTGTTAGATTTAGTAACATGAAGGAGATTTCAGCTGTAATACCCAGTGAAAGTGTTTGTTCTATCTATATTTTGAGTAGGGCTACTTTGGATATTTGTCACTTTTAGGAGTTAAAATTGGCATCATAAATGATTCTGCTTGAGGAACAGCTGCAAGGAAAGACAAAGGGATGTACGAATTTTCTCATTTTAAGTAATTTACATCAATACCTCTACTTTTTATTTCCACAGAAACTTCATCATCAATCTTTATTTTGAGGCACACTTTGATTTTAGTACTACCACAGAGTTTTTCCTCCCATTCCAAGGCATATGTGCATTATCCAAGTCATGTTGATCACCAGCTACACCAAAATAAAGTCAATGTAGATCTCATCATATCCCACATTACCAGAAGCTTGTTACTATGTGTATGTGAAATATGTGTTGAACCTCAAATCTTTCAATATGAATATACTTGTTATCTACAAATACAGAGTTTTTCCTGTTTTACTTAGCCTAAATGACGTCTGGATTCCAACATTTTCCCTATGTTCTGAAGACACTTAGGCAGAAAAGTGAGGTTTCTGGTAGTTAACGTCACAAAAATCTTACACTGTTAAATGACGTCTAAAAATTCCACATTTTTGGATCGTTATTGTTGATACCATGTCCATGTACAAAAGCAACAGCAGACAGGGTCTGCTGCATCAAAGCTGCATAATGGTGGGGGGAAAGCCTGAATCAAAACCAAGCTGCTTATAAAAACTAGTACAAAGAGTGAAAGTGAATAAATTCCTTCTAACAACTTTAACATTATGAAGCAGAGAACAACTCAGAAACCCTTTGAAAACAAGGGGGAAAATGCATAAAAACTCATCTTATTTAATCACTATGACTGGCGTCTAGATAGTCTGTGATGAAAAGTTTGTAGTAATGCAGCACAGCTGTAATTTAGCAACAATGACTGATGAGTCGACGACTTCTGTGTAACATCATTAAGCTTATTTAGCAGCACGTAAATGATAAAAAGTCAAGTTTGGTTAGATCACTTCGTTTATATGTTGAATATACAACTTTCGTTTAATATGGGACTCACACACCACTATCCACTGAGCCGCATCGACTGACTTAACATTATTTTCACAGGACATGTTAGAAGTTGTAACATATGGCTGAAGCCGTACACAAAAAATTGATTAATTTCAGTGTAATTTAGAGACGAATTACTCAACAAAATGTTACACAAAGAACGAACAAAGGTATGTTGCCGTTAGTGGTGTCAGCCTTATTCACTCACAAGGAAAACAAAGCCAGGACGTTAGCCTGTTAGCAGCTAGCCAACTACTGTTAGCCGAGCACGAGCCGTGTGCTTTACTCACCTACAGACCTGTATCCTATCACAGCAATTTTTCGATGTTTTGGTTGAGGCATTGTAGTGACCGACGACGTTCAATATGCTTAGAAAATCTAGTACGCCACCTAGTTTTAGTATCAAAACAAACTTTTATCACCACATTCGTCTCGCGTCACGTGACAACAACAAACTTTTCGGAGTCGCCGCTCGAGCTCTCCACTGGGCCTCGAGTTGGAACTTCAGAGTTTCACCACACCAAGTACACCCTGTACTTATCCCCAAAACACGTCTCCTTCCGTGTCTGGTGTCCGAGCCGACGTCGATCGATGGTTGATACGAATATATATTTGTCGTTTTAACTGAAAATTGAAACAAAAAGCGTGTTCTGCGCGCTTACGAACCGCAAGTCAAACTGACGGAAATTGTCATTGTGTAAGCGCACCGTCGTAAAACACCCGATACGTCAGCGCAAACACAAACGTGCATTCAGGCCAATTTGTACAGTAGAGGTCAGTCTTTTTCAGCCTCCTGCGACGTTTCCAGAGTGACCTTCAGGTGACTATCCCCGGCCAAAATCTATAACATGTCATATTAACCACTTCCTGGGTCGACACTTCATTCAAATATCAATAACTGTATTTGGTGGCAGTAGTTTGACCAGATCCCAACAATGTGGGACATATTACCAGTACTACGAAGTACATTTAAACTTAAGTTTTGCCATAATGACTGTCTAGCTCAGAAAATAAACACACAAACCAGACTAACTAGGCTACGTTTTAATTCTTCAACACGAGCCTACATTTTTAAACACAACTTTAAAAAATCAAACGCCTGGAGAATAAGGCACAGATAGAAAACTAAAGTTTTAAGTTTTTTGGGGTTTTTTTTGTTTTGTTTTGTTTTGTTTTTTAATGAATTTAACATTTGAGTCAAGTTGCATCTATAAGCTGTGGTATGCCATTGTATGAATTACTACTTATAATTGGCAGAGTACATATCTACAATAACTTTACCTTAAGTTACAATAAGTTTATTTTACATCACATAATTATAGCACATTCTTGCACAGATTTTCTGAAATTTAATTTATGATACATTTGCATGTATCACACTGACCCTTCAAAATCAAAATACTGGACTAATATTATGTCTGTATATCCCACACAAAGCAAGACACCTACCAAAGTGGAACAGCATCATACAAACTCAAATATAAAGTCAACTGAATGTAGTTTATGTATAAAAAGGGCAAAAATGACAATAGTATACAGATGGTTTGAGTTGGAGGGGATGATTATTCTGCAAAGTGCTCAGACAAAAGAACAACTTGCAAAGACGTAGTATTTCAGTGTGACAGGTCAGGAAGACAACCAGGCTGCATATCTGTTGTAATATATATTTTCATCTTCCAGTTGCACTGATGTTTCTATCATTTGTTGGTTGTCCATCAAATTCAACTGAATTACCCCAGTTGCAGTCCCTGTTCTCACATCCAGGTGTCATGTGTGTCTTTTGATCTTGAAATGTATCCACCCCAACCAACTACCTTCAGATTTACATGTTCATTGTTTTCTGGTTTCACTGCTTCCCTTGGTTTTCATCATCCACAATATCGGTATACACTAATTGTTGTTTTTGTTTAATAACTGATATTTAATGTATCTCTTTGCTGTGCTATGGTTTGCTATTTTTAAATTCATTTTTGTTAAGGTTAGTTTTGTTTTGTTTTTTCTTGTTTTTGCTTTTGTAGTTGATGTTGCCAAACTTGATGAATAAGACATATACATGTTTGTTTATAGTGTCTCCCCTACAAAATATTAGGTTCTTGGATCTATGGTATATTTTTCATGGTTTCAGTATAATAATGGCACATTTCCATTATTTAATTTAATGTAAGGTTAAAGACTTATTTGTAGAGTAACACTCTTTTAAGATTCTATTCACTTCAATTTTAACAGAAGATCTTGTTATGGGAAACTTGTTCTGTTTGTCAGTGGTAACCAGTTCAGTTAACTGGGCTTTTCAGTGAATTAAGATGTTATTGAAGTGATTCTTTGAAATAACATTGGAAATAAAAAAAAAAAGAAAAAGAAAAGCAGAGCAGTATACTTATGTATAGTTAAATTTCTGTATGAAAGGTAACAGTCTCGGTACACTAAATACAATGATTTTACTACCTTAACTAATATTTTTTGCTAATATGCTGTCCATAATCTTAAGATCAGATATTGACTTTAGTACAGAGACAAACTCCATAATACCCTTTATCTATATCTAAAGAAAGAAAGAAAAAGGAGACAAAGTCCGGAAACTGGATGTGTGATAGGTCTATTTTTATGCTGCTGTAGCTCAAATCCATTGTAATGAACTTCTACTAGAGTAGTTCAACTAAAACTACTTCAGATTAATGAAGGCACCATCTGTAACAACTGGCTTCACAATGAAAAAAAAATGTAAATAAATATAGGCTACGTAGCACATTGAAAAAAAATAATGCACATTTCTGGTTTTTTAAGGGTGCTTTTGTTAATGGGCAGCAACATTTTTGGTCTAACCGGAAATTGTTTAGAGCTGAAAGTAAACGCTACCGGGAGATGCTGCCGTCAAAAACAGGCAGATGAAAATTTAGAATAACCTCATTGAAACAGCTTTGGCAAGGTTAGGAAATGCACATGCCACTGGGAGAATCAGACACCTTACTGCAAGTACTACAATAGTTGCATGTGTGGGTTAAGTCAGATAAAAGTCAGCTTCATTCTTTATGGAGAACAAGCTACCTTTCTAGCTACCTTTAGCTACTAGCTGCCTAGCCATAGCATTTTGGGAGGCGGTGGGTACCATAGCAACCGTTTCGGAAACATTGGCGGCGGAGGCTTGCCTGCTAAGATAGTTGAGGCTAACGGCGGTTTGTTATGCTAGCGTTTAACAAGACGTCGGAGAAACTTGAATGTCCAGTGGAGCGTCAGTCGGCCTCTTAACGTCACATGTCAATATTGTTGAACGTTACCTTTTTGTCCGTATCGATAGCAGATAGCTGTAACTTTGTTTGTGCTATTTAGTGAGCTGTCAATGATGGTAAAGTGCTGTAACGTTACCAGTGTTGACTTTAGCTAACTTAGCTAACGGTTATTTCCATCACATGCAGGAGGCTAACGTTAGCCACCAAGGCCGATCCGTAAACTTGATCTCCCAAACGCTACCGTTATGTAAACGCTGGCATCGTTCCTTTTACGACTTCATTGTCTTTTATCAGAAGAAGTTATTTTAACAGTGTTGTCATGAGTGAACCTGGTCATTTAGTCACCTGATCTGTGTCTGCTAAGGTTAGAGTTGGTGCTAATTTGCTAGTTAATGATTTTCTGTTAATCTCTATTTATTCTTTTCCAACCCATTAAATGTTAGCAAAAGACACTTTAATATGTATTCACCATAAGGTAACAATTACTCAAACACTGCTGCAAATATCGACAAACTGGCTAACAATCACGCTAGATTTGAATATTATCTTATTCCCGTACCCCCAAAAGTTTTACCTGTATTCCACGAGTGAAACGGGTTTTAAACGAACCAAGTTTTATATTGCATTTGTAGTTATTTAATCCAAATAAGGTCAAAATGGGCCTCTACCTTTAATTAGTGTTTTGTTTTTTTGTTGTTTTTTTTTTTGTTATTGTGTGCTGTCGACAGGTGATAATGCATAGATAGTAAAAAAAAAAAAAAAAAAAAGTGCATGTGTTCATATATGTCAACAAGCTGATTGAAATGTTCCTTTACATTACAGTATTCATCTTAAACTAGTATGGATGGGGATGACTGCAATGGCCGGTCTTACTTGTCAGGTAGGAAAGAGTTCACTTACTTTCAATGACTGACATAGTGTTCAAGTTTTATTTTTATTTTATTTTTTTCTTGGTTACAGGAAGTGGAGACTCCTCAATGGAAAGAGATTTTTCAGGGGCCCTTGGAGGCCCAACAGTGAGCACCCCAAATAGCAAGGAAGCCTCTCCTACCCGCTCCCTCAGTGGTAAATTTTAAAATTAATGTGGATCACACAAAACTGATTATAATATGTAAATTTTATGAGTAATAAATTTAGCATTTTGGTTACTTAAACAATTCCAAATGTTAAAACAAACAAAATGAACCTTTTTGTGCTAAATTGGTTCATACAAATTTCACCAAGAATGGAAAGTTGAGCAAAGATAAATAACACCTGTTGACTCTGAACTTTTTCCGTGTACACTTGGATTACTACATTTTCCATTTGCAGTTGTACACAAGATGGCAAAGCATGTATTTCTGAGCCTACATGAAGTGTTAATATGTAGAAAATCTAAATCAGTTTCCCAAAGAAATTAAGTACAAATTTGAATCTTTTCTTATTAGGATAATGGAGAACATTGTTTTTTTTTGTAACTCATGAAATGCAGATCTAATACAGCATATTGTAATAAAATGAAAATTACTCATCACAGATCATGAGAGAAATCACAATAGATAGGCCTTTTTGTTTGTACACACAAAAGTGCACTAACATTTTCATGATATGAACATATCATATATAGTAGTGTTAATGACTGGGAAAACATCAGCTTATCAGAAAACAGCAGAGGCAGTGTGTTTACTGATGGAGCATTACTTCAAGCAAATATAATTAGAAAGTTTACGTATAATCCCATATTGAAACCCTCATTTGAAACTCTTCCTCATTGATTTTGTAACACATTTGTTGTCAGATTATATCACTCAAGGCCACACAAGGCACCTCTTTATGTTTGCTCTCCTGGCTGTATAGCCAACTCCATTAAAGTGGAGCTGTACAGTGATGAAGACCCGGGTCGCAGTACTGAGGATGAAAGAGGTGAGCGAGTAGAGGAAGGAGGTCCAGAGCAGGGATCTGAGGCTGTTGGATGCTACAGGGAGCTTCCCAATCCTGAAACCATGCCAACAGGAGCCACCAGACTGCCAAATGGAAAGCTCAAGTGTGACGTCTGTGGAATGATCTGCATTGGGCCTAATGTTCTCATGGTGCACAAACGCAGTCATACAGGTGACTGATTAGTAAAGTGTAGAGAAATCCTCTCTGTAGGGGCACATATCCTGGATTTTGGCTTGTTATTGGAATAGGACTTTTGTGTAATATATAAATGAACCAAGAACATATACATTCCTATAATGATTTCTGAAAATACTTTAAAAAAAATACTCAAAATCTTAAATTATCTACATTCAGCCCCTGAAGCAAAATTTTCTGCAGACCTTGTGCTAAACATCTGATAGTGGTTATTAATCAGAACATGTAGCATGTATTAATCAGGACATTCTCTGGATATTCAAGGCAGTAAGATGCCTGTTGAGCAATGTTGTTGAAGTGTGTTCCTATTTTGTTTGTTCCATACATAGTGACAGAGGTGTGTCCTGGTCTCTCAGGTCATATTTTTGTGTTACACTAATTGACGCTTGGTGATACTAGTGTGCCAGCAGTCATACCAATGCAGCAACAAGGGCTTTGAGGAGGAGATGTGCTCACCATGCATGAACAAGGCATGGTTGCACAATAAATACTTAAAAATCATTGTGCATGTGATTTTAAAAATACTCAAATTGATTTTATAAGTTAATTCACAGGAAGCTTTTATTTACAGTAATAAAACTACTGTTACAAATAACATTTACAAAGGAAATAGTGAATCAACAGTTAAATGGATGCTTTTGAGTGAAGGAAATGCACCAGACACTGAAGGTACTGTGAAGGAAGTTTGGTTGACATGTTTAATATATTCACAGGTGAGCGACCATTCCAGTGTAATCAGTGTGGCGCCTCATTCACTCAGAAGGGTAATCTTCTTCGCCACATCAAGTTGCACTCAGGGGAGAAGCCCTTTAAATGTCCTTTCTGTAGTTACGCTTGCCGAAGACGAGATGCACTTACTGGCCACCTTCGAACACATGCTGGTAGGAGACCTTGAACGCTGATTTTGTTTTTTTAAATGTGCATTAATTGAGCCAGGTTTTAAGATCTGTGATGGTGTCGATCACTGTCTCCAGTGTCATCTCCAACTGTGGGGAAGCCGTATAAATGCAGTTACTGTGGACGTAGCTATAAGCAGCAGAGCACCCTGGAGGAGCACCGTGAGCGCTGCCATAGCTACTTACAGAGCCTTGAGTCACAGCAAGCAACCAATGCTCCGAGTCAAGGTATGTTTATTATGACATTTGTGAAGACTAAATGTCAGACAGAAATCTTTTATCACAGTATAGTATTGTAAATGATCATCTCCACTGGGATCATAGTGTCATCACAAGTGGAGATGTAGTATACCTTCATTGATAATGGAGATATTTAGGTTTTCCCTATTCTAGGTATTCCCTAATGTGTTTCAGATTTTGAATAAAAATAAAACAGAAATGCTGTCCTTTGACACAAGTATATAACTCTCATGATGTGTGCCCTGTGCAGGAGAGGAGATGAGAGAGCTAGAGTTTATACCAGACTCTCTACTGCAGCCCTCCTCAGATAAGATGGCATTTATTGATCGGCTCGCCAACAGCATCACCAAACGCAAACGATCCACACCACAAAAATTTGTAGGTGAGCATTTGGTCTTAATGTGGACAGATTGAGGAAACTGAAAGTGGCATCACCAATTAAATAACACTGTATACAGTATTTTTTATCAGTAATTCAATGAGCAGCTTTCATAGTTCTACCTATTCAAAGTGTTATGATTTGCCATAGCTGCAAACTAAATATTAAAGTGAACCATAAATGTATTTGTAGTTCCCCTTTTGGCTTTGCAGAGAGAATTGTATACAGTAATAAATATAATGGTCTCCAAAGGACTGTTGATCATTCATCAACCTTTTTACACAAAAGGCCACCATTAAATCAAGTGAAGTAGTTTTACTGCAGCTTGTATAGCCTGCATTTCTTTTCATCATACTGTTTCTTAGAGAAGAAGATTTGCTCACCTTCAACCAACAAGTATAAGGTAATATATTTTATGTCAATAGTTGTATACTTGACAATGCTACCTTGGTATTTGTTGGAAGTACAAGATACTTGTTCATTGTTTTTTTTAGTTCCAATTGAAGCACTGGCCTCTCTAGTATTTCTGAAAAAAAAAAAAAAGATAATTAGGCAGCTTGGGCAAAGAGTAAACATGATGCTCCTTTCAAGCACAAGCCTTCATTTTACATTATGCCAAAATACTTTCACATCAGCCATCAGCTGTGATAGTACAGTATGATAAAATATTTTTTTCTTATCACAGGACAGAAGCACATTCGCCTCAACCTCGCAGATGCACCTTATGAGCTCAGTGCTGGTTTAGACAAAGATGGCGAGATGCACCCTGGGGACCTTGAAACCCCACACTTTACTGGTCTGGGAGGAGAATATACCAGTGTAGCAGGTAATGGAGGAGGGATATCAGACACATTGAGGCCTCTTCACCTTCCCTCCACTCACCCTTCATGTTTAACTGAACTCAGACCAGTCCACAGCTCTGCTCACACCCCTGTTGCTCTCGGCCCAAGGCTCGATTGCACAGGGATGGGAGCTGGAGGTGTTGGGGGACGTGAAGCAGCAGAAGGTCATGAAGACCTGCCTGCCGGTCGGTGTCATGCGCCTTCACCTAGCAATGGTTGCCAGGACTCGACGGACACAGAAAGTATGCCAGATGAGCCGTGCAACAGTACTGCTCCAACTGTAGCTGTGCACAGTAACAATAACAACAGCCATCATCTCCTCCACTCCAACAACAACCCAGCGCCTCCTCCCATTGCACATCACAGGAGTCGAGACCGACATAGCCCAAGCCACGCCAAAGATAGGGAGGTGGAGAGAGAGGATGGAGGCCACCCAGCACCGCCGCCTGCTGCACATGCTCCAACTCCAAGCTCACCCACAGCACCCTCCTCCACCTCCAGGGAGGCTCTTCGTGTGGTGGACGGGGAGGGGCGAGCTGTGCGTTCTTTCCGTTGTGAGCATTGTCGGGTGCTTTTCCTGGACCACGTCATGTTTACCATCCACATGGGCTGCCACGGTTTTCGCCAGCCTTTTGAGTGTAACATCTGTGGCCACCGCAGCCAGGACCGTTATGAATTTTCTTCACACATCGTTCGCGGAGAGCACATCATTGACTGAGGATAGAGGTGGAGGACTCACTTCACCCCCAGTTACTTTGACACTGAGATGAGGACCTGGCTGAGTTTGGTCTGCACAGGAGCTAGAGGTACTGGTACGGTTAGTTTGTACTGGTGTAAAAGAAGAGCTATTATTTATGTTCCTAAAATTATAATCGTCATATAGTACTTTTGAAAGCACTTTGAAAAATGAGATGATTTGAAAATGCACTTTAAGTTAAATGTATCCACATAGATGAAGAGCCAATGCACTTTTTCATCCCTAAATGTGCCTTGCTCTAAAATACAGAATTTGCACCTGATGAACAAGTATTTTAGACAATTATGACTGTTGTCCATTACCCCAAACACTTACTCTCTTGTGCACTTTATGCCATGTTGAAAAAAACAAACTTGTGCAGAGGATGTAATAGGATATGTGAATATTTTACTGCCTTCTAAAAGCACCTTTACAAATTACTTATTCCCCTGACAAATACTAAATTTCTCAAAGTTACTCTGTCATGTGGGTTATTGTGTGCAATGGAGGGCTTTTTATAAAGCTTAGAGGAATCCAGACCAAACTCGGAAGCCAGGTCCAAGTCAAGCAGGTGTGTTTTAAGTTTTCCATGTATTAGAAATGCACTTTTTGTTTTCAGTGGGGATGGGTTGACAGATCTGATTGAGTTTATCTATGTGAGAATGTTAGTGATTCTTCATCATTTTCTTTCTTTCGTTTTTGTCTTTAGTGGAAGTTGGTTAAGTAAAAATGAAGGCCTTTATTTGTGTGAATGCTGTGTGGAGTAGCGTATGAAATGTTTTTCCTTTTCTATGATGGCTTTTGTTGCACTGATAACCTGCCAGAATATTATGATTATTATATTAAAATATTTTGTAGAATACATTAATGATCTGCACATTTCTCTCAAAGTTTGGGAAAAGGTGATGTTTCTCTCACTAGGAAGAAGTGTGAGTATCACTGCCACAATTTTAGAGATTACTGAAGAGATTTGGGTCTTTTGTAAGTCCTTTCATAACGACACTGAAGTGCAAACCATTGACTATTTATTCTCTATTTCAACATGGTTTTGATGTTCTGATGTCATTGTATTGTACGTTTAACTTCCCGTTCTCACCTTGTTGACTGAAGGGCATGAGCTACCTGTTGTCAGGTCTTAAAACAGCAGAACTTTATTGGGAGATTTACATTATACAATATGTTATATTGCAAATTCTTTTATGTGGTTGACTTGTAATTTTGCAAAATAATTATTTTCCTACTCAACCAAAATGTCAGATTGATATTTATGAACTTCTGTGCAAAGAAACAATTCAGCTAATTTATCAAAGACTAAATGTGTATGGTATTTAACCCAATGCTGCTAGGATATTAATGAGTGCAGTGTTGAGTGGCAGGTGTCGACAGTCTTGAAATTTGTGTTATTCGGATATTCCGGTTGTCTTGAATTATTCTTGGTGAAACTGTGGAGAAATGTTGTGGCTCAAACAATAGTCAACCTCTGATCTTCATTTATATATTGAAAGAAGGACAAACTGTAGTTATTTTAGACGCTCTTTCTTAATATTTGACTTGACACACTTTAAGCACATAAGACAATGAGACACACTGTCCAGTCGGCTAACCCATTAAGTCTCATTTATAGACATGGGCAGAAAACCGAGCACTACATTTATGATTATCGACTCATTTTGTAGATATACTCTGTCTACAGCCTCTTAAAAATGTTTTAGATGAATTGAAATACATGAAGCCTAAAAAAATCCAAGTCAGAGTGATCAGTTGACTTGACCCCTGTATATGTGTGGTGCTCATGAACATGATTTTTCCTTTTTTGTCAGATTTGCTATTTTGATATATTTTAGTGAATATTTGTAAGTTTATTTCATAAAATGTTAGCTCCTTTTGGTTCTGGTAAATGTTGCTTTTCATAGGTCCTGTCAGGACAAATGGAAACATCATCAATTCTATAAAATGTTGCTGTTGATAGAGATTTTAGTAAGGTGAAAGCTCCCCTGTCCATATAAGCAGACTAAATGTGTGAGAAACTTCAATTATTGTTCCCTACAAAGAGAAATAAACAGGTATCTTATTCCACGATAGATCACAGTAACTGTGGTTCTAAAAGCACCGTTTTACCCCATACCTGAGCCAAAGAACCATTGTTTCTTAAGTGGTAAAATAAGAAACTGAAGTAATTTTATATATGTATTTGTTTATATAATGTGGATATAAGGAGGCAAAATGTATCTATTTTCATGGTCCCGTCAGTTAAACCTTGTAGGTGGTTTAAAAAAAATGGCCTTGTTTTTACATATTTTACAAAAGACAAAGATGAGCATTTGAGATTTCCCACTTGAAAATAAATGTCATTTAACCTGTATAAAGCATTTGCACTTGTTAAGTGAAGCTTTGTTTTTGGCTTTGAGTACTGCAGTGTTCTTTTACCACTATAGAAACAAATATAAACATGTAAAAAATTTCTCTTCAAAAGACATCATTGAATATTTAAGTAATTTTACTCAATTTCCAAATGATCTTGCCTTAATATAAGACTGTTAGGTCATATTGAGACAGTTTTACTACAGCTTAATTGAGAAGCGTTTACAATGTGACTTGAAAGGTTTTCCTTAGGTTTGTGGAAGGCTTAGGTGCTGATGACATTTTGTTTTCTAACTAAAAAATTATGCATTTGCAAAACCGCTCAGACATATACCTTATTTTTAACTTGTCAGCAAACAATTTGGGTTTCACATAATAGATAATCCTAACTTTGTTTGGATATTTACAGGAAAAAAAAGTCATTTGGCCCATATGGTGTCTTTTCTCTCCAGAGCAGTTGTAATCCAGTTGTTTTGGTTTTTTTTTAGCTTAGGTTCTGTACCTCAGCCTTATAGTAGGAAATCCTTGGACTTTGATAGAAACTGTCTGACACCAAAGTTGTCATTAGAAATCAAGAAAAGTGTGTTTTTAGTTTGCATGAGCAGAACATTTGAAACTGCTGTATCTTACACTTTACTTTGACAACCTAAATGTGTAAAAAGGCCAGGTGTGACTTGCATTATTGTTTTTGTGCCTTCGGCCTGACTTTGTCTCGGACATTGCTTTCTCCTCATTTCAAAGTATCTCAAGTAAAGCTTGTTAATTCTATGGCACAACGACTACACATTACAAAACATACGAAGACTTCACTTACACCTGTTTTTGAAAATATTCACCATGGTGTAGTGTTTTTAGAGACACTTATTCAGTAACACCGTCCACAGATCCATCATAACTTTGAGGACTTTGGTAATGCTGACTGCTAAAAGCCAAAGAAAAAACTAGAGACATGAAATTAAACTTTAAGACCTAAACCCTCAGCCTGTTTGTTAAATTTGTGTAACAAGTATACAAAAAAAACTTTAAATAAAAAAAAAAAAGCTCTGCAATTATGTACATTGAGTACACATCCGGCATCATTGACAGAACTAATCTGAAGGGTCCTGTTTGTCCTCCACACATTTGAGGTCTTGGTTTATATTTTTCTACATGTGCTTCAAAACTTGATGCATGAACTTCATTAAATAGTGACATTTCTTCAACCACCCTTCTATTTTAAGTCTTAACCAAATGAAAACTGTCAGCTCTAATTCGTGGCAGTTCTTTTTCTCTAGCTTTGTGGAATTTTGTGTTTAGATGTTTTCCTTGTTGCAGTTTGTCCCTTTGGGTTTTACCATGTTAACCCCTCCAGTCTTTACACCTGTAAAGGGTCGGATATCGCTTTAAATTACTGCAGAGCCTTTTCAAATGTATCATATGTAATTATGCATTTGTGTAATTTGATCTGAAACTACTGTAAGTTTTGTACTGTAATAAAGTCTATTCCAAATTAAATGTTTCTCCAGCTACAGAGCACACAATTATTAACAAGGTGCCTTCAGGTATCTTGCACTTTGTTTTGAAGACCTTGATTTTTTTTTTTTTTTTACAATTTTTCTGGATATTTTTCTCAAAGGACTAGTTAAATATAAATAGTAATATTGTGTATGTGGTCCGGCACAGATTTAGGTCTTATGATTGAATTAGGAGTTATGAATTATGTATAAAGTAGCTTTTATCTTAACAGACTTTAAACAGAAGGGCTTAAGTCAAAAATGTTTTATAAGTCAAATTCACTGTTAAGAGGTATACAGTAATTTGGGGCTGAAAGTTTCAAGTCTAAAATTTTATGCAATGAAATGTTAGTTTGGATGTTAGTGATATTCACCAAAGTATAGATGTTTATTTAGAGCAGCTTTTGAAACAAAACCTAAAACCTATTTGATGACTTTTGGGGGCTAATATGAATGAAAGACATTTTAGACCTGATAAAGAATTTGCTTCACACATTCAAAGTTTTCTTAAAGACTGTTTATTCTTGTTTACACCATCCTCAAATTCTGCATTACACAGGCTTTGGAGCTGCTCTTGGTGCACCGGCCTGTAAAACAAAACAGTCTTAGATTAGACATATTGAAAGTAACCACTGTGCATTTAAACTAAACGAACAGTTCTAGCCACACTCCAAGTGTGACATGAAAAATAACTTCAATGATAGAACAACTCTGACTATACCAACAGGTGTAACTATTAGTAAATACAGCAGTGAAGTGTGCTCAAGTTAAAGGTAAAATTGTATTTATTACAGTAAGACACATTTGACAGATTAAGTTAACAGTGAGCATACTGATGCACAAGATACTCACAGTGGGCCTGAATCTGGGTGGTGGGGTGCGGTCCTTCCTGGCCTCACAGGAGCGGTTCCTCACCACTTTACTGTGAATGGCACAGCTGACACAGTAGTGCAGCTTCACATAGAGTTTGGGCAGAGGGTACACTGCAGAGGAGACACATTGGACAAAAGACACCATGAGAACTTGCAAAGAGGCTCAAATTCCAAAGCAGAAACCTCTGATGATATAACCTGAATAAGCAACTGGACTCACCCTCATAGGTACAGGCCTCTGTGATGTCTCTCACTGCAGCTGCCTCCACTATGTTCCTGATGACAAACTTCTTGATGGCCTTGTCCTTGGGAACACAACGGGCACAGTTGGTGCAGCGAATGGGCTGCACATGCCCACGGCCCTTCTTAGCACGACCGTTATTCCTCCTCTTCTTGGTCTGGAAAACAAATACCAGTTAGAGCTGCTCCATAATGCCTGAACACTGACAAACCTTACAGGTAAGATTCCACTGTTCAGCAAAGCAACCATTGGATTAAGTAAGACATTTTTAAACTTTGTAAGGATGTACATACATGACCTGTCAGCATCACCACAAACAAGATGTATAATAGTTAACTACGAGGTGAGACGTTAACTTAAACTCGCTTCTTAATTAACGTGTTTACCCAGTGTATTAACATTTCACGATATAGATATATATGTATAGATATAGCTATATATACATATATATGACATTACCTTCAAATGGAATGCTACCGTAGCCAGAAGAGGTGAGAACTTGTTAAAACACAATAAAAAAATTCGGAGGAAACTACTGTTAATAGATTTTGGAGGTGGATTAGAAATACTTCCGGTAAACTGTGAATATAATTCTGTTTCCAGTTCTTAGTGAATTACACAAACGCGTGTCATGGCAGCCGTGTTTAAACCAAGCGCGACACGAAAAAGCAAACCCTACACCACCATACCTTCGCCTATTAAGGACTATAGTGGCAAATGTAATGTTTACAATCGATGCTCCATTTTACTCCAAATGACTCCATTTTCTTTCTTTTTATCCGTCGCTGGCTCACAGGAACACATGCACAAACCGACTAGCCATGCTAACCGCTAGCTTTAGGCCCAAACTCATTTTTAATCACTTCGATTAACACTTATTAACTATTGAACGCATCACGGATCTGCTATTTAATTAACATATCTAACAGGCGTCAATAGCAGGTGCTTTTCTACTTAAAAAGTCAATATTTTATGTTTTTGTGAAACGAGCAGCGCCGTAACACACTCACCATGTTGCACGGGAAGCTGGAAAGAGGACCGGAAGAGGTTGTGCCGCAAGAAGTAGTGCAATTCCGCTCCGCCCTCGAAACCGTTTTAATGAAAAATAAAAGAATCTCAATGTCATGTTTTGCTATTACAGCATTATGTATTAGTGATCGATATTACTTTATAATAATTACAAAAATGCACAAAGGTTGCGCCAAATTTCTTATTAAATGTTTTGTTTTGTTTTTTTATGGCGGAAGGATATTAATACATTCGATTTGAATCGTAGTGTTGCCCGAGTGAGCGGAGTTTCATTTACAGTACTAGTTTGAATGTAAAATGTTTTGGTCGGGGAAAGCTTTGTATAAAAACAAGCGCATCTTTGCTCATGAGCAAATTAGGTAGGTGGAGTGCACAGTTTATTATCAAATAAACACTGCAGCAAACGAACATACACCCCCCCCAAGCTGATGCCCTGAAAGCAAGAAGATGGGAAAAAGTAAGGATCTGAGCGACATTGTCAAGGGTCAGATTGTGATGTTTCGACTGCTGGGTCACAGCATCTCCAAAACTGCAGGTCTTGTTGGGTGTTCCCGGTCGTCAGTGGTTGGTACTTTCCAAAGGTGGTCTAAGGATGGACAGGCTGTGAGCCGGCGACAGGGTCACGGGCGCCCACGGCTCATTGATGTGCGTGGAGAGCGAAGGATAGCCCGTGTTGTCCAGTCCCACAGAGGAGCTACTGTAGCACAAATCACTGAAAAACTTAATGCTGGTTCTAATAGGAAGGTGTCGGAACACACAGTGCACCGTGTATTGCTGCGTATGGGACTGCGCAGGCGCAGATTAGTCAAAGCACCCATTCTGACCCCTGTGCACCGCCTGAAACGTCTCCAATGGGCAGAAGAGCATCAGAACTGGACCACGGACCAATGGAAGAAGGTAGCCTGGTCTGAAGGGTCACGTTTTGTTTTACATCATATGGATGGCCAGGTGCATGTGCGACGTTCACCTAAAATAGAGCCTGCAGGTGCAGGCAGCGTGATGCTCTGGGCAGTGTTCTGCTGGGAAACCTTAGGTCCTGCCATACATGTGGATGACAATTTAACACCTACCACTTACTTAAATATTGTTGCTGATCAAGTGCACCCTTTCATGGAGACAGTTTTTCCTAATGGCTGTGGTCTCTTTCAGCAGAATAATGCCCCATGTGTAAAAATGGTTCAGGATTGGTTTGAGGAACACAGCAATGAGTTCAATCTGTTGACTTGGCCTCCAAATTCTGCAGATCTCAGTCCAATGGAGCGACTGTGGGATGTGCTAGACAAACAAGTCCAATCCATGGTGGTCCCACCTGAGAACTTAGAGGATTTAAAGGATCTGCTGCTAACATTGTGGTGCCAGATACCACAGAACACCTTCAGAGGCCTAGTGGAGGACATGCCTCAACGGGTCACAGCTGTTCTGGAGGCAAAAGGGGGATCGATTCCATATTAGACAGCTGATCATAATGTTATGGCTGACTGGCGTATCAATAATACCTTTGTCTCTGTATTTATTTTTCATTAACATGATCCCCAACTTAAAGCTAACATTTCAACTTTATATTATATATGTTTATTGTAATATTTAGTTTAAATGATTATTATTTGCAGGGCAACACAGTGGTGCAGTGGATAGCACTCGTGCCTCAGAGCAAGAAGGTCCTGGGTTCGATTCCAACACCAGTCAGTGGGACCCTTCTGTGGAGTTTGCATGTTTTCCCCGTGTCTGCGTGGGTTCTCTGGCTCTCCTCCCACCATCCAAAGACATGCACTGATAGGTTAACCGGTTAATCTAAATTGCCCATAGGTGTGAATGTGAGTGTGTTTGTTTCTGTATATCAGCCCTGCGATGAACTGGCGACACATCTAGGGTGTACCCCACCTTC
>JAPQRP010000024.1:23772569-23784045 GCA_037367295.1 Apogon hyalosoma | reverse complement strand
TAATGATTGGATTAGTGGTTCAAAAGTTAAACATTTTAGGTCAGTGGATGACTTTGGTTACCAGTGGCTGTTTGGGTTTTGAGGGTTAAATTAAAAAACAAACTGAAAGACAAAACTGTAATAATAGGTCTGATTCAGAGATTGTTTGTATTTACATTCCCTCTTTTTGTTTGTTTCATATTTAGATGTTTTGGTCCAGGCATTGGTGACTGTGTGGGGTCGTCCCGGAGCATACAGAGGTAACTTTCTTCTCTTTAAACATAAGTGCATATAGAACCGTATTTACATAGTATAGTGTCAGCAGCTCACAGTCTGTTCTTTTCATTTGTACCTCCATCACCAGCCAAACAACAACGGCCATTGTGCTGGGAGTCATCGCCCTGGTGTTTGTTGGATTCTCCATCTTTGTGCTGACTGTGCTTTACCGCAGAGGTCTCGCCATCCGTCGCAAACGAGCCATGAGGAGATACATGGAGAATGGAGAGGTCAGTCCTCATGTGGTTCGACTTTCATCACAGTTGTGTGTTTCATTTTGGTTCATGTTAATCTTCTACTGTCTGTTCTTTCAGAGATTTGAGCCACTTGATCCTGGAGAGAAAGGGTCCAAAGTCTGTGCTCGTTTCTTGAAGCCCACAGAGCTGCGTAAGATCAAGCTGCTGGGAAATGGAGTGTTTGGAACAGTTCATAAGGTAATGTTGGATATCAGACATTAGAGACAGAGTACTTAACCACTTTGGGTGATTAATCAACAGCAGTAGGAGTGGTATCAGCAGAAAATTTAGGCTATTATTGGGCTTCTCAACTTGGAAAAAAGTGACTGAGGGAAAAACTCAAAAAATAAAAATTGCACATAGAATTCCATAGTTTTATCATTCAGTCATTTCCACATGTATTATTTAATAACTTTGAGGTTGATGTTCATTTATATTTGTTTAAGTGTTTATTATTTTGACTAAGATGTTCATTTTAATAGTTATAATCAGTCATTAAAGTCATAGATTGTTCATTTCAGACCTATAGTAATTTTTTCATGGGTTGATTCCAGACATTTAATCAGCTTTTTCTCACCCCAAAGTATTGTTTTCCTTCAGCCTTTAAAATCTACTACTGGTTGACCTCTACTATAGTTTCTGTTAACCTGTACTCTCTCCGCTTTTGTTTAACTTCACAGGGTATTTGGATTCCTGAAGGCGACACAGTAAAGCTTCCTGTGGCCATAAAGACAATACATGATCGAACTGGACGACAGACTTTCTATGAGGAAACAGACGTAAGAAATAGAGAAATTTTACCAATGCACACATTGTTTTACTTGAAATGTGGCTCTAAGGCATGTCACTTTGCTATGGTTGCATGTAAATCTTAATTTTAATAAAATTTAGACCACAATTTCTCAAGAATCTCTGCACACCTACTGTATATGGACAACGGTTACATGACAAGAAACTCCTGGATGTTTTTTTGCTGAAAATGTATTGTCTGACCTACACATATTAGCCACTCAAGTTATTAGAATATCCAATAACACAAGACATGAATGCAATCACAAAAAATACTAGCTATTTTTCTACAGTATCATACATCTGAAGGGCATGATTAGAAAAATAATATGAAATAAATAATATGAAATATGATAAAAGAAGAAAAAAATGTTGAGAGGATAGAGGAAAATTAATTGAATGTCAAAATGGGTAAAAGAGGAACATTGCTTGGACTAAACAACAGCTATCTAGTGCAGAATGATATTTATATTTTCATCATCAGTAAAAAAAACAGATAAAAATCTAAACCTGTTGATTTTACAACCAGTTGAACAGCTTGAAATGCTGTAATAGAATTTCAACATTAAGTGAGGCAGTGTGTAGGAACTTTTTCTCATTGTTTACAACAAATAAAATCTCAAACACACACACTTTGTCATGTGATGTCACATCTTGGCTGTGGCATATTTATTAGTAAATGAGGTTTATTTGAGTTGTGAATCATGTTGCATGTGCTTTCTGTGAACAATGTAGCTTTCATCCAGAGGTTAAATTGTCGTGTAGCTCTAATATAATTGTGGTAAAGCTAAATTAAGCCACTTCTTAAGCCCACATGTGTTGAGTATGTGATAGACAGTCAGACTGTTGAAATGTTATTAATATCAACTTTCACTGGTCCTTGCAGCATATGAGGGCAATGGGAAGCTTGGACCACATGAATGTAGTCCGGATCCTGGGTATCTGTACTGGTGTGAACCTGCAGCTCGTCACCCAGCTCAGTACTCAAGGTTCCTTGCTGGAACATGTCAGGAACCACAAGAACAAACTCAACCCTCAGAGGCTCCTCAACTGGTGTGTCCAAATAGCAAAGGTACTGAAACCCACGGCCTGAACTCTAAACTAAACTCACCTAAACATGTGCATGCTGACAGTGTGAATATCCACATTATAATGACTTTAAAAGCCTCCTCCTGTTGTTTTATACAGGGTATGTACTACCTGGAGGAGAACAGGATGGTCCACAGGAACCTGGCAGCCAGGAATGTACTGCTGAGGAACAATTATACAGCGCAGATATCAGACTACGGCATTGCAGACCTGCTTTACCCTGATGATAAGAAATATTTTTACAATGAAGTCAAGGTCCGTAGGAGAAGAGACGTGGAATTTCAGAAAAATGATCAAAGTTCATTAACAGCCTTCAGGTTGCAAACAATTAGGCATTTGTTTCACGCACACACCAACCTAACCAGTAATATTTACTGCCGTTAAGCACAGCTTCAACCTGGTTGTGTTTTATTTAAGTATTCTTATTTAATCTTTCTTCATACTTTTTACTCCACTACATCGTAGAAGGAAATATGGTTCAGTTTACTTGACTACGTTAGTCTGGCGGTTACAGTTTCTGTGCAGTGAAAACCAAATGTGTGTATCTTCAGATTCAGATTCTGAATTTTTGTAGTAAACTGAAAGATTAAGTGTGTTATTTATGACAAATCTCTGTCGTAATTCTCTTAGATCATACATATTAATTGTGCCAAGCTGAAAACAGATGTGTTTTCTGAGAGCATGGAAAGTTGACTTTTAAAAATGCATATCTCTCACAGGATGTCAACGCTACAAATGTAAAATGATCTTTTAGAAAATGTTGCATTGCTGTGGATTGAACTACCAACAGTATATAGAATCATCCAAATGAGCTCAGTCTTACACATTTACAGCAGTAAAATGCAGCATACACATCAATGTAGCAGTAAAATGAATCCAAAAGCATATTTAATCGTAAAACCATGACAAGGACCACTTCACTGCACAGTAACGCTTTTACTTTTAATACTTTAACTACATTTACGTTCTGTTGATTTTACATATTTTTGCTTAAATAAGCAAGCTGTAAATGCACACATTTGAGGATTTTCACTGCCATATTAGTAGTTTCACTTGAGAAATACTAATACTCCTCCCACCACTATTTGTAAGACCTTTCTGTGTCTATCAGAGAGATTTACACATGTTTTTACTTCTTTAGACACCAATCAAATGGATGGCCTTAGAGAGCATCTTATTTCGTAGATACACACATCAGAGTGACGTCTGGAGTTACGGTGAGTTTCAAACCACCTGTTACATTAACACTGATATCATATAAAGGAAAATGGAAAATGGAGCTGGAGTTGTTGATGATTGAACCATATCTGTGGTGTTTTGTTTTTTTTTTTTTACACATTTTTTTAGGTGTGACGATATGGGAGATGATGTCTTATGGGGCGGAGCCATATGATAAAATGCGTCCACAGGATGTTCCTGATTTGCTGGAAAAGGGTGAACGTCTGTCCCAACCTCAGATCTGCACCATTGACGTATATATGGTCATGGTCAAGTGTGAGTGGCATTTTATCTTTTCCAACACAGAAGCTGTCACTAATTATTATCAGTACATTAGCTCCAGTAATGCAACAGAAACATAATACCAAATTATGACTTTTAACTTGTATTGATTGATTAATTTTATCTATTAATCTATTTATCTATCTGTTTTAACTATCTGTTAAATTACAGGTTGGATGATTGATGAGAATATCCGTCCAGCGTTTAAGGAACTGGCCAATGAATTCACCAGAATGGCCAGAGACCCACCTCGCTACCTGGTGATCAAAGTAAGACACATGGTTGATGTAGATTAAAAATCATCTCAGTATATTGTTGGCCTAAATAGACATACATGATATATGAGATGTTTTCCCCCTCCCCATGTATTTTCTTACACCTTACTATCTAGGCTGTGTCAACCACTTATTAGATTTTTTTTATCAGTTGTTTGCATTGTTTTACTTTGCATGGTGCTTATCTGATTCTTCTTTGTAAAACAGTGTCCTATATCAATTTCTTGCATTGTTGTTTATCTAAAAACTTTGTTTTATCCTGTTTTATATTGGTGATTTACTTTCTTTTGCTTTGGATGTGGCCTGTGTCACCCCACTAGGATGTTAATCTGTTCTGTCGACCTTCTCTGTTTATTACCTAATTTAATATCTGGCCAAGGGACAACAGTGGAAAATTAACAATTTGGCCAACACTGGCACATCTACTTTTTTGTTGATTGATGTGTACTGTCCCTGAATAAATAAACAATCAATAATATACAATATATGTCTTGGTATATTTGACAAAGTAAACACAATGTTCAATCGCAAGCAACTGTTTACCAGACCTGCGACAACCACTTTTATTAAAACAGACTCAGAAATATACAGCTGTAAAATGTGTAAATGAAAAATTACAGAAAAATTGAGAACTTCCCAAGAGGATGCTGCATGAGTTGTTTTCAACAACACCAGAAAACTAAATAAGAATAAAAAATCAACAGGGCAACATCAAATTGTATCAATATAAACAGTAATGCCTCATCACATGTCAATATTTTGCCCAGCCCACTTTATACAGTGAGCTCAGAATACACACTTAGATATAGATGTAATATGATTTTTGCTGCTGTTCTTTTAGTTAAGTGTGACTTCCTCTGATAATGCTGCATTTTTTTTTTTTCCTGTGTCCACCAGGAGGACTGCAGCCAACAGGACACAGCACCAGATGAATTGAACCAGCGCAGTGCAGACCTGGATGACCTGGATGATGTGGACTTTACCTTAGACGACCCAGCGGACGAAGCGTTGACCGACAGCTTATCTCTCTCAGTCCCTCACTACCTGTCTCAGTCCAGGAGCCTCAGTCGCCACTCCAGGCTGGACACTCACAGAGTAAAGGACGACTCCGACTGAGAATTTCATGCACAGTTTAATATCTCTAACCTCTGGCATCTAATTCTCGCTCCTGTTGTTTTTGTAAAGGTGCATTTGACTTCAACAAATGAGGCTGGATACCTGCCCATGACCCCTGGTGTTGATAACCCAGGACAGGTACAACCTTAAGAACTTCTTTTTAATGATTTATTGCTTCATTTAACACTTTTAAGTCAATAGAGAAGAACTGTAAATGAACAGGAGTTTTTTTTCCATTTGTTTAATCAGAAACAGAGAAGAAACATAATATATCACATTATCATTAAAATGCAGATTAGAATTTAATACTTATCCGATATTGATATTAGGCCTGAACAACTGGCAAAAATGTTCCATGATGATTATTTGGACAGATATTATGACTGTCATGTGACTCAATATTTTTGCATTTAATTTTCTCTGATGACAATTTTTATTGGATCTAGACTAAATAAGGTTTGGGGATTATGATTCGTAAACCAAGCATCTCTGAAGCATCAATACTTCATACATAATTGTATGTTTAATTTGGATACTGTACTTGACACATTTGCCATTTTTATCATATATTTGGCTAAATTACATTGTTTTAGCTAACAATGTGATGAAGAGGATCTGAAAGGGCATCAAATTTGTGTGCACTGAGATTGTTCTGCATAAAATTAGACCTGAATCTGATTTATTTGCACCAGTGTAAGTCAAATCAAGAAGAACACTGTTTTAAGGATTTTGACACTATGTCCACCCTTTTATCTCCATTAAATAAGGAAAAGTCATTAAAAATGAAAGAAACACTGAATGGGATCAGGAGGTTCAAAGTATAGACATATAGTTTTTGTAGTTTTTGGTATTATAGGATTCTAAGCCCTCCAGTTCAAGAATATTCTTGCTATTTTCAATATAAGGCAGAACATTGTGTGATAGAAGATGTTTGTTCTTGAACAAAGGACTCATGAAAGTTATGGTATTCATACATTCTAAACAGATCTGTGGATCAAAATTTGATGTAGATGACATTATGTGAATCAGTTATCAGCTAAGCATGACTCCTAAACTCCAATAACCCATAATATTAACCATCTCATCAGAATTATCCCTCATGATGCTCCTGCTGTTGTTCTGTCGGTGTTGCCTTGTGCAGGGTATGTGGCAGTCTCGCTCTCGACTTAACTCAGCCCGGACCATGTCTGAGAGCTCGGAGGGATGTGGCACCGCAGTGGAGCTGGAGATCAGCGAGGACTGCTCCCTGACAGGGAGCCTCAAAAAAAGACGCCATCGTGAGGACAGCGCTTACATGTCACAGAGGGACAGCCTGTCGGGTGGACCGCCAGAGACACCGTCCCCAGAGATACAGGAAGAAGACCAGAATGGATATGTGCTACCTGGAGACAGCCCAGAGAGAGGTGACTGCATCACATTTATCTATTGTAATACCTTAATAATTCCAAAAAAAGGCCCAAACACTTCATCCTGTACAACTGATGACAGACATGATGCATTTATAATGTGGTGATGGTAGATGAAGCCTGAACATTTATTAACACCACACTGTTAAAATACCCCAGTGCAATAAAAGGTTCTGTAAACCAATACTGAGAAGTATTAAAGTATCATTAACGTATGTATTTTAGATATGAGTGTTTTGTTATCTCATATTTTTAAGTATTTTCATACAGATTTTTAAGTTTGAGCACATTTATGCCATATCCTTCTGAGACCCAATGCATTTTTGTCCTTTTTAGTGGACAAGAGTTTCACAGCTTTACTTAAAAAAAACAAAAAAACAAAACACTGTCCACTGCACAGGACATTCCTTAAAAAAAGAAAAAATGGATCTGGGAAACTGTTGCATCATGCTGTTTCCAATCAAGGCAATTATTTAATGTAAAAAAGCCAAAACTTTTACCTTCCTGGGTCTCAGGAGGATATTACACACTGTTAGTTGTTTAATCTACAATTATGCATCATATTCTTTAAGATCATTATTTTTCAGTGGTGTTGCCCAAACCAGGATCTTGAAAAAGTCATCTTTGCATGTGCTCAGACGTAGGCCTGTTTTAACTTATTAACATTTATCATCTAATCTAGTAACATTTTTAAAGAGTCTTCTTAGCCTGTCTAATGTCTGGAAACACTTAATTTTATAGTTTTAGAAACACTCATGTATGTTCCTTGTCTATATAAAACAAAGTAAGCTGTGTAACAGTATGAGAATTTTTTTTTTTTGTACAAAAGCTCGGAAAAACAGACTTTGAAAAATTGTCCAGCAGCAGCTGTAACTGGAGTCTGAAAAGTTAGTTTCTCCAAACAACTGGCTGAAATATTTTGCCATACTTCTTGTAAAACTTACCAATGGTGGTTTTGCTGGTTGAATATTTCTTTCTGACTTTGTGACCCAGTTCATCTCCGAGAAGTTCAGTAGGATTTGGGTCAGGTGACTGGGACATTCCACAATAGATAACACTCCAGCTGACAGGTTTCTCTCTGAATAACCTTGACACAGTTTGGCCGTAGGTTTCAGGTCACTGTCTCGTTGCAGATGAGTTGGTGTTGAAGTTTGGAACCATGTCATTTATGCTGACTTGTGTCGTTGCTGAACCATCAAACTGTTTTTCATTGTTTTGCATTCATAGTCTATAGGATTTCTAACTTGCATCCACCGAATATAATATGTAAAAATGATCCCAAACCCATCTAAAACAGAAATTTGTGAAGTGGACATATCATACTTTCATCCAGAATTCACTGTTGCCTAAGTAGACAGTCTGATGTATATTAAGCTTTTCATACCATTATTTGTACATTTATACATTACTCTGGTCAAAATAAAGCTTCATGCATTCAAATGACCTCATAAGCTGCATGTTCACAGAGGAAACATGCATGTGTCCCTCAAAAATGAGAAGCGACTAAGACTATTTTGCCAAATCACTGGGGAAGAGTTTATCCCTTAGTTTATCAAGCATCAAAAACTGATATATTTCAGCGTCTATTGGAGTTTTTTCAGACTTAATGCAGAGTTGTCAACAGCAAGACATTAATTTACATGGAAAATCAGTACAATATTGACTGAAAAGGTGTAGGCTGAAGCTATAGCTAATTACACCTGCCTTTTGTGTTTATTAAAGCAAGCAGCTCATATTCTTAAAGCAACCCTAACATAAACACAATCTTTCTTCCTATAGTGTCATGAATAATTAGCTAGTTCTCTATAGAATATAGATTCATTCAAAAAACAAAATTTCCAAAAGCACATATTATGATCCATGCATCATTTTTGAATTGCCTCACCATTTTAGAAACATTAAAAAAAAAAATGTAGATAGAATCACACATCATCAATTTAGATTTAACCCTTTAACAGATATGTCTCCTTTTAGTATTTGTCCTGACCCTTGTTTTACAGAGTGGATTTGCTCCACGGGAAGGGGATGAAAAATAGTAATATGAAACAAAACTAAAGCTCTCAGACAAATGTATTGGAGTAAAAAGTACCATATTATATTAGTACTATAATATTTACATTAAAGCTGCAGTGCAGTAGAAGTAGGCTTGTAAAGCTGCATAAAATGGAAATAACAAAAATACTTATTCCACTAATTAACAAAACATCAATCATCATCTGTAATTGTATTTTCCTACATACTCTTTGCATTGTTACATTTTTTTGAAGAAACAGGGAGTTTCCTGCCTACCTTCTGTCTGATAAATTATTATGTTTTATTTCAGATACTCTGCTCTCCTCATCTCGAGCCACTGCCAGCAGGATGGGGAAGACTCACTCGACAATACTGCTGGACTACCCGGATGAAGATGAATACGAGTACATGAACAAACAGAGATATGTAACGCCTACTGTTTCCAGGCAGAACAGCCATCTCAAAGATACCGGCCCCTGGCTGAAGATGAACAGGAAACGAACCACCTCCGTGTCATCACAAGTGACGGCCAGTTCAGGTGATGTCACACCGTTGGTAGAGGTCAGAGGGGTTCACCCACAGCAGGAGATGAATGAAGTTCAGTATGAATACATGGACATCAGGGGGAGTGAAAATGAGGAGGCCCCACCAGCGCATGACCCTCCTCCTCTTCCTCCTCCTCTACCACCGTCAACAAGGCCTGGACGAGACCTGGACAATGAGGATGAATATGTGGAGGACAGTAACTACCATTACACGAACAGACAACCAAAGCTGCGCCAAGCTCTGCAAGACCAGAAGGAGCTGAAAATACAGGGACAGGATGAGGATGAGGCGTATGAGTACGAGGACATGGACTCCTTTGCTGCAGTGCGGCCTGGAGATGCTGTGGTTTACCAGAACTTGCAAAGGGGAGGAGAATCTGCATATCAGTCTGGATTTGAGTCCTATGTAAAAGTACGAGCAGGAGTTGGAGTTGGTGAACCGGCAGCTGGTGACAGATCATTTGACAATCCAGACTATTGGCACAGCAGGATATACCTGAAGCCTAAAGCAGTGCCCACATGAAGAACATGTAAAGCTCATGAAGCTCCCTGTCAAATAAATGTATTCATGAAGGACCTGAAACAGGAAATGCAATCAAATGCCGCGCTGATAATGTAGCCTGTGACACAAGATGAAAGATGTTTTTATTGTCTGTTACAGACTGACAATATGTTTTGTATTTAGGTGTATGATTTTGGGCATTTCCATAATAAATAGCACTGAGTGTTAACACTAACAGAAATGAACAGATGAACAGACAAGCTATTTTTTCTGTTTACACTTTGAAATGAACAAACCTCTTTATTAGAACAAATGTACTTGTTCGGAGTTTGGAAATGTATGTTTTAAGACCTCTTTTCATGACAATATATAATACATTTTCTATTCAATAAAAATATTTTAAACAACTATTTTGACTGAACATCTTATTTAGAACTTGCTAATAGACAGGACTGCATTTGTGATGTTGACTATGTTTTTGTGTTAACAATGAGCATGAAATGTCTTCTAATTAGCTTTTACCAGAGTTTGCATCTTGTTCTATTTATGGAAAGATTAAATTTACAATATTAAAGATTTTCTTTTTTTTTTTTCTTTTTTTTTTTTTTTTTTTTTACTATTCTGTAAACACAAAAATCATTATATTTCAGATTGCTTCCCATGTTTTGTTAAAATGAGTGTGTCAATGTAATTAATTGTCAGTAACCCTAAACTATGCAGGATTTTCCCACATATTCTTCCCAATTATTCACTTCTCCCATACTCACTGATTCATTTTCAATCTGTAACCAATCCAGTGTTGGGGCAAGTTAAAAAGGATGATCTTTTGCTTGACATTTCATTTAATAACAGCATATGCCAAAGTGAACATCTTAAAAACTGTTGTTCAACATGTAAATGACAACTTGAGTAAACAATGAAATTATTACATCCAAGATCTAAATATACCCAGGGACTAATACATACAGAATAAATAACATTAAAAAAGTAATAACCATAAAATAAGTTACATTTAGCTTTGTGTATATATGTATATATGTGTGTGTGTGTGTGTGTGTGTGTGTGTGTGTATATGTTACTTGATTATGTTTTACTGCTGTTTGTCTGCTTCCCGTTCAGTGTCCATCAGCCCTGTATTCTGTGTAAGTTCCTGGTGACTACAGAGGATTATATTTTAGCCATTCTAGGTCAAATGCCAGAAATTCCAAGACATTCCAGGTTGTTACTTTGGGTGAATGATGAGAAATAAAATTATATCTCAGATAAAAATAATCTTGTTTGATTATAGAAATAAAAATATATAAATGAAGAGTGCCAAGATCTTGTGCCACACAAAGTTTGACCTTGAAAGATTCAAGGCCAAGGCTACAGAAAATGATTCTCTATATGTTAAAAAAAAATCCCTATGTCTCAAGATGCTATATGATTTTCTTTTAAATCTGAACCAGGACATCTGTGGCAAAATAAAATCTCGAGTGAATTTTCTGGGGATGATATATGTTGTTGTGAATTCTCTGAAGGCAGTGTAGTTTGTATCTGATTACATTTGTTTGACATTTACCTTATCATAGTTAGGCTGAACAAACTAAAACAAAAGGCTAGTATAAACAATACAGGATTCAGGCAGATTCTGCCAAAGGATGCAGTCTCATAGTTCAGTGATCACACATTGGCCTTGACAACCTGTCAGTTGAGATTACCCTTTTTTTTTTTTTTTTTTTTTTTTTAAATAAACTTTAGTGAAAGTGCC
>JAPQRP010000024.1:23758028-23772469 GCA_037367295.1 Apogon hyalosoma | reverse complement strand
CATTTTCATTTCTATCAAATTATGTGGCATCATTTTGTTACTAATACATCACCTACTTATTATCAGGAAAGATATTCCAGATCATTTTTCCCCCGTTTAGATCTGATGTGTTTTCAAAGTGTTCCTCTATTTTTTTTGAGCAGTGTACATACATGTGTGTGTATTGAACCTTATTTTTAATTTTTTTTTTTTTTTTTCAGTGGCCCTAATTCTCTTCCGTACTAATCTTCTTCTGTAGGGGTGTAATTATTCCACTTTGAAGAATTATTTGTAAATTTGATTCATTTTTGTTACTTTTTTGAGTTTATTAAACATATTAAAGTAAAAATACATTTTAGATTCACAAACGAAAATTTCAAAATTTGGCAATTTTTGGAAGATTTTTTTTTGTGCGTATGAAATTCCCCCAGTAAAATCCAAATATTAATTCTAACTGCTTTGTTAGAATCTGTTCACCAGTTGAATCTGTCCATGATTTTGGCGGGTTTAGTCATATGACGTCACACACGTAACCGAGCAATGGGCGGGGCTTGGCGGCAGCGGGAGGCCGATGTTAGCTACGGCGGGTAGAGTAGACCGGAGCTGAGGGGGAACTGTGGCGGCGGGGCCCACGACGACTGAAACTTCACTGCCAAGATGTCCGACGATGAGCAAGAGCAGACCATTGCCGAAGACCTGGTGGTCACCAAGTACAAGATGGGAGGTGACATCGCCAACCGTAAGTCCGTGTAGATGAAAGAGCAGGAGTTTGTGGCTGAGTGGGATGACCTGCCCGTGTCGGCCTGTCGTGGAATCGGCTAACAGTAGTTCCCCCGCTCGGCTCCGGCAGCCATGTGATTGACATGCGAGGCACACATATGCTGCTCTGAAAAGCTAGCTAGCTAGCTGGCAAGCAGGTGCCGCTGGTTTCGGTGGTAGTCAGTGTTAGCTCCCCGTAGCCGCTGCTGTACGGTAAACTGGAGCAGCTGTCTATCCGTCTGTTAAACCAACGTGATGCTAACCAGCTAGCTCAGCCTGTTGCCCGGTTCAGTCAGTCACAAACGACCAGCAAACGGTTACGAGCTGAAAGATAAGCCAGCCACACTACACGGAACCCATGCTCGGCTATGTTTCATTCATATCCAGGCTGAACTCTGATAATGTAGTTTCTCCATAAGTTTTGACGGTCACTGCATTTGTTAATGGTAAAAGACTAGCACTTATTTCTTCTACAGATAGTTTAAAGCTTTAAGTCATTCACTTGACACCTATACCCAGGCTTATGTGACATTTAATATTTTGTTGTAGAATATATCAATTTGTAAAAAAAGAAAAAAAAAGAAATGATTAAAGTTATATGAAATCAGTGATAATTCTGCAATTTTTTAAATTTATTTTTTTTATTGTATTGCTCTTACCACTGTAAATGTTTTTCTCTATTGAGAAGCCCAACCAAGGACTGGAGTTGCAAACTAGCTAAATGCTATATGTACTCTTTATGCAGAACACCAGATATTCTACAAGGCCACCATGTCTCACTGCATTGTCCCTGATAAATGAATAGGTTTTTAAAAATCTTTTGTGACTACTATTGTGATGTGGTGTCAAATATTTCACAAGATATTTTGATTTTTTTGTAATCTAGGTAATTTAAAGATGATACAGGTTCTGTACGAAACCTAATGTGTCAGGATCATACATAAATGTGCTTTGTCTTAAAGTACTTTTAAGTATTAAAGAAACATAGATATAGGCAGATACAGTCTGTAAAAGTTTTCAGGTTATATAATGTAATTGATATGTTATCAAGCAGTCCCAACACAGAAATTTTTACAGAATCAGCTAAACACAGTTATTTCCAGTCTGAACCGTCAGACCTGGTTTTGGTAAACCAGACTTGTGTGATTCAGCATTTATTGAACTCTTGATAACCCTGATGAATTATTGAAGTTGGGGTATTAGATGATGGGTGGGCTTTTTTCATTGAATCTGTTATCCAGATCTACCAAGTCTAGTTTCTTCTGTACATTCTTCTCGTTCATATTTCTCATCATCTAGAGGCTCTCCGTCTGGTCGTGGAAACTGCCAAACCCGGAGTGTCGGTGCTCAGCCTCTGTGAAAAGGGGGACGCCTACATAATGGCTGAGACTGGAAAGGTCTTCAAGAAGGAAAAGGAAATGAAGAAAGGTGAGGCAAAGATGGCATCATTATGTCCAGTATGGGTTTGGTTGAATGCAGGTGGACTCGATGAGAGGAGCTTAAATGTGAACATTTTTTTTCTAGTGTTTGCGAGCGATTCCAGATTTTTTTTTTACTGGTTAAATGGTGGCAGAGTGTGACAGTGTCAGTATGTTGGGTGTCACAGTCTCGATAAGTACGTTCTCATGCTGAAGCTGTGGATTATTTTCAATTGAAGACTTGGTGGTTCTCTTTTCCCTCTTCTAGGCATTGCCTTTCCCACCAGCGTCTCAGTCAATAACTGTGTTTGCCACTTCTCTCCCCTGAAGAGTGACCCTGACTACACACTTAAAGATGGGGATCTGGTCAAAATGTAGGCACCATGTTCTGCATTAACGCTATCCCCTCCTCTTCCTCTTCTTCCTCCTGTGTGCTTTCAGTCTCCAGTGTGTTGTCCTCCCTCCTTTCATTGTGATAGCTCGGCTTGTTTGTGAGGGATTTTTCTCTGCTGTTGTCTGTCTACTTCATCAGTCAGGTCTTGTCTGTCTTGTCTGTACGTCTGTTTGTGTGTCCTCTGTGGCAAACGACAAGTAAGGTTGGGTGTTTTCTTGCAACAGGTGCCGTTTTTGTCTCATTTTAGCTTTAATAGTTTACAACCTGCAAGATCCCATTTAGGCTAGGTATTTGTCATAATACATCTTAGTTGTTGTATTGCCACTAATGTCTTTGTAACTTTGTGATACATTTAGATTTTCAGTGTACCTCACTGAACTGTGGTTGCATGATAAGTTTGTATGTTTTTTGCATTTACACAATTCACCCTGACTGGGCAAGTCTGGCCCATTTAATAGACTCTGCAGTGTTGCTCCCCTGAATTTACAATAAGTCCTTCAAAGTATTCCAGCTGATGTATAGCCAAGACGTAATTCACCTTGGAAAATATTGTTCGTTCATTGGCCATAACAAATTCGTTTTATTTTTGTCTGACCTTCTTTTGTTTAGTTTTTATTAGGCTCATTTCCAAAGTTCTAGATAGCTGACATCTCGTCCTCTGACATGATTTGATTGTTTCCTGCTTGACTTATCTTGATGGCTGGATGACACTTTAACTTGCAGTGAAATTGAAGCATTATTTACTTTGGTGTTATTATTGTCATACATGTCTCTCTTCTTTGTCTTTCATTCTATGTAGAGATCTAGGAGTTCATGTTGATGGCTTCATTGCTAATGTTGCTCACAGCTTTGTTGTGGGAGCCACTAAGGTAAGGGCCTCTTTAGTCACCAGTATTTACATAGTGCACTTGAAATCCTCCTCTAATTGTGTCGTGGTCTGCAGGAGAACCCTGTTACAGGCCGGAAAGCTGATGTTATCAAAGCTGCCCATCTGTGTGCAGAAGCAGCTCTTCGCCTTGTCAAACCTGGCAACCAGGTAACTAAATACACAATCACTTTCTCTCAGACTTTCGGCCACAAACCATAATGGATCGTGTAATTTTATATACAAAGAAGCTGGAAGGTTTATAGAAACAAAACTTGCATTGCATCTTAACTGTGAGAAGCCCGCTAAATGTAGAGCATTCAATCATTAATCCCCAAATGGCTTTTGCACAAAGTGTGTTTAAAGTATTTACAATGTAATATCACATTGCTGCTGCTGGTAGTAACCATCATCTAATGTGCTAATATTTGGATAGACACCAGTAAACTCTCCATCATTTAGATTATCTAAATTACTTCTAATGTTAAGGGGGTGGGGGATTTGAAAATGCATATAAATGTGCACTGTGCCAAATGTACGCATGCTTGTTAAAAAATCAACATTGCACAAACAGTGCCCTCTTTATTGTGTATTTATTTATGCAGTCTACACATCTAAAAACTGTATACCAAACAATCACCCCCGCTTACCAGTAGTCTCATTTTTAGAGTGAAATTCTGATTATTTCTTCTGTTGCAGTCTTATATAACTCAGACACTCACTGCTATATCTGTATCAGCAGACTGATTCAGGCTGAACATAAACAAACAACTTTGTGGATACGCAGAAACTCTTCTCCCACTTCAGCCTGTAGATATCCTCAAATCCTCTCCATGTCATCCATGTTATTTTGACAGTTCATATCCTCACCTGGTAAAAATATTTTTATTGGGGATCCACATAGTGCATATGAGATGGAAAGTGGAACGACTGTATCCCTGCATTATGTGTTGCCATAAAATTGATCAGCAAGGCTTTAATTTCTGTTGTCTTCTAGTTGCTCATTTTATGCTAAAACTGTAAAATATCTCTTTTTCTCAGAACACACAGGTGACTGAGGCGTGGAACAAGATCGCCAAGTCATTCAAATGTTCACCTATTGAGGGTGAGTGTTAAAACTTTAATCAAGTGTGTAGTATCACAGACAACAGATCAAGGCCAAGTGAAAGTGTTGTTTTGCTCTTAAGCTGTTTTTGTTTTTCCATATGGAATGATAGTAACAAAATCTGAAGATTTTCTTCATGTTGACTTATGATTTGTAAAATTAATGTTTTCTTTGTGTTTTAAAGGTATGTTGTCTCATCAGCTAAAGCAGCATGTCATAGATGGTGAGAAGACCATCATTCAGAACCCGACAGACCAGCAAAGGTATCACTTGTCATTTCTTCTTCTTCTTCAGCCGTGCTGTCTGCTTAAGAGTTGGAATGATTGAGTTGTCTTTAAATTGTGCAAAAAAGACCTAACCACAACATTACTTTCTTCGTCCCCAGATAAAAAATAAAAAAAAATCAGGTGTTGACTTGTCTGGATGTGGACGTCTGAGCGTTGCACTGGCAATTTACCTATGCATCTGTTTTTGCATTTCCAGGAAGGACCATGAGAAGGCAGAGTTTGAGGTACATGAAGTCTATGCTGTGGACGTCCTGATCAGCACTGGAGAAGGAAAGGCTCGTGATGGTGGTCTGAGGACCACCATTTATAAGAGGGACCCCAGCAAGCAGTATGGCTTGAAAATGAAGACTTCTCGCACGTTCTTCAGCGAGGTGGAGCGACGCTTTGATGCCATGCCCTTCACTCTGAGGTTAAAAAACACCAAATATTTCATATACATTGTGTTAAGTGCAAGTTTTACTGGGAGTTGGTGGTAAAATCTTAATAGCAATCATGATATAAATCAGTCAATTTCAGTGTAACAAATATCCTCTAAATGGACAATATAAAAGAATTGGTTGGATAGCACCTGGAAGACTTATCTGCAAAACATTTGCCTGTGACATGTTCTAGAAAAGGGCTGTGTAGCATGTTGTCTGCTTAACCCACAAAGAAGACGGTCAGCACATTGTATTGTTGTTCCTGTGGTTATTGTGTTCACAGGCACAAAAGCTGATGGTTTCATTCTCCTCAAATTTCTGAAATGTTCTGTAGTTTGGCTGGTGGTTGCAATGTTCTGATAATGAACTGCAGTTAACCAACTTCAGCAGTCACTTTAGGGCACAAATTAGCTTTTAGTCTTAAAAGAAATAATTATTTGATATTTATTGGGGTAATATTCTACGAATTTGTGTTTTTGTAAAATTTTTGGCAGTATTACCCAACCCTAAATTGTGAGAATGCAGATGTTGATCTTGTTGATCCTTTGTCCATCAGGGCGTTTGAGGATGAAGGTAAAGCCCGTCTTGGTGTGGTGGAGTGTGCCAAGCATGAGCTGCTACAGCCCTTCAGTGTGCTGCACGAGAAAGAGGGTGAGCCTGTAGCTCTCTTTTGAACATATATGTTCTTCATAATGTTGTTTTACATTTTATTTACTGCTCGTCTTGGTCTGTGTGTGTGTTCTCAGGAGAGTGTGTAGCTCAGTTTAAGTTCACAGTGCTGCTGATGGCTAACGGACCTCACAGAATCACCAATGGACCCTTTGAGGCGGACCTGTACAAGTCGGAGCATGAAGTTCAGGATCCAGAGCTGAAGGTGGGTTTGAAAATCTTTAACATAGAGTCCACACAAGGCTCAGAGAAGCTGCATCTCATCAACTTGATACTGAAAGTTTTCCTCTTGTTTCTAGACTTTACTACAAAGTTCTGCAAGCCGTAAGACACAGAAGAAAAAGAAAAAGAAGGTAAATGTTTTTGCTCCGACACATTTTTTTCCTTTAATGCCAGCGTTTGCAGGTGTTGTTGTTAAATAAAACTATGTAGAATATATCGTTCATTTACTGACTTTTTTTTCCTTTTAACTTTCATTCTTAAAATTTCCTTCAGGCTTCAAAGACGGCAGAAAATGCAACTGGACAGCCAACTGAAGAAACGGAAACAGCAGAATAAATACTGCCTTTTCACCTCTGCAAGACCCCAAAGACAAATGAGAGAAACCACCATAAATTATCCCCAACTTTCTACCACATGAGTTTCACTAATTAAAATGTCAAATTCACAAGAAAACTGGAATTTTAACTTTGAGATTGAACAGTTGTTGGACTTTACCAGGATGCTTAACCCTTTACTGCATTGACGGAACAGAATGTGGACGATATGTTGCTGTTTTTTTTCTTCCCTAACTTGACCTGTATAAATAAAGAATATTTGCAAATATATAATTTTAAGAGATCTGTTGCCAAATTATAAGTGTGACGAGAAAGTTTCCTTGTCATGCTTAATGATGGTGGACAAGAGCAGGAAGGAATTTATGAATGATGCAGTACTGAGGCTAGAAAACTTAACTGAATTGTATGTTTCAGCTGGATGGTTGTCTTTGGCAGTAAGGCTATTGAAATGTATATTTTTTTTTATGTCAGCAAATTAATGGTCAGGAAGATCTAGATACATTACTGGAAGGTAAAGGCCTATGCTGTCTCATAGTAGGGTGTATTGGAAAATATGCCAATTTTATTACTCCAGCCATCATTAAAAAACTGACAGGGTTTCATATACACTGTTTGTTTTTTTTTTTTTAGTCTGTCATGCAGTAAAGGGTGAACTTGTTGAAATTGTCTTATCTTGAAACTGATACATTGGAGATAATTACACAATTACTTTTGTAAAGCAATAACCTGAGCAAAAGACTGGAATATTTTTAAACATACAAGCAAAAAACAGTCCTTAGCTTGACTTTAGGGAACAAACTTGCTATGTTTACTGCCATTCCCCTTGAATTTTATGGAAAGATGGTAATGTATGTGTTCCAATTTTCAGAATCTTTTCTATTGGTGACACCAGTGTCCTGCTTTGCTCAGTCATTGGTGTTGTGAAGCATGAACTATTGATCCGTTGTTTTTTTTTTGAAAATCCTTCCATGGGTGTCTTCAGTAGAGTATGATCATTTCAGGTTTTGAGTTGGTCTGAGATGTTACTGGACCAGATTTGTTAACAACAGAATCTTGAGAAAGTAAAATCCTGCTTTGTAGCTCAATCAGTGGGCAAAGGAACTTTACATCTAATAAAAATGTTTTCCTACATATGGCTTTGTGTCTTTGATCTCTTTGTTGAGGCTCAGGATTCAACACATTGCTGCCAGTTCAAGTTGTGGTTTAGCAAAGTTGAGAGAAAACAAATGAAATGGAGCATTGGTAGCTCTCACCTGACGATATCTTGATATATCACCTCGAAAACGAAGTGCTTTAAGTATCAATGCAGCCGCCCGGAAATAACCAGAAAAAACAAAACAAAATTAAGCAAATAGGGAGTGCGTAATGGTCACTTTGGGATGACTGATTGTTGTCAACGTTTAGCTTGTGGGCTCTGGATCTCAGAAAACGGACACCTCCTTTAAAAAGTATAAAATTAATTGTAACAAATTTTGTGGAAGGTCACAAAAATATAGCACAGTCTAACACGTCGTTGGAAAAAGCAGGCACAACCTATAAAATAAAATTAAATATATGTATAAATTGACGGAATTCAGACATGACTACATTTCCCTTAGAGCCACTGCGGGTGTCCCTTACATATGACGTAAGTACCTCATAAATACCGCCCTCCTTCTTCGTCACATCCTCTTTCCGTTGCTCTTCTCGCTTTGAGGTAGGAAATTTGATTTCACCGCATTACAATCCAAAATAATCATTAAATTTTACCCGTCATCCAAAGACTTAAACATATTTATTGCTTTTATTCTAACAGAAACTCTCCACACGATGAGAGCCAAGGTAAGTAAACAGTCCACTGGCTTGATTTGAGTGTATGTTCGTTCTTTCCGTCTGCAATCTTACAGTTGCTAGCTAGCATCAGAACATGCATCTGCTGTGCTTAGCCTCTCTTCAATTTCGCTTGTTTTAGCTTTTTTGCTTAACCCTTGTGTCTTATTATAATCTTTTTGTCTTCTTAAAAGCTTCGGACTTGACGTGGGCCTAGTATTAATATTAATTTCATAATTTTGCTAATGCTACTGAAAGCTAACACTCGTGCACGATGTCGTATTGGTACTGGTAAATCTCAGTCTGCATAAATTCACTACGATCAGTGTCTACTTGTATTTTGGGCTTGGTATCCATGTTCTCTTTTGCCTTGAGTTCTCAACATCATGCATGCTGTGCTGTTTTTGTCAAGTAGCGAATGTAATATGTAACATCTTTAATTGTTTACTGTCACTCTACCCCCACAGTGGAGGAAGAAGCGTATGCGCAGGTAACGAAAATACTTTTCTGTCTTTGTACTTGCCTGATAAGAGGGAAAATTAATTTTGAATAGTTAGCTTGTACAACCAACTCAGTGCTTGGTGTTGTATGAAATACTATGGACCATGTTATGTATATGTGTAAGGCATTTTCACATTGTTCTTACAGTATATGTTGTGCTTATTGTACAGACTATGGAACAGTCAAATCCCTTGGATTGAATAAACTGGTCGTATTTCTTTTACATGAATCATGTAAAATTCACTGTCTTCAACAGGCTGAAGCGTAAAAGGAGAAAGATGAGGCAAAGGTCAAAGTAAGCCCTCATCCCCTACCAGCTGTGATCCTGTCTGGTGGCAGAGTACAATCACGAGGAACCAACTTGGTGAACTGTTGGCCACTGAATTCAGACGACCACACTTTCTCATGAAGCCTGCTGTGGATGCCGACTGGAATGCGGCAAGATGCTGGACGGATCTTGGAACATCAAAAATACAGCTGCTTTGTTCACGGACCATAATAAGATCTTGTTAAACAACTAATGTGGTGTTTTGAACAATAAATGAACATTGTTCTTAAAAGTTGACCTTGAGTTCCAGCCTCTTAAGTGCCTCACATGATGCCAACTTTGTTTTGGTTTAACATCAGGCATGAATGCAGTGTTGATGCAAAACTTGGTTCAGATTCTGATTTGAAACGGCTGACTGCAATTATTGCAGGGAGTAGGTGAAAATACCTGAAGTGGTCTCAGAAAAAGAACAGCTCATATAACCATTTCCACCAGTGTGGCTATACAGTTGACAGAGGTTGTAGGCTTAAATTTGGCTTTGCCAACTTGTGTCATTTTAACACACTGATCCTAAAATAAAGTTAATTTCCCATACAGGTCAAGTTGTGATTTAAGCTCAATCGGAGTCTACCAGTAAAAGTGATGTAAGAGGACATACAACATTATGAGTTCAAATTTGAGCTGAAATTAAAACCCATGGCTAAGGCACTTCCTTCATGGTTCTATGGTGATGGTACGGTTTCAAAAATGTCAAAGGATTTCTGGTCTTGCCATTAGATCAAATTCGTACTAACAGTGGTATGCATATTGTAGTTTAAAAGTACCACATAATCAGTACTATACTAATCTACCTAGTGCAAAAACGGGAGTCTACATTAACAGATTCAACAAACTGCTTATTCATTTGTAAGTTGTCAAATGATTCACAACCAGGTGAAAAAGACTGGACTGTTTGAATGAGAAAGGGTCGTGGTCTGGTGAGTTTAGAATGACTGACTGAGTGTTGGATACATCATGGTAAGACTGGTGGATGAAGTGATTACCCATCATGTCTTGTGCCTACAGTACAAACCTGTGGGGGCAGTTATGATCAGGGGTTGATCAGGTCTAGGTTCAGCAACATTATGTGTATTGTGTCCATAAAATTAGTTCAGCTGAAACTACTGAGTGACCAGGTCTGAACATCAGTGGATTTTTTTTTTTTCATTCCCAATGAAACAGACATATTCCAAGATGACGATTCATCAGACTCAGATTGTTTGAGTCCAGACCTGAGCCCCACTGAGAATCTTTGGCATGTGAGGAAGACTTTACACCAGAGGTATTCAAATCCGGTCCATGAGGGCCGGTATCCTGCATGATTTAGATATGTGCCTTTTCCATCACACCTGGGAACCATTACATTGTTATCAGGCTTCTGCAGAGCTTGATGATGAGTTGACCATTACTTGAACCGGGTGTGCTGGAAGAGGGAACTGTTTAAAACATGCAAGATACTGGCCCTCGAGGACCGGATTTGAATACACTGGCCTGATTCATCAACACAAAATGTTGGTTAAAAGTGTATGCAACTCTGGATTAAAGTAAATGTGACATTGCATAAGCATTGCATGGTAAAAATGATACCACAATGAATGGCATAATTAAAGGTAAAGGCAGTTCAACAAAATACTTGTGTATGTGCTACGTGCACACCTGAAAAAATGCAGAGGTTAAGACTTTTACACAGTACTGTATCATTTTATAACAAAATCATGTCTAGAAGACTTTCAGCAAAATCAGGCCCTATTTTTATATATATATTTTTTTATTTTTGATCTTTGATTTTATCTTCATCTTCAAATTTATGTTTTGCCAAAAATGTTTATCTTCATTTATTTTGCTTTAAGTGCCACCTATTTTATTGATCTTAGAAAGACTAGTTTTACTGACTATGTACCTGTAACACAGAACAGCTTACAGAGGGGGCAATTTATACAGATTTATTTGTGAGTTTTTTTCTGAGGAGAGCACAAATATTTAGTATTTTGGGTCCTAAACTGAAAACACTGAGGAAACCCTTCCACAGAATGACCCTTGAGTGCGCTGTGTGCGAGTTCACCGACCAGAAGGAGGCGCTCGACTGTATTTACGGAACCCTTTCATTGAAGACGCCGTAGAAGAAGAGTTCGTATTGTAAACAGAAGGATATGGCTGACGAGAGGGGTGGAGGTGAAGACAACATTAACGACAACATGGGAAACCAGATACAGCTCTTACCAGGTAACATTATACTCACACATCAGTCGTTCAGTCTCTGACCAGCAGACTATTATCTCTCTATTAGCTACATTTAAGCTAACAGTTCCGCACAAACAGGCCACTGTCCGTTCTCGCATCCTGTCCGACACTTTGTAAACCTTTACTTTCGTTTTTATACTCGTCACAGCGTCTCATTAACCTTGATTTATTTTGTTTTGGAGACACCTAGCGAACTGACCAGCCTCGGATTTAGCTAAACTGCGATTGTGTCTCTGCTGTGCCATGATAGACAATGAGGAAGAGGAGGAGGAGGAGGAGGATGACATGGAGACTGAGGACAGAGACAGTGAAGAGGCAGAGAAGCCCAACACTATCACCTTTGACCCCAGTCTTCCCACCTCTCATGCTGTGAGTGCTGTCAAAGATCCATGTTTACTGCATTACGAGACAGAACAAAACCATTTAGTACTAATGCTATTCCCTGAAAACACTACAGAGTTCTGTGTTCAGTAACTTTTCTAAGTAGTGATGTAACTGTCATCAGGAAAGTGCACTTAAAGTATGAAATTTAAAAGCGATCACTGTGTAGTAAAATTATACATATATCTATTGTGTCATTACTTCTGCATTAATATGCATGTTGAATTTTACTGCTGTACATGTGTACAATTGAGCTATTTGAACTACTTTTATATACTGTTATACGGTTTCATCTACATAACTGTATCTTATTCTGTAAGATCATATATGTTTTAAAAGCTAAGTTTGCATGAGCTCAGAAAAACAAAGCTCTTCATTTTGGTGGCTGAGCTTTTTCCAGCAAGTCCAAGAAGGTTTTTTAAAGAGTTTATTTAGCTTAAGAAGGGGAAAGATTTTCTCAACCCATGAAGGAAACACGTCATCACTGGTTGCTGGAAGTGTGTGTGGTGGTTTAACTCATTGGATTTGGTCTCTGTGTTGGCAGTACTTGGGTTCAGACATGGAGGAGTTTCATGGCCGCACAGTCCACGATGACGACAGCTGTCAGACTATTCCTGTACTGCCACACACAGCTGTGATGTTGGTTCCAGGTCAGACGCTGCCTCTGCAGCTTTTCAGGCCACAGGAGGTCAGCATGATGCGGAGCGTCATCCAGAGGGACCGCACTTTTGCTGTGCTTGCACACAGGTACATATGAATGTCAAAGCATCTGAATCCATACATTTGAAGAGATCTAGGAAATGGAAAGCATATTTTTCACTTCTTCTTGTCTTAAAGGTTCACTAGGGGGCCATATTTTGCATAAGTTTTATTTCAAAAACAAACATGCTCTCTAATGTCTGAGGAAATTGGAGATGAATCTTCACTGGCTTCACAATGTGGTTTGTTCATAATTCATCTGTCAGTGACTCAAATGCACAGAGTCTCAAAGCATGTCAGTGTAATCCGTCTTCAGATTTGTATTTTACTCTATTTACTCTAACCTCCGAAGGGGAGGCGAGGGTATTGTTTTTGGTTCGTTTTTTTTTTTGTCTGTTTGTCAGCAACTTTACGCAAAAACTACTGGACCAATTTCCATGAAATTTTCAGGAAAGGTGCGAGGTGGTCCAGAATAGATCCCATTAAATTTTGGTGAATGTAGGTCAAAGGCCAAGGTCACCAAAAAGGTTTTTTTCACGACGATAAGAGATAGGGCAAATCAGGTAAAATGTTTGCGAGGGGCGGGGTTTGTTTTGCTTGGCACCACTTGTTTACTTTATTTTTGGGGGCTGCTGTGGCCTAGATGGCTAGTCGGCTTGTGACCGAAGGGTTGCCAGTTCGATTTCCTGAACTGGCAGAGAGTTGTTGGCTGATGTGCCCTTGAGCAAGGCACTTAACCCCCTCCATTTGCTCCCTGGGTGCCTGATATGGCGAGCCCACTGCTCCTGGCATGCAGTGTGTGTGATGCATGATCTAATGATGGGTTAAAGGCAGAGGTCAAATTTCAGTGTGTGGTGCATGTTTACCTGTGTGACGAACGTACTACTGGCAAAATAAAGATTTTACTCTATTTTATTATTCTACTGTATATGGCTACTTTTTTTATGACTTAATACAAGTAGTTTGGTGGAATTGAACTTCAAAAATCCAACTACAACAGTCTAAAATATAAAAAGCTATGTCTTTTCAATACTTTTATCTGTGTGACTTACCTCAGTACATAAACATTACAAAAACATTTCATAAATCATTAATTCATAAATCACAATGTGTATGTTGTCTTTAATTATTATAATGTCATTCTCTTCCTGTTTCTGCAGTGATGCTGGTGAGCCGGAGGCAGAGTTTGGGACAACAGCTGAGATCTATGCGTACCGAGAGGAGGTGGAATATGGCATTGAAACAGTTAAAGTGAAAGCTGTAGGAAGACAGAGGTTCAAAGTCCATGAGATAAGAACTCAAGCAGACGGGTACGTTGAAAGTGAATTGGAAATGTGAAGGTCAAAGATCAAGAGGAAATGCTTGTGCATGACATGACATTAGAAGAGAGTCTTGTATAAGCCATGTTAGACTCTACAACTATGTGGCTGTGTTATCATGATTTACCACTAGAGGGCAGGCTAACCCAATTACATGTGTTTAAAAATGAACTGAAGACAACACAGCAAATGTCATTTTTGTACACTGCATATTTAAGTTTAGTATCAGTTTGATGGCATGCTCTAAACCTTCTCTTTTAAGGCTTTTGTGGCACATTTCTCTTAAGTCTGTGAATGCTTATAACTGTTTTATTGTCACATTATCAAGTTTACGAGGGCTGTCTTTCTTTATGCATACTTAATCTGCATTTCTACACACTTTCCCTGCGAGACCTACCCTTTGCTCATAGCATTCAGATATCAAACACAAGGTTACTCGGAGAAGCCTCAAAGTGTTAAATAAATTAAACAAGTGTGCTTTAATTTACATAAGAATGTTACATTCACATGTAAGATGGCACATAAAAACCATAAAGGTAAGCACTAGACTTTCCTACATTTCCTGAAGGAAATGTAACCCGTGTGCTTGCCTCTTGCTGGATTGGTGGACTCGTGGCTAGGTGCAACGTAAAAGCAAGAAATAGCTCCCATTCTTTTCATATGTGGAATGTGTGCGTCAGTGTTTGTAGACTGACGTCACCACAGACTTTCTGTAGACCTGTATTCAGATGA
>JAPQRP010000024.1:23745299-23757928 GCA_037367295.1 Apogon hyalosoma | reverse complement strand
AGTCCTGTTAAAGCACTGTTTAAATAGGCTCCTTTAATTGAATAGCTCCATGTGTCTGTGTATGTGATCCCAGCTGAACTCATTCATTTCATATAGAGAATTTATGGGAAGTTTTGAGCTTTATTATATTTATTTTTTTAATATATTTATTTTTATTGTATTCAGTATTTATTATTTTTCGTTCATTTCTTTTTACTTTTAGTGTAGCTGTATTTTTTCAGCTTCTTTTTTTTTTGGAGGATTACTTATCTTAATTGTTTGCAGCTGTGCCACACAGACCACATTTGCCATTACTATGGCAACAGGCACTACAGGCACTAAAGACACAGACACAACCACACTCATTTATGACTGAAACTGCTCCCAAGCAGCTGCTGCAGAAAACCATAAAGGATAGGTGAAAACTAACATGATCCTGAGTGGCAGACAGACCTGGGGAACACACAGATTTAGTTTTTTTTGTCCGTACTCTGAGAAATGACCGACTTATGGTGGTGTAAAAAGAGTCAACTCACCAGGAGCAAGGAGATCTGTTTGGTCCAAATTTGTATTGGTTTGAATAGGAGCCGAGAAGGGATTTTCCCCTAAACTACTGCCTGCCATTTCACTTTAAAAAGAGCTAGATTTTCAGACATGGGTTCATTTGAATCCCAGGAACTGTGGCTACATTTTTGGAAAAGCTCATTCGTCTCCTATGAATCATTTGGCCGGGAAGGTGAGTTATTCAGAAAATTTTCAGAAACAGTTTCGCTGCTCAAAAATGCCTGCATTTTAAAGTTTAAATGAAGTCTGTAGGTAAAACTATGGCGAAGCAGTAGCAGTCAGAAAAAAGTCAACTTTTTTGTTGCTTCCATTGAAAATGAATGGGGTTTTTGTGCGAAAACTGTAAGTGATATCGTTATGACGTGACTACACAGATAATGTTTGGGCCAAGCTGAACATTTTTTGTGTTGAAGGTATAATTTTAGGACAAATCGTTTGGGAATGGTAGCCACTTGAAAATGGCACAGTTCATTTCGGATGGACGAATTTGACTGTTTTTTTGCAATTTTAATGAAATCTGTCCTTCAGAATGTCAATCCAAATAAATAACACATCTTTCGAGACCAGGGTGCACATTTTTGTGATGATGTGGTTTGGTCTATTTCCAACAGTCTGGGCCGCATTTTTTTTTTCAAAGTTTTTCGTGTAAGTAATAATAATAATAAAAATAATAATAATAATAATAGTAATAATGATATAATAATAAAAAATATGACAAACAATAGTCCCCTGTGCCTTGCATTACATGCAAGCACATGGAGAATTAGCTACATTGCACATCTGTTTCATTCATTAATCATGTTTCAATTTTGCTTGATAATAATGTTTTGACAAAAATTAGGAAACTGAATATCTGACAGTTACCACTCATCCACATTGTAAAACAATAGCTTGGAAGAAGATCAGATCAAACAATCAGTTGCTTAAGTGCCTTTATTTTATTTTATGAATGCTTTATTAATCCAGGAAGATCCCATTAAGATACAAAATCTCTTCCTCCAGGGAGTCCTGGTTTAAAATTGCAGCAACTAACAATTTCATGTGTAGAACATGCTAAGAACATGAAAGCAACATTAAAAAGATAGTTAAAGAAGAAAAAAAGATGGTAAAATAAGAAGTCCTAACTGGGTGTAAAGGAGATCAAAAAGCCCACACCCACAGTAGTATGAAACATGTCTTGGCATCATCAAGGTAACATGATCTATTTTAAGTGCTGTCGCATTCCTATTTATACCATGTTGAGTCTTTGTATCCTCACACACTCCGTCACTCCCAAGTTTACGTCATAGGGTGGAAGTTAGATGTCCATGAATGCATCTACAGAGAAAAGCTTCCTACTTAACTGTTGGAGTCATACTATAGATCATGCCTGCTTATTTCCTCCATTACCCTGGAGATCATTGAGGTTTCTGGCCATAAAGCCAAGTTTTCATAAAGACATATTTCTCTCATTTTATAGTAGGTGTTATGTAATGTGTACAAATGAGCTTAACATGATCCGGTTGACCTCTTGTCGTGACTCTGGCAATTCTAGCAATGAAGATATAATTAGTCAGATATAATCTGCTGTTGTGTCCTCAATATAAAGTAATATGTACTGGATATTAATGTTCACTTCATGTTTCTGCCACAACGTCTGTGAAATGGCACAGAAAGGAACATATTACTGATAAAACCTCACAGATGGTATTTTTAAGGAGTGACAGTGATACATTCTGATGTGGTTATTTTGGACAGTTGTCCCTGAAGGTGTTTTTATTACTTATGTGGAGTCTCTTTGCATGTGTACGCTCCAGAGAGTTCACTGGGAGCACTTGAATTCACAAACATCCTGTCACACACTTGATAACATACAGCCAGCACACCATTTGTTTAATCTGTTATTCATCTGCACAGAGTCCCTTGTCTTATGTTGCTCCCTTTCCCTCCTTCCTTCTGTTTTTTTAATAGTGGTGACAGCATCTTCCTTTGTTTCTCTCCTCAGGATCAGACAGGCTAAAGTACAAATTCTTCCAGAACGAATCCTCCCAGATCCCCTGTCTGCGGTGCAGCTGACGTCCCTGTCCAGACTCCCCGTGCAGCCTTCGTCTAAAGCCCCGACTCAGAGCTTCAAGCAGGCTCAGTGCTGGTGGAGTAACTATCAACAGGTCAAAAACACACACATTTGTAACACACATAATGAACTTCATTTACATACACAAATTATTCCACTTTATGTTCTGTTAGAAAAATAACAAGTTTTCAATTAGGCTGCTTACATGCTCATAAAAATAATTACTTCACGAAAATTTCTGTTTATATACCTCCATGTATATGCTGAGTAAAAGCATTAAATGCAAACACCCTCTTTCATTCTTTCAACCTCTCTGAAAAAGTTTTGCAATATTTTTGCAAAACCAACTGATATTTAAGTATTCTCATATTTGTGAAATGCATATTGTTGAAATGTGTAACATCTAGTGGTGAAATTGCATACTGCACTGTTCTGCCTGTGACCTCACTGTGACCTGTGGTTGGCATTGAAAACATGAAAGTCCTTTGTTTAGAGCTGATGTTTGTTTTGTCCATTCTATATTATAAAGGGGGCATTAACTCTGGTCCATACTCAAATGTAGGAGTTGGGACGGTACAATGCCTTAACCATTTTTAGATGATTGTGTCTCTGCATACACTGTCATTCAAATTACCGTAACCCTTGTTTACTATTGACAGAATTCAAATAGCATCTAAAAACTGAGATTCAGAGCTTTCAATTGCTACATAACACGTTATGGTAGAAGACTGCATTGGTTGAGGGGGAGGGGTGGAAGTGGGCGGAGCAGAGAGCAGCAGAGTGCAGTCGGTGAGAGAGATTTGGAAGATTTTTATTACTTTAAGCAGCATTTTAGCCAGGTTTTAGAGGTGTTTTTGCTGTGAATTCTGGTAAATAATTTTATATAGCAGTGATAGTGCCGTTTTAGAGTGTTTGACTAGTGTGTTTTGCAGTGTTTTAGTCAAGTTCTGCGTTTTTTTTTTGTTTTTTTTTTGTTTTTTTGGAGGGGGGGGTTTCGCCTTTTTCCAAAGTTTTTATCTGTATTTTTGCAATTTGTATAGTTCATTGATAATTGTATTTTAGCTGTAAGGATTATATAAATTTATATATATGTGTAAATATATAGGCAGAGAGCTAGCCAGGGCAGATGCACTGTCTGCAAAAGAAGCAGATCATGCATGTTTTTCTCAGTGAAATGAGGTGCTCTGTCTACAACTAGATGGGAAAGTGCTACAGAGACTATCACACAGGCTAAAAATGACTAGAAATAAAATAACTGTAATTAAGAAGCTGTAACATGACACAGAATGCTCTAGACCAGGGGTGTCAAACTCAGCTCCTTGAGGGCCACTGTCCTGCATGTTTTAGATCTTTCCCTCTTCCAACACACCTGATTCAACCACATGGCTCGTCATCAAGCGTCCCCAGCAGCCTGTTGACGAGCCATGTGGTTGAATCAGGAGGGAAAGATCTAAAACATGCAGGACAGCGGCCCTCGAGGACCGGAGTTTGACACCTGTGCTCTAGACAAACCAAAATGTTTCAGCACATGTAAAATAGTTGAAAGTTTATTTCTATAGTCTCATATAGTTTCATTATGCACATTTACAGTTGTTTCTCATAAGTGTGATAAAATTCAAGTCTGTTATTTTTAATTTTGTACTATGACACACTATTTTAAGCCGTTATTACAATTATAATGATAATTAATGGTCAGATATTAAAAGTTAAGTTATCCCTGAAAAAAGTGCAAAAGAATTGGCAAAAAGACATTTTCTGACACTTATCGCAAAAACAATATAAAGACATCTAGGCGGCCTGTTGTAATGGTAGTTCTTATTGGGTTAATGCTGGATGCAGTTTGTGTTGGAACAGAAAAAAAACATGGCAGTGTAACATGGCAGACTCTGGTATTACACTAATGAAACATAATTGTAAATATGATATTCTTTTTCTGTAAATAGATTCACTTAATCCATACAAATCTTATACACTGGACCTGTAAATGTTGGTGTATTTCTCATTATGATGAGAAACGTGGACTTACTTCTTCTAGAGGCCATTCAACTGTTGACTACTTGGTTTGTGTACAGTAATGAAAATACTTTTCTTCCTTGTTTGACAAGGTAACAGAGGACCTGAATCTTCCTGAAGGGGTTTATGTTACACTAACAAACAGTTCATTGTACAGTATCCCATCAATAATTTGATAACAGATATTAATTTACAAATGATTTAATTGATTTAAAGTGTTCCCCAGAGTTCATAAACAGATGAGTGTGCCCATAGTAACTGTCTGTACAGAAATAACAGACGATAGGATGTTATCATTGACCAATCAGGGTCACATACTCAATAAAGCTGTGTAATAAATCTGTGTTAGTAGCTGTATAAATGTCGTGAAAATGCCGTAAAGTGTAATAATTGTCCATAGATGTAATTGACTAATTGGGTCATCTGTTATTTGTCTCAGAGGAAGTTTCACTGTGCCAGTGTGACTCCATGGCCGCCGTGGGTCTACGCTCTCTACGACTCAGTGAGTACTACTGCCCTCTGCTTCCATGGAAACGTGCTGTAAATAGAGTATTGAAGAAAACATAAACTTTGTTTTATCTGCTTCCTTTGTTTCACCTCCCAGGAGTCACTTATGAACAGAGTAAAGAAACAGCTTCACGAATGGGACGAGAACCTGAAGGAAGATTCTCTTCCGACAAATGCCGTAGGTCAGCTTCTGTTCAGTTTATTACAGATGGATCACTGATGTGTACCCACATACACTTGTGAGACTTTTGTTTGTGTTATTTCTGTCTTTTGTCCTTTCATTGCCCTCTCCTTCCTCTCTGCCTGCTTTGTGTCAGACTTCTCGTACAGAGTGGCAGCCTGTCTGCCCATAGATGACGCTCTGCGGCTCCAGCTGCTAAAGATCGGCAGTGCCATCCAGAGACTCCGATGTGAGCTCGACATCATGGACCGGGTAAGAGAGCAGACAGTGGATGTGGTTCTACAACAAGATTTCATCCCAGTTTGCAGCATAAGCAGAGATAGTTTTATAATTGGTTCCACTGATAGTTCATTTCGTCACTGTCAGGCAGAAACAGTTATTTTTCAGAAAAATGGAAAAACCATATATATTTTAAATTAATGAATGGAGTTAAGAGATGTAGTCACAAGCAGTTTTCGGCACTTTTCATTGGTTAGATATTTCTAAAACTGTCAGGCCAATGTGAAGACTGACCAATAGAATTGTTTTATGACAAAAAAAAAGTCCAAAAATGGCCTTGCGGGGTTTCCACCTGACAGCGACAATATGTTATCATATATGAATATATAAATGTGTAACAAGAAAATAAAGATAGTATCATTTTTACATATACTGTTTTCATATGGATACAGAGGTAGTGCTGGGCAGTAAATTTGTATCACTGTATTGTTTGAGATTCTGACCATTTCACAGTATCATCCAAAAAGTGTTACCCTTTTTTGTCTGAGGTTTATTGATTATACAGTGGCTTGCAAAAGAAGGAGCAGTTTGTACCCAGACAGTAGAGATTGAGGAAGGTGTTGAAGTATCTATCACTTGATCTTGTCATCCTCACTCCCGGACTAACACCGACATTACATAACATAAACAGAACCAAACAGTCTGGTCTTTGTCTTCCTGCCTGTGTACTCATTCAGGTTTTATTTAAACCACGCTCATAGCTTTACTCTGGAGAACAGAGCCAGTCGGCTTTGGTCCTGGCTCAAATATATTTCAGCTCATTAGATGGATCGCTACAAGTGTTTTTAAAACACATTTACATCTTCCTCCCACCGGACTGAAAAATGTAACAGGTTATCAGATTATAAAGTCAAAATGAAGCCTCAAGTATGTCTTCTGTTACCAGACTGAGCAAAACACAACACATTTATACTCAAGATACGTTCATGTTACACAGACAGTAAGCTAAAGATTAACACATTTGTAGTCTAGATTTAACAATAAATACCTTTCAATATAGATATTTCAGTTTTAAGGGGTTAAATGTGGCATTGATATTCCAAAGTCCCACAGTGGGGGGAAGTTACATATCAGAACACACTTAGGACCAACAAAACCACCAACAAATCAGTGATATGTATCTGCGGACTGTATCACTCACTGAATTAAGTATAAAGCTCATTGTTTACACACATTGTGGTATCATCGTGTTTTCTTCTTCAAACTAAGACTCATAGCTGATTATTTTGACAGCCAGTCAAAATAACACTGTCTTATAATCTGCGTCTGCTGATAGTTTACATTAAACCTCTGTTAGCCTAGCTCTATTTTTGCGTTGTCAGTAGCTGCGCTAAAGATGTGTTTGGAATCATCCAAACAAGGTCAGAACTGTCAGAGTTTAGTCTGAACCATGGATCGACAGATGGTAAACTTAGTTAAGATAATAACATCACATAATACATTTAAACCTTTATAAGCCATATATTCAAACTCACCTGTGTAGAAGAAACGCTGCCATTTCAACATCAAACTCTGCTCTTTTCATTTAGAGCTGTGTCCAGTAGAGAGAACAACAAAAGTGCTTCTAGATTTGATCGCTTTGTCACTTTCTTTGACTCTAGAAGTTGTTTCTTAGCGGTTTTCATCCCATCTTTTCACTACTGTGGTGTTAGTTTTCCTCATCATGGGAGACCAGCAGTGACTCGCTACTCCCTCTAGTGGCCACATAAATCCCCCAGACCATCACTGTGAACACATCTGGTTCATATCTCTACAATCCAACACATTGGCATCTTTGTCATAACCCCAGACTCTTCATTTTAAAGAGCCTGATTATAATTTTAGGTTTAAGGTTTAAGTTTATTCAGTCTTCCATAACACAGAACATACAATCAGTGAGGTTTATTTGAAGTCAACCCACTGAATTCTGTTGAGACTGAACAGGCTTAGGCAGAAGCTAAATGCTTATATACGCCTCGCCTACATTCAGATCAAAATCAGTTTTAGGCTATCAATCAGTACATCAAAAACATTCTTGCTTGTATCCCTCAAAAATATCTTTACACACTAATGTTTTGAAAACCATTAATGAATTACACATCTTTAAGTGTATATTTATGTCATTCCATAATTTAACTCCAATAACAAAAATACATCTTTTTTTAATACATTTAACAGCTTTTTATACCGTAAACATACAAACACCTCTGAACTCATACCCACTTTCCCATATCAAAAAGTATCATTTTCAATATTTGTAAGTAGAAATACTACATATAGCCCATTTTAAAGAGTTTTTGAAAGTGCTTGCAAGTTTTAGCTAAGGTAAAAAGTTCACACTCAACCTCTCAGTGTATGTTACATTTGTTACTTTGAAAATAAAGCTGACGCTACAAATGCATTATTAATGTATTGCTTTTTATCTGATATTTTCCTCTTGTATGATTGAACAAAATAATCCTTTTTCAGGGGAGTCTTTATAATGACAGTCTGCCCAGATGCTCTTGTGCGAGAATAAAGGATAGTTATTATTATAGGTAATCAGTGGGATATTTTTAGGTAGAACATTTGGCATTTACTATTTTATGTTGGGTTTTTTTTTTTAACACTGATCTCTCCTCAGTGCACCTCACTGTGCTGTAAGCAGTGCCAGGACACAGAGATCACCACAAAAAATGAGATCTTCAGGTGAGAACACAGTTTTTTGTTTCACTACCACTACAGATTTTACTCTTGTTTTCACTCTTGTATTGTTTTTTCATTACTTTTTTAAAATTCTGGACATTATTTTATTTGTACTGTGAAATTGTAGATTTTTTCATTTTTGCAGGGTTTTTATGACCATAGTGTATATATTTATTTATTGTTCTCATACAGGAAATATATGAACATTAAATAACATTTGTCATGTGTTGAATGAAACTTGAGGCCATATTTATTAAAATTCCTAACACAGTCACACCCAGGGAGTAAATGATAAGAAAATGCTTAGAAATTATAGCTGTGGTCAGATAATCTCCCCTTAAAGTTCACAGTAAATGCTGCTCAAATAGATTCCCGTTTACCCCGCTGTTTGTGGTTTGTAGATAACAAGAATTAAGAGGGTTTTGCATGACGCAGGACCTGTTTTTAAAAACAAATTTAATGTCATGTGTTCTGTCATTATACCTTTTTCAAATGTTCATTAGAGATTTTCTTGTGATCAGACAAGTAGAATTTAGGAAGGATTTTTATTTTTTTTTACCTGCTGACGGTTTCAGCTGTAGCTCAGTCTTCATCACAGCTGTCAAACACTTCCTGGTGCGACTCGTCTAGTGTTTAACAGCTCTGATGAAGGCTGAAGCTACAGCTGAAACACTACAAATATGCTAATAAATTTTTTATTTAACATACATATTACAACTGAAGGGATGTGTGTGTGTGTGTATGTATGTGTGTATATATATATATATATATATATACAATTTTTTTAAGCTAATAGCAGAGCATATTTTACAAATATTTGATTGTACATAACCTTTATATGTTCTTGTACTGCTGAATAATTAGTTCCTACAGATTCACAGACTTAAAATATCACTTATACAAGCAAGAAAAAATAATTTTAAAATTAATAGTGCCTTTACATATTGTCGTCCTTTTCAAGTTTCATTTTACATTGATTTTATCTTTATATCTTTTTTCCACAAGTGATACTGAAATTTTGTTGACAGTTCCATAAAATAGTAAATGAAAAAATTAGCCTATTTGAGAAATGATAGGTGAAACTTTTTGACACTGATGTTCATTTTCGCTTGATCTGGCCTTACATAATTCAGAGCTGCTTTTTGTATTTGTGTTAACAGCCTTCATAGCCATAATTATTGATGCGTCAAAGTGGGGTCTAATTTAACTGTCTGGAGGTTACATAAAAGTCAGAGGTAATATCATGAACATAAGTGGCCGTACACTACACTCTGGTCTCATCTGTGCACACACACACACTCACACACTATTATGTAATGTAATTTTGTAGCTGTCTGTGATGTGTGATGGTTAATATGTTTGTCCAAGAGCAACACACAAAAACCCCTACGCTGATGAAATTGTCCAGATCCTCTCAGTGCATTTATGGTTAAAAAACATTAACTTTTTTTTTTAGAATGAACAGGTAATTTTAGCGAATGAGAGATGCTTGTCAAAGGTTCTTTCTATAGTTAGACATGTAAAAAGTTTTAAAACACATTTCCTCTGACCAACAAAAAATATCCAAGGTTGCTGTGTTTTCATTCAAGAGCCAAAACCAGAAGCAGAGTAAAGACAAACCCTCCTTGAGAAACACAAATGAACCATTTGCTATTTAACATGTATTGGATTTTTAAAAAAACAAAAAAAAAAACAAGTTTTCATGTTATAGGAACCAGTTTTGAAGCATCTCAAAGCATGGGAGCTGAAAAAGGAAAAGAAATGTATTATCGCTATATGTTTTGCTGTCTTTATAACCATATTTAACATTTCAAACTTGTTTTCCACATTTCCCCAAGCTCAGTATCCACAAACTCATCAGTTTATGTTTTGCATTAGTTGGGTAGTGGATGCTACAATGCCTAAACCTCTCAATTTCGGCTTATGTGAGTCATAATGATACAGTTTTTCATCATTTTCATAGCTAATTATTTATACATTTCCTTTTTTTTTTTTTTTTTTTAAATTATTTGTTTTTGAGGTGAAGTGTGGTGAAATCTAGTTTTTACATTGTAAAACACATCCCCTACCCTCAGATGAGTGTCAAAGCTTTTAAACTCATCCAGCATTTTTCTTGCCACCATCAGAGCCTTGGATTCCTCTGGGCTGCTCTTCACCATTGCAGACTTGCAGTGAGCTGAACATGCATTTGACTGAATTCTATCCTTGATTTTTACTTTTACAGCACTTTTATAATGTTTATATCATAATACAGCACTCCCTGTATTAACATGTATAAGGTTAGATTTACCTTTAGAAATCATTACATGTGCACTCAAGGACAAACTAGACAGATTCTACAGTATTTGGAGCCTGTTTATATGAACTGTTTAAGGGACAGAGATAAGGAGGTTAGATTAGGTAGGATGAAGGTTTTTGCTGCACCAGTATCAGAGTTCTTCTTTGTAACCTCTGCAGATGAATGTTTAGTAGTGTTTTTGTGATGTACTTCTAAGTGTATACGGTACCTCCTCTGATTTTATATAGTATATGTTGTGTAAGTTTATGCTTTAATAACAATTCATGACCACAAGTTTGCCTTAAAAATAATACAGATACAGAGGAACTTTACTGATCCTTAACCGGCTCAATGAAAAGATAGAAAACTAAACAAAAATCAGTAATCATTAGTCCATGAATCATCAGACTGAGGTGTTGTAGACTGATGTAGGATCTTCTAAACCTTCACCCTGCATCTTAATGATGTTAGTCGTCCACTGCAGCAGCTCTTCTGGTTTGTCAGAATGAGATGAAGCTGATGATGAGATGATGGATTTTCCAAGATGCTCTTCACCTTATTCAGGATAAACTTTTGTATTGTTTTGTGATTATGTACTTACCTTTAAGCTTTACTAATTTAGCTATATACATGCATTTTTAAAAAAATGTTTTCTTGTATGTATTGTAACATTTTGCCTCACTTTTTTGTCATTTTTTGAAAACTCATTAAACATGTTGTTGGAAAAAAGAGCCTTGTTTAGATTAGTTTGTCTGGACAGTGTTGGCGTGCAGGCAGCCTCTGGAATGATCCTATTATTTACAAGAATGATAGCTTGTTGAAATATTTACTGGGGTCAGAACCACTACTCAAGACATCTCACCGTCTGTCTTTTCTCTTGCTGCAGTTTGTCTTTGTACGGCCCCATGGCGGCATACGTCAATCCCCACGGATATGTTCACGAAACCTTGACCGTCTACAAAGCCAACAACCTCAACCTGGTCGGCAGGCCATCCACACTGCACAGCTGGTTTCCAGGGTAATTAATACTCATGGCATGTAGCTCCCTGAACATGGAGAAAAATAACCTCACACATATATTTATGCGTCATCTTCCTGTGCTTTTCAATGTCGTGAATGCACGTCAGCATGAAACGCTCTAATACCATACTTGGGTCCCTTTAATCCATAGTGATGCTCCTTTGAGTCTGAAATCAAAGCTGTCCTGCAATGTGTTGGGACTAGTGATGTAATTTTTCATTCGCTTTATCAAAGTACCATCTTTTCCTCTTATTTCAGAGGTCAGCAACCCCACACTCCTGCAGAGAGTAGCAGGAAAGATGCCTCCACAGGGCTCTTACTCAAATCAAACTGCTCAAATAAAATAATAGTTTCCTGCCTCAGAATACATTTGTACAAATTAGAACCTTATTTTCTGGTAAAAGGCCATGCTTTCAAAAAGGATTAGAACCCATTGAAAGTACTGACATATTCTTCATTCAGGTGTTTTTAATACATGTTTTTAATTAAATAACTCTATGGAAAAGAAAAAAAAATCAATAAACTTCAAATATTGCAAACACATTTTACGGTTGGGAGCAGTGGAGATGTTGGTGTATCGTTATAAGGCAAATGTGAATAAATGCAGTGGAAATAGATTCAAATTCAACATTCCTTGATTTAATGTAAGAAAAACAAACATAGAAGTCATATAAGGTGGGAAATGACAACAAAATAATGAACCAGCACTTAATATTCACATAATGCATGAATGGAAATGAATCAAAATTAAGTATTTTCTGAAAATTTGGTTCAAAGTCATGAGTCATTTTGGTGGAAACTGTTATCATTGTCAACATCACCATTATTGGGATAAATTAAGGGTCAATGTTAGGCTGAAATGGGAATAGATAGGGTTTTTTTTTTCAGATTCATTATTGATTCTGCTTATCAACCTCCTTCTTCGTTGATTCTGGGCCAGTTTTGTTTCCGTTTTCATTATTACCTCCACCAAGGAACGGCGGAGGTTATGTTTTTATCAGGGTTTGTTTGTTTGTTTGTCTGTTAGCAAGATAACTCAAAAAGTTATGGAGAGATTTTCCATGACATTTTCAGGAAATATTGATACTGGC
>JAPQRP010000024.1:23716779-23745199 GCA_037367295.1 Apogon hyalosoma | reverse complement strand
TCTGCCTTGGCGGAGGTCTGCACTCTTCTAGTTGTAACTGTTTTATCTCTGAGCAAACTGTAGAAATATGGGTGTGAAATCAGGTGCAAAAAAAAAACCATGGTATAATTCACATATGCAAATGTTACATGTAACTGCCAGCACTGATAAAAGGTCTTGTCAAGCTGAGGGCCATATGATACTTTTATCATCACACATGTTCGTTTCTCCCTCAGCTACGCTTGGACAATCGCTCAGTGTCGAACCTGCGGATCTCACATGGGTTGGAAGTTCACAGCCACCAAGAAGGACTTGTCTCCGCCTCGTTTCTGGGGTCTGACTCGTTCTGCCATGCTTCCCCGTATCCCCCAGGGTGAAGGTGAGGGCGAGGAGGCGAGGGAAGGCTCACGTCTCTTCTGCCTGTGACGCTGGACCCTCCTCTCTCAATCATTTAAAAACCCTGCAAACCCCCGAGCCTGGATCTTCAGTCAGTCTGTGCCGTGATTACGTTTAGTAATCAATGCATTGCACACCACCTGTCACCCCCCGGCAGCGAATCCATCATATTAATGAAAAGGTCACTGGGTCTTTAAATGGCATTCTAACAGCAAAGTAAAAAGGATACAGGTAGTGATTTCTTAAGGGCTTGTTAAGTCGAAGACAACGTGGATGTGACAAGAAAGAGGTAATAGAATCTTTGGCATGTGGTCGTCCTAGCATGCAGCTCCCTAATCTGCACCCCTGTTCAGCTGTTGTTCTCATGGTCACTGCACATACTCAGAAACACAAATTAACGCTTAATGCACAGTGCTGTTCGCCCTTGACTCCTTTCCTCTGTATGACGGAGAATGTGACTGAATGCAGATAAGAGATTGAATGAGAATCGCACTGATGTTTGTGTAGATCTTTTATGACGGGGGGGTTATTTTGAACCTCGGAATTAAATTGGATGTATTTTTTTATGAAAGAAGATTGGAAGTGAAAGCAAAATGCTAAGCCGTGCGTGGAGATCACAATCATCATCACACCAGTTTTTGTGCAGTTAACAAAATTACAATAAGTATGGATAATAAATCTTATATAAACAGTGTTTGGTCAGGTGATGAGTTTCAGCGTTGACAAGCTTTATCTCTAGAAGCTCGAGAAAATAACAGACGTCTTGGTGCCTAAAGGCGTTTTTCTTTTTTTTTTCTTAAAAGTCAAGAGGGTGGGTTAGGAGAGCTTTATCATCATCATTTTGTTTCAGTTGTGTTGCAGGTTAACATGGTGTGCCTACACTCCAGCTCAGTGTCTTTGATAGGTTTAAAATGTAAGTGGATGAAAGATTATCAGGGTTTATTTCAGTTTTTCATAGGTTTCAGGATTTTAATTCTTGCGATTTTTGTTGCAAGGTGCTGGTTCACGTTTGTGTAAATGTAACTGTAAATAAGAGGCAGTTATGGAATTTGTTGTGTAATATAACTGTTGATCTGCAGTTTGTAGAATCTGACTCTTATTCATGTCTGAATTGTCAAAAAAAAAGTCAGTAATTAGGCAGTTTCTTCAAGTGGGAAAACTTTCAATTAAAATATTCTCATGGATTATCATTGAGGCCAAGGCACAATGTCACATGGGTTGTACAGTTATCTCACACAGACTTTGTTTAGAATTAACTGTCATATTACTCTCTTAAATATCTTCAAATGTGAGCTTCCTCTGATATTTGTTCAGATTACTTACAGTTTTTTGTTTCACAACATATCACATCATATTATTTCATCAAGTTGAACCAGTCCAGTGACTTTTTCAGCCTAAGACTAACTCCTCAGACCTCTCAGATCTTGCTGTAAAACCTTTTGATCCTTTTCTTTGTAACAGCAGAGTTTCATTATTTGCCAGGTTTCCACCCTTTCATGTAACAATAATAAAATTAAGGATGTGTCACTCAAGAAAATTGATGATGTGACTCCAGAGAAGGCCTTTGCTTGTTTTTTCATGTCATTTTGTGAAACACAGAAAAATAAACATCCAGTTATGATGTCGCTTTCCCCCGAAGTCAACTGTTTTTGTCACCAGCCTGTTGCATAACAGTTTAACATCATACCTTTATGTACTCAGCATGCTGCATAAATTTGTTAGGAGAGCACGTGTTGAGATGAACTGTTGAGATGTCTTCATTAATCTTCACATCCACAGATAAACAAACACGTTCCTTGACTGTTTATGTGCTTTCATGTGTCTGCATATAAACTCCCTTAATGCCTTTTCCACAGTATCAATCCAGTGCAGATACATGTGGACAGGGTTCATTTATATGCAAACTCAGTGAGGATCTAATGAGCCTCTGCAGGTGGAAAAGGCCATGTGAAGAAAAGCATTGCAGTGAGTTTTGCATTTGAGGTCTAAGGATTTGGATGTGAGGAGTTGTCCTAGCAGAGACCTCAAGAAGTGAACGTGATTCTTCCCCACCTCAGGTTAATATCATACTTGACTGTGGCTTAAGCAGTGGTTTGCTGATTTTCTGTTGTTTCTTGAAAAATAATCCTTCATATTACATGAACAAAAACAGAAAACACAAAAATCTGTAATTTGATGAGATAGAAGCAAATGCTTTGTTGATAATTGATTGAAATCTTAATATAACTTAAATAACTACTGAACCAACAGAGTAATTGTTGTGTTCTGTATACATGATCCAAATAGACTAATTTATTTTTTTCATTTTAGATGTTTGCTATTCTTTTCAGGAAATAAAGGAAGTGACTGACAGTTTACTGCCACATTGAACTGAATGAGCTGTTATGTAACTTTTGTATAATTCAAAGAGAGTAAAGGACATAGAGAAGTGAAGAATTATTATTGAAAAAGTAACATTCACAAAAACTTAAACAGCTCTGCATTTTGACAAACTTGAGTCCATGCATCTGTTCGTTCATTTACATAACCCATCCGTAGATGTTTACTGTGTTAAGAGAATATTAAAATTATTAAAGGCTCAAATTCTTTTATATCTGATGTTTGAAGCAGGACTCAAGGTCTGTTTACTCTTAACAACATCTTATTTACACCTTTTAATGAGGAAAAAACCCTATGAATAATATTAAGTTCATCCAATTAGAGTTATGTGGTAAACATCACCTGCTGATGAATACAAAATGATGCAGGGAGTAGAATTTGAATGATTTCCACAAGTTATGTTTTTATTGTGACTTGTATATTTATACGGGTCTGTGTTTAAGTGATGCAAGTACATAAAATTGTTTATTGTTTCTGGTTAAAACCAATGTGAACCTTGTAAAGGGAACCTGAAACTAGCAAGGTGTAATTACTTGGGCTTATGTAATTTCCTCATCTTCATTCCTCTTGACAATGTCCCAAAATAATACAGTGCCATTCATCAATTTTTCCTCCGGCAGTCAGAGTTTTACATATTTCTGAGAAGAGTAAAATAACCCATCCATATATTTCTAATGACTGTAAATGAGGCTGGATTGTAATGATTTATTGAAAGCCCTGATGCAATTGAAACAGCTATTTTAAGATAAGATGAAAGGTTATTCATCTCTTTGGGGAAATCAAGTTATTGTGGCAGCATTCACAAGGGAAAAAATAATCTCTGAAAACTGATTTAATCTAGAAAAGTACTAAGTTTTAAAGATAAAATGACGGCAGGGAATGAAGACTATTAAACTGGCTTAAGGTTTCTGAGTGTAATGTTTTTACTTCACGGTATAATTATGTGAATCACATCAGCATTTACGGTTATGTAGTCTGATGACCACTATATCTGTGTTTATGGCCTGACAGAACCTGAGTCTGTTTAACCAAGACAAGAGTAAACGGTAACCGTGAGCAACAGAAACCTTCAGCCAGCAACAATTCAACAATTGCTTAAATATGCAACTTTCATTGAAACTTCTCTATCCAAACTGAAATTGTGGATGTGATTGATCATTCTGAGGCAACTTATAATATGTTTTTGCATTATAATGAACAATAAAGGTTCTGCAGTGATGAAAAGAACAACACTTTAGCACCAAAAACAAGTGACATAAAAGTGCACTAACAATATCAAGGTATGAACATTTATGGATGGAATAGAGACTGTTGCCGCTGCCATAGTGACATAACAAAAACCTTTCAGCAGGTTTAGCAGTTACTTTTGGCCTCCTTTGCTGAAGATAGTTAGGCTATACTGTCATACAGAAATTATGTCTAAGAGTAATTTTCTCCTGCAAAGTCCGTATCAGAGTCTCTGTATCATTTTGTTTAAGCGTTTTGGTTTTTTTTTTATTGGTCTTATTCAGCACTGTGTATGTATCCAGGTACCGAGGCATCCACCTACAATGTGGTGTAACCAAAAATAAATGGGCCATATTCCCTGCATGTTTACTCTACTTATAATTCAGGCCCTGTTAGTTTTCGGTATGCAGCTCCCTCACTATAAAAATGTGTCATTTATGCACAAACCATTTAGCATTTACTGTCTATTTAGAATGAATGTGTCTAAGGTCTAAACATTTCTATATTTAATGGTGAAGTAAATGAAAAAATATATAAATTCCCATTGTAGACAGTGTGACTCTTTTTCATGAGACTTAAGTGTGAAATCTAAACAGGTCATAGCAAAACACAGGAATCAAAGAAAAAGCTTGTAAGTTGAGCAATGAATTTATTCCACAACATATGACAATATTTTACACATGCAGTTCATCAAACTAAAATAACATCACAGAATATTCACAGAAGCCACAGAAGTTTCACAAATTTTACATTCAACCATATTGGTAAAGACTTTCTGAAGGCAAACATATTTGCATTTTGTAGTTTTGTCCTGATTTTTCCATATATGTATAGTATTCATACAGTTCTTTTAGAAATATCTCACACCAGAGCATAACAGACAGGACTGCATTAGGAGTTATTATCCTGCAGTAAAGCAATTGTTATTTCACTCACCAGCTCTGCCAACGCTCTAAATATCAGTACATTTGATTTCCTAGGTTGTTTTCCTCACGTAAACTTTAGCTCAAATTCCACCACTGGATCTGACCCATATGCTTCTAGTGTTCCTGAAGTTTACACCCAGCTTCTATTAAGTCACAACGTGGGGTATTTTACTCTATCTGCCATCAAGATACAAGATATAGCGTCACAATGCGATGATATAACCCATCTACACCTAATCATCCGTTAACGTCCAACATCTGGAGTATCATTGACATGTGTGTGACTGCTTCGACCAGATGGCACATGTTTAATGTCACAGACACCGTTGGACGTGTTTTATCTCTTCATATTTTCTGTTCAGATTCACAGTCCAAATCGGACAAGGCTCAGATGCGCTGACTGCTTCTGACTGCTTTTTCTTACGGGCTCTTCAAGTTTCCACACTCATGCGTCGTCCTCATTTAGACACAGATGCATTTTTGAAGCTCATGTACAAGGTGCTGACCAGTGTCAGCTCTTCTTGCCCTGAATCTTTACCGTCGGAATGTCGTTGGCACAGGAATGTCGCCAGTTTTTTAGGAAACTGGCCGCTGAATGCAAGGTAAATGCAGGGGTTTGCGCAGCTGTTCAGACTGGCCAGCAACATCAGGATGGTGAATGTCGCAGCTGAAATAAGAGGAGAAGCAAAAAAATGTCACAAATTTACAAAGAAGTGCATTTTTCCTTTTATTAGTACTGCGTAACTGGATGTAGTTTTATGCGTAATGCCAAAATACTACTACAACTATAGTATAAAAACAAGGGAAAATAAAATAAATCAGATCAGTTTTACTTAAAATGTAATATCAGATGATAGTACTCACTTTCTTTTGGCGCATTTGAGTCCCAGGCAGACCACAGTTGGACCGTGAAGAAGGGCGCCCAGCAGATGATATAAGCCAAGACTATGACCACCGTCATCTTCAGTGTCTTCACCCTGGCCTTGGACATGCCAGCCACCCCGCTGGCTCTTGATGGGAGGGGGGTAGACGCGTCCTGCTGCTGAGCCTTTTGGTACAAGTTGATCTGGATGGCTCGACAGATGCGCACTTGGCAAATCACAACAGTGATTACAGGACAAATGAAAATGACCAGTGTGGTCCAAGTGATGTAGGTCTGCAGTCCCCAGGGCTGGACAAATGTCGCCCAACAGTCAAACACACCTGGTGCAACTTCTACCTGTGAGAAAATAAAAACCTGTGGCAGACTTCCCAGCAAAGAAACACCCCACGCGATGCACACGGGGATGTTGATCCGTGTGCGCGTCCGTTGGAACTTCACCATCGGGTTGCACACAGCTTGGTAACGATCAACTGTCATCACTACGATCATATAAGTCGAGGAAAACATGCCCAGAACCTGTAAGTACTTCACCAGGCGGCAGATCAGGTCTGGTCCTATGAACCTGTCTGTGATGTCCCACATGAACTGCGGGCACACCTGGAAGAAGGCGACCACCAGATCCGCCACGCACAGGTGGAAGACGAAGACGCGCATCCTGGTCATCTGTTTGCGCTGTCTCCAGAGGACGCACAGCAGGGCGGTGTTGAGGACGGCAGCGCTAAGGAAGATAACTCCAAGCAGCGCGATTTCCACCTTGGCCAGACTCTCATCTCTCGCCAGGTCCTCCACATCCATAAAGCCACTGTTATTGAGAGGGAGCATTGCTCAGGGTTTTTAACTTCCAAGCAGTGCTGGAAAAGAAGTGAATATAAAGTACAATTCTATTAAAAATGTTCTGAAAACTTACACGGTTGCTTTGTGAAGTATCAGACTTACTGATGACCTCGAAACCCACTTTCAATCAGGGGAAAAAAACACAAAGTAGGCATAAGCAAAATATATTCTTTAAATAAACATTTATATACATATAAAAAAATACTATCCAAGGGTGAATGGAAGTTAGTCGGGTTGAGTAATCTCTAAAAGGGTAGTGGTCTTGCTGTGGAAAGCTTTGTCGCGGCTTTTTATGAGGATGAAGGTGGGTGGAGCCTCTATTCATTCCGCTCTGTGATTACTAATATTCATTAGCCTATTACACACAGTTGGAAAGTGAAATAATAAATGGGCTCTTTGCGTTTATGCAAAGAAGTCATCATCAAACTTTATCAGCCATATCAATATAAATTTCAGAATTATTATCTTAAATTGACTCCATATAGTTGAAGAACTACATAAAATACATGTTCTTATGTATTAATTGGCGATTTAAAAAAGAAAAAAAACAATGTATATAATATTCTACAATAATATAACACTTTGAAATTAGTCCTCAGCAGTATTTTTTTTTCTTTTGACGTTTTCAGGTAGATTTTTCTAATGATACTTGTCTACTCTTGAATGTTTCTAAACTGATATTTATACTTTTAAAACGACTTCTTCCTCCTCAGACTCAGTAGGTATGTCTTATACAGCAGGATAACAATTAATGAAATACTTGGACCTTAGAAATTTACCTAATAGTTATAAATAGGCTTTTCACTCTTTATATAATCAGTTTTGACGCCTCCTCCGTGAATTTGACACGTGATTCTTTTGACCAATCACAGTCAAGAATACGCTGACGTCCTGTCGCTTCAACCCGGAAGGGTCAATGTAAACAAAATACTTAGGAAAAGACTGAAGCAGAGACCATCGCTTTAGCATAATAACTACAAACTGTAGTTTTTATAAACGATATAATCATATTTACACTAAAATTTCCCCGTGTCACTTAATGCCAGGTTTTATGTTATCTTGCTAAGACTGGTGCTAGCTGGCGTTACCGGAGTGGTTAGTTTTACTGTGCTAACGGTTAGCCTGCTTTAGCTCCTGGTTAGAGATGCCTCAGGACGGAGACCAGGCCGTCTCCCTGGTTCGCTCCCTTAACAGCGAAATACCAGTATATGCTGTGTTTTGTAACCGCAGCTCCCGAGTAGTTCGACCACTGTGGATAAATTACAGCGGGGATCTTCAGCCCTACCAGGATATACAGCCGGGGACTGGCCGGAGAATGAACACCTTTGTTGGTAAACTTCTCTAAGAACTTCAGCATTGGTTTCTTTTCATCCCAGTAGGTTTCTATAGGAAATAAAACAATATCACTGTTTTAAATGTTTAAACATCAGTTCACTGATCAACACAGACATGCTTTGCTCTTGAGGTCATCTGGCGACAAATCCAGATATCACCCTGTTTATTGAGTTTCATTTCCCAGTGTAATACAGAGGGAAGTACGGTGTGATTTAAATGAAGTGTGTATGTGCATTTCCCAGGTCACCCCTGGATCTTCAGAGATGCAGAGACTGATGAGCCAATGTGGGTGAACTGCAAAGAACTGCTTCTCCCTAAACGAGCGAAGGATGGACGCCCTACAATTGCTAATATCACTTTACCAGGTAAACTTAAGGTGTCCATTATCATTTCATGCTGAGACCTGTGATTGTTTACTTATAGGTATGTGAATTCCCTCTGGTGCTTACATTCAAGTTCTTTTGGTCCAAAGTTTCATACATTAAACATATGATGTAAACAGTGTTAATCAACTTTCATTCCTAACTTGGTTGACAAGGTGTTTTATTGCACTGACTTCTTGGTTTGTTGGCGTAATAGAAGTTCAGAGACTCATCAATGAAATAAATAATTTTTGATTAATAGTTAAACAAACGTATATTGTTGTTTTTCCATTAGAAATTATTTCCTCAGAGCAACCCAGTAGCTGAGTGGTTAGGGCACAAATTCAGTGTTTCAGTCCCTGGCTCGTCAAATCATGTTTCCTACTCTTTCCAACATTTCTTATCTCACTGCACTTTGATTTATAATGCTGAAGGTAAATTGCCCAAAAATTGTCATTAGAAACAATTTCCTCTCCCTAGTTGAACTTAAAAATCAAAGCCAATGGGAAAAATGTATCATATACTATATTTATCATCATACTTGGAACATCAGACATCACATCTGCTTCAAACAAAGTGCAGCAGCAGTTTATTTCCCATGGTTGTTGTGATGTCATGGAAAAAGAAGAACATTACTACTTTAATCTTTCTATTAAGGAATTAGCTTGATACCCTTCATTTTGAAAAAATAGGATCCTTCTGAAGAATAAAGAGTTGCAATATAAGAATTAGTCACACCTTGTTTCTTACCTTAAGAATAATCCTTAGTGGAGTCACTGAATGTTCCTTTTCTGCATTATTTTCAATCACAACCTTTGTCATATGCTATTTTTATAAGTAGGAGAAATAACTTCCTTTACTCTTTTCTTAATATCTGACAAATATTTGTTTGATTTATACAGTGTACAGCCTCAAGGATCGTGCTCTTCAGGTTATTCGGTGTCTGGTACAACCAGAAGACTACAGGAGGTTGGAAATAGCGCGGTGTCTCCATGAAGAACTGGAAGACAAGCCCAGTGCTTTGAAAGACCTGCATCGCATAAACCAGAGAGTAGAGCAGTACCTGCAAGATGCCACCAGGGATGAGACATGAAACTCAGAGGCGTGGAAGCTGATTGTGTTTGAACAGTGATCTTGGACACTTTTATAAAGCAAAGACATCAGAATTCATTAACCATAAGATACAACATCTGGCTTAATTTGTTGAGGAAATCAGCAGCTGCTGCAAAGACTCCAAGCACCCTGCTGTCTGTTTATCACTTTCTTTTGCCACTGTCTTCCTTTTCTAGCATAGCAGAGCTCGTTGTTGCATTTATCTGTTAGTAACAGAAAAAACTGTAATTCAAGGATTGGTCCAAAAAGGATGCTTTAAGCTCTGGATGCTTATCATGCAGCCAGGCCTCATTGTATGAAAGTCCTTAATGCTATTTTTGTTTTGGTATTTTTGCACAAATCAGTGTTATTTTTAATAAATTATATTTGTATCCTGAATTCCTTCTCAAAAGATCACAATTTATATATATAAAAGATTTATGCTGTTTATACACATATTTTTTGTCAAAATTATGATATTGTTCCAGTTTATAGAACATCTCATGCTGAAAGTATCCTGTTTAATTATTTTTATTTGTACACTAAGCAGAGATAAAATTACTCAGGAATCAAACAAACAAGCTAAATGCAGACAGTGTGTGAGGATATACAGCCACATATGCTCAGTGTCCTACAGTGGTTTGCATGTAACAGTAACATTTGTTCTCAAGTTAATCACACAAGGCTTGAAATACCATGTCTGTGGCACCTTTACACAAAATTTGGTCAAAGTATTCTGCTTGCCTGCTTTGTGCTTCTCTGATGCTGGTTTGAATACATAGTTTGCTACTGGACCTTTAAGAATTTCAGTATTTTGTGTACTAAATAAATGAACCATGTTTCTTTTAGTGAAAACATTTTTTTATTATTGTGAAGTGCAAATGTTTACATGTGATAAAAAATGTTTCAATGTTTACAGATGCCATTATCAGTGATATATGGGGAGTGGATTGAGGGGGAATAACTAGGGGTGAAAGATTGATGGCATTCCTGAGACCATGTTGAATTTCCCTTGGTGGTTATATGCTGTTATCTGAGAGGCTGTGTGTGTGTGTGTGCATGCACACAGTGAAAACTACAACAATCATAGCCATAAAAAATAACTCTAATAATAGAAGTAATTGATAATACTATCATCATCATCATATTGTTGAAATTCAAAACAGATTTCAGTTTTTTTAGACTGAACATTGACCCGTTTCCCCACTTCCTCATTTATGAAGTAGTCTAACGAGCAGAAAATGCCCCACTCTGTAGATCAGAAGAGTAACACATTCATATACAAGACAGCAGGATTTAATAGAAGACTAGAAATTACATTAACAATGGCAATAATAAAGGCAAAGCAATATTTATGTTCTAATGCAAGATGAAACACTTCATTTACATTTATCCCAAAGGTAGATATTTTTATATCCAAAAGCAACATTTCATTTCTCATGTGTTTGTGATTGAACTCATGCTTAATTCTTGTGTCACTGTTTGACTTAATAAATTCTGGAGGATTGTTGGTTCCATTAACCATATTAAATATTCTTTAGTTATATCACTGTTTTTATTATGATTTTATACTTTATGTGCTTTTATTTGTTGACATTACTGTCTTTTTTACGTTTAAATTTTTTTTTTACTCTTTTTCTTTGAGGATTTATTTGTAGTTGTGGTTGTGTCTTTTTCACTTTGCTGCATTTATTAAAAAAAAAAAAAAAAAAAAAAAAAAAAAAAAAAAGATGCATCTTTGAAATTTTTCCAGAAGAGGGACTCAGTTCTTGGAATGATCCTGGACACTGGAACTGGACATAGATTTATCCTTGAAAAGAATTCTTGAAGGATCCTTTCTTGGAGAGGATGGAGAGGTTTTCATTTTTGTTGACAACTATAACATTACCCTTTACACTGTAAGAAATTTATAGTTTGATCCTGTTTGAAGTGTCCAAGCTAAACAAGTCATGTTATGAACTAAGTATAAATAAAACACACATATCTGATAGTCAACAGTATCTTAAAGCTTCTTATACACCATATTAAATAATTTATGTCAGTATTAAGTATAGCATAGTATAAATTAGTGCATATTGAGGAGTGTATTAATGAGCTGATTTCTATCATTTATGATGTATCAAAAATCTTCTTTGCTAAACCTATTGGATGTGAAGGCACATCAATGCAAGCTAACTGAGGAATTGTGGGAAAATTACAATAACATTTATTGTAATATATCAAACTCCATAGTAGCTGAATTATCACATAATTAACAAATGTATAAACATCTTTGAACAAGCTCACACACAGATTACTCATCAATGTCCATTCCAAGTGACATGTCAGAGTCTGGAATTATAACCTGCTCCAGTTTACCACAGCAGGTATACTGTTGCCAGACTTGTTGCTAAGCGACAAAGCAACACAACCCATCCTCTTCTGCATGCAAAGAAGCTAGCTGGGTCCAGGAGTATGCAGGCTGTGGAAAAGAGAAAAACATGGAACTCGAGTCGTTTCAGGCAAGAGCAGTAAGTTCTCAGTCACTGCCAAGTGCTTCATGTTTGTCTCACACACATTTACAGTATTTGTTTGGCTGCTGGGATCCAGAACTTTGGTCACTAGATGGAAAAGACAGTGACTAATATTCATGGTACTTCAATATCCTTCACTAGTATGACATTTTGGCCAAGGAGTCACCCAGTCACGTTTCCTCATCTTCAGACGGATCACTGGAGCAAAATGAAAACAATGGTAAGAGAAAACAAAACACACATACATTGTAAAGTATTTATATAGTACATATCTATATATAAATACATTCATGAGTTGCTAAAAACTGAAACACTCGAGACTTTTCTCTTGTAATGTTATGATGTGCACAATTCTTCCCACCTAGGTACCAGTTTATCTTGCGTCACTTCCAGCTGCTTTGCTGAAGAACACAGGTTTGTGAAAATGACCTCATTTGATAGATAAGGACTAGAAGTCGCTCAGAGAGCACCGCTGTTAGCCAAGGACAATACCCCACTTTTCTACATGATTCATTAACAAAGAAACTAAAAATTATCACCAATGTTACTTCCTTTTTTACTACTGTGTCAGTTGGTCCCTACTGAATCATTTTATTGAAGTAACTTACCATTTCCAATTTTAAACTGTCCTCAGTGAGTTTAAAAGCAAAGACTGGTGATTATTTGACAGCAGCATTTAGTCTTTCAGTCATGGCGGAGGTGCAATTCAGCACTGATGTTTCTATGGAATAATCAGAGTCAGATATTATAATGTTATTATGATATGACCTATATTCACTCTTTGTTATTCTGGGGCTTTCCAGTGTTAAAGAACACAAAAACTAAACTTGCACCCCTTTCCATAGATCTGCTCCATAAGGGTTTTGTCCTTTGCTAATGGTAAAATCAGTGTAGTTCATTTATTGCATAATTACACTTTTCACAGCAGACATTTAGGCTCGTTTCAGCAGGAAAATGTAGGATCATCTGGGTAATATTGACCACAGATCTGTTCCGTTTAAGGGCCCCAGAAAGCCACGGCAATGAGTCAACAGTAACAAACCAAATCGGATGCACTTATGAAATGCACTGTGAAATAAAATCATAACACCTGTTAATTTTATATTATTTTATATAATGACCCATAATGAGTAAAAAGATCCCCTGTGAAAAAAGGTCTATCCTGCTGACAGACAGATGGTCAGACATATAAATGAGAATGTCACACTAAATCCTTGGCAGAGGTAAAAATTATTTGTAGTCTTCTTTTCAGAGAAGGTAAAGCTCTGCACTAATGTGACCTGAGACCTTTATTAATTTGGCTTTATCATTTCCCCCAGAACATGAATCACGTGAAGTTGCTCCAAACAGCCTTTTACCCCCCCTGTCTCTGGATGAAACTGCTGTTAATGAACCTGTTTTATCCACAATGCAATCATACAGTAGGTCCCATGTTAACAGCATATGTTTCTGTTTTATTCCACTGGTGTCCCTGCTGTTTCACTGTTATGTTTGTTCTCAAGGTATTCCTCCTAAAAGGCCAAAAACCAGCTCCTTACCTCTCCACATGGCCCAGTATAGGAATGTATACAATGACCGTGCCAGGAGGGGTTTCTGCTACTGGCTCATTGAGAAGAAGGTCCCAACATGTAAATACTGATCCACAGCCCTGTAGAAATATGTCACCTACACCATATGTTTCAGCCTGGCGTCACATTCACACAGTTGTACAACTGGAAGGAGTAGGGTCATATCTGAAATCTTTTTTCTAGCCAATCCAGCTGCTTAGAGCTTTGTCTTTGCCTCTTCAGTTTTTAAGTGTATATTTTAGGGCATTGACAACTTTTTATATATAGCCCTTCCTGCTTTCTCACCTTTCCAACTTTGGTATGTTTCTCTGGGCATCAGGACAGAAAACTTCTACTTTACTATTGTTTCATATGAATAAATATATTTTTATATCTTTATTCATGGAATAATATTGTTGTTTTTGCAACAGTGGATGTACAGCAAATGCCTATAGTACATTATAATCATGGACAGACAGTCATTTTCACTGATTGTAGAATATCCAGGTTGCATACTGTTAAAAATAAGAATAGCTGGAACTAACTTATCTGAAGACAAGAAAGAGAGGAGGATATCAGACCATATTTTTAGTTCTAACACAAATGTACTTAAGACAAAACTTCTTCACCACTTCAAAAACTTTCCCTTTAACAAGTACTAACCACAAAGATATACATTCTTTAACAATCAAGCAGACTTATTAATCCTTATCTCTCCCCCTCAGGTAAAGGATACAGCTTTGGTGCCTACAAGACCTCTTTGGGATTACCAAAAGTCTAAGAGAGTTTTTGATGTTGGATTAATTTGGTAAATTAAAATATTTTTTTCAGTTCTATGACATGATGCAAAATTCACTTACATACTGTTACAAAATTATTTATCAGTGGTCAAAATTGGACATTGATTGATTAGAATGTTTTAGAAACCATTGGTAGAACAGAAATATCAGCTAACAGCTAATATTGGGCTTCTCCAGTGGAATTCCTGACTTTGAAAGAAAATATTAATTCAAACAACAAAAAACATTCCCATGTAGCTTTGTTTCAATCAGTAGTTTGATGCCCAGTTGTAGATTTATTGATTAACTACTTTTATCTACCAGTCAAAGATTGTTAATTTTTATCAGTTTACATCCCCCCCATAGATTCATGTCAGTTTACTGATTGCCACTTTTTTGTGCTCCAGAAATGTCCAGAATACATTCTAAAACCTATCAGTGATTCAGTGTAACTTAACCCGAAGGACAAATGGAGAGTGGTGTAAACATTCGGTCTCACTTGCATTTGAAACATCACACCACAGGACATGGCAGTTACTTGAAGTTAGATTAAACCTTAAATTATCATTCCTATCTACTATGAAAACTGGAAATATCTGATGATTAATATCACTGTTCATTATTAAGCATAGTGTGAATTAAGCAGGGCAGTCAGTGTTACTCAAGTAAACTGTGTTTTTGATGTATACAGTGCAAACTATTATGTGAAATCTGATTTATGCTTGTTTTGTTGCATCTTGTTGTAATCTACCAAATAAAGGATTTCTGAACCAGTAGGATGTGTGTTTATTCAAATTTTTATTGACAAAATGCAATTTAAAAAAAATAAAAGAACTAACTAACTAAATAAGGTGATTACCAGGCATACAAAAACAAGGGGAGTGGGGAAAAAAACTCTAATATGAAACAAAGTGAAAGTGTATTTGCTCCTTTTGTTATTTTCTAAAATTACCATAATAACCATCTTTTGGGTTAATTTAAGATTAAAGAAGTTACAACCAACCACGTTGTCAAATCTCGTTCTGAAATTTCATCTTGCGTTTTACCTCGACACTTTTATTATTAATCTATTTTTTTGTTTTATTTAACAGGGACCATGCATATTTATGAACATTGTTGTATAAAAAATACATCCATGTAAATATGCCAGAATTAGTAAAAATAACTACTTTTCATCCTCGGTCTCTCGGCAGGTGACAGAAGAAGACATAAAACCATAAAACAGCCAACCATTGATACTAATACAATAGATACTAATTGATACACTAATTCACTATTAAAACCAAAAAAAAAAACCCAAAAAACAAAACTAAACTAAACTAAATTGAAGTTGAACACCATCTAGCGGTTGTTTTTTTTTTTTTTTTCCAATTCACCATTAAAACAAACAAAAAAAAAAAAAAAAAAAAAAAAACAAAAAAAAAAAACCAAAAAAAAAAAAAAAACAGAAGTTGAACACCATCTAGCGGTTGTTTTACAAGCACAATTTGTCAAACTATGGAAGCTTTTCATATTTTCTGTATCACTACCTGTTTTTCCATCAGTAACAGATGAGCAGAAACCATAGAAACCAGCGGACACCGGTGTTCAGTGACACTTTATGTTGACCTTTGACCTCCACATACTCTTCCACTTCCTTTGTGCAGCAGCCGAGAAGGTAACTTAACTTAAGTAATAATTAACTAATTTAAGTTAAGTATGGCCACCGTATTTAACTTAAAAACTGTGTATACTAACCTTTGACGTTTGATAAGTGAAAGGAAACACATTAAAGTGCAGTTTTGTTAACATGCTAACGTTCAATTTGTTAATTAGCATTAAGCCACTGTTTTACGTTATTATGTGAAATCTCTTCAACTTCGGTTTGTTTCCGCTTATTTTCTACCGATCAGGTCAGAAAGTTAACGTATGTATCATCGGTTTTATGAAAAGACCTGATCAGCCCTGTGTTTTCCAAGTGGGTAAACCACTTTTCCACCTTGTTTCGGCTTATCTCTGAGTTTATGGTTTGAGTGAAAATGTACTGAATTAGCTTAACTTTCCAACTTGATTGACAGTTCGTCTGCTGTGGGTGAAATAGGCGAATGCAGCACATTTATCCAAGGTCATGTTAGGTTCATCCCTGTGGATCCCTCTAATTTACTATTCCCTGGGGACCCTCAAGCAATAAATGTACATGTACAAAAAAGTGCTATAACACTATCATTAATAAATAGGTTTTTCCTGCAAAAATCTATAATTCCACTTCAGCTTTGCTCAAACTACCAAAAATTCAGCAATTTGCAGGATTTAAACCCTTTAAATGCCAGTTTGAATGCCACATGTTTTATTAAAATAAAAGAACAAGGGATGTGGACTTGTATTATATGGAAGGACTTGTGAGAGATTACCAATAACACTGATTTAATTGCATTACCTAGTTGTTTTTGTTTTTTTTTTTGCAGTGCAGGACCCACATGGCATAAAATGTGCCTTTACCTTACAATGAAACCTTTACTTACGTTGACATTTAATCTTGCATAAAAAATACTAATGGAATGTTATCAGTGTATCTCTGACATGTTTTAGACTCTAATATAAAACAATGCCACATCCTTCCACCGTGTATTATATGGAAAATATCTCATATTTTGTGTGTGTGAGTGAGAGAGAGCGAGAGAGAGAGTGAGATATCTATTCATCACTGAAGTCAAAATGTGTCCAATTTTATGGATCATTCAAATCCTACACTTTTAAAAAGCTTTTTTCCAGAAAGCACTATCTGTTCAGGCTAATGTGGTACCTTTTCTCTCCTGGCTGGTAGAAATTGCAAAAACTCTTCAAAGTGTTTTGTTTTCTTAAGCCTCTGCCCTGCACTATCTTATACTGATAGGGAAAACCCTGCAACAAAACATCTTGGGTGGAAGTATAAAAACAAATTTATAGGGAATATACTACATCTCATTAAAAATATATATGAGTTGTTGTATGTAGGAGGAATTCAGTTTTCACAGGGAAATGCTGCATTTTAAAAATGCTTAAACAGTAATATTTTCTTCTTGTTGTTCAAAGTGTGTATTAAGTAGTTTGAGGTAAATGTTTTTTCACTGTTAATTTGATTTAGATGTCAGCTGTAAACAACAGCCCAAAAAAGGTGAAGTTCAAGTGGTTGCACAATGCAGCCTCCCCACCCTCATGTCAGAAGACAGGTGCTGTCTCAGGCACTCCCTCTCCATGGAACATGTCACCAAAAGATGATTTGTCCACTTCCCCCATTACCAGCCTGTCTCCATCTACTGGATTTAAAGCCTTAAGTCTGGATACTCCCAAGAGAAAAGCAGTGGTGTTAAATGAACACAAGTCTCCAGACACATCCAAACTTAGGAAACTGTCCAGGAAATGTTTTCAAGCACTTTCATCCTCTGAGGTAAATGGTTACAATTTAACCTTATATTTTGTGAAAACATCTTAAGTGAAGGAATTTTTTGGATTTAATCTTTTTTTCCACTGTTAGAAGGCTAAGGCTGTGGAAGTAACACCCAAACAACTGAAGTCTACAGATGACCAGCAACAGTCATCTCATTCTTTCATCTTCAAAAAGAATGAGAGGAGTTCTGAGGAAGGCTCAAGAGCTATCTACAGGATGGCTTTGAATGCAGCCATTGGAAACTCAGAAGCAAAGCCCAACTCTTCTTTTAGCCCCAACACTAACATCCGGTGTTCTCCCTCAGTGTCACCACGAGTTACAACCAAAATTACGAGTCTGACATCAACAGTTGGAAATATTATCTCCTCATTTACACCCAAGAAATCTCCTGATGACAATATTACAAGACTCCAGGAGACTCAGTGGTCTCCATCTCAGGCGTTTGTACATGAAGGTTATGGCACAGAGGCAAAAGCAGATGTAAGGGTAAGTTTCTCTTAAACCTGAGGAGTCATTTATGTGTCATATACAGCTGTGGTTCTCAACCTTTCTATTGCCAAGGCCCCCCTGTGTCTAATAAAAAATTCCAGGGCCCCCTTCATACTGTATGTCAGACACACATATGTGCACTTTGGAGAAATATGTGTGATCTTGGTTTAAAGTCTGTGCTGCGTTAGAGTTAAGTCATTCTAGACAGTTTACTACGTTTATTTATATGCACATCTAGAAAAAATTCTGGACAATGGGGATGTCAGTGATGTGTACAGTCATGCTGCAGCCCAATACTGCATTTTTATCTATTTATTTATTTGTTGTTATTGGGTTAGGCAGCTATTTTATACAAATGAAGCATTACAGATTGATCCTTTGTTTAGTTAGATAGTTGTTCCTCTTGTTATCTGTCAAGAGTATTTTAGAAACATTTGTGACCATCTCAATGCCCCCCTGGCAGCTCTCTGAGATCCCCCAGTGGGCCACACCCCCCCCCGTTGAGAACTGCTGATGTAGAGCCATCTTTTTCCTCCTATTAGCTCACAGACGTCTTTTCAGTGGTTGAATGGGAGAGAAAACTAATTTTTAAAAAATGTTTCTCTATGTAATGTCAGATTTTTAATTAGACAGATGCTTATGTACATCTTTCAAGAGAAAGTTCAACAGAATCAGCAGTACTCATTTGTGATGTTTACTCAGTTATCATCAGAGTAAAGTACTTTGAATGAAAATTAGGGTATTTGCTGATTTTTTAGAAATAAATTGATTTGTTTTGAATTCTATGAAAGTGATCCATGACTTGACCTGACCAGAGGAAAATGTGTTTCAAGGTCAGACAAGTTGAGAATTACTTGTGAATTTATTAGTCAACAACTTTATTATACTTTTATCAGACCTCATATTCATAGTTAATATTCACACTCTTATTGTGTGAAATGAACTTTGGATGAGTTCAGAAAATTAAATTTATGTAATGATCTGGATTTCCTGTCACACCTTTCATTTGTCTTGGTGTGATCTCCACCAGTTCTCCACATTTTTATTGGTGGTTTGTGCCAGACCAAAAATGACCATTCCTGAATCCTCTGGTTGATCACTTTGGAGAGGCTTTTAATGTGGTTCAGGTCAGGAAATTAGCAGTGGACTTCATTTGTGCATCATGTGTGAGTGTTATTTATTGTTTGGATGGTTTGTCAGTTAATCAGTTAATTATAGACCTTAAAGTAGTCATAATTAAATATAACAGAAATAGCAAAAATGCTTTTTATATCTTCCCACACTGGGTTATGTTTCTAAAAAGCTTTTATCTATTTAACCAGTAAAACTAAATACATTGATTTTATTATTAATAAATGGAAAGTATTAAAGAATCAAGTCATTGTATTTTGGAGGATGTGAGTGTTTTGCTTGAAAAACGATGTAGCGTGTAAAGAATATCAACTTGTGTCATCTAAAAATATGGACCATTGCAGATTAGCCTACCTATTACTTGTATTTAAAGATGCTGCTGTGTCCCTTTAACTGAAGGTGCTCATTATTAGCTTTTATTTGTCATGTGTTGTGCATGCCAGGTTTTTGTTATTTCTAGTGAATGGAGAATGCATTAGTCATCAGCAGGTGTTTGTATGTGATGAATACTGTCTGGGTTGTTTATGTCTCTTCATGAATAGCCTCTGGCACCTTGGAGAATTCATCCTACTATAGAAAATGAGGAGCTAAATGATGACGATAGATATTTTTATAATTTGTTCTTTCTGTTTATCTTATTCAGAATGTTGTGCTGGAGGGAGAATATTCACCCAAGATGTTTATACAGATATCTACTCCACAAAATGAATTACCAACTCAAGACTGTGACTCGCCCATTCCAGCTCTGGACTATATTCCAGATTCTGTTTTGTGTTATTCTACTCCCATGCTTAGCCATGACAGCCAGGAACACCCGAGTCCTTTAGTGTATCCTCAAGAAGACACATCATCAATCTCCTTTTTGTCTCCTGATCAGTCTACTGAAAAATTAGAGATGCCTTTTGTACCATCACAGAGAACAGTTTTTGTATCCTCCAAGCAGTATCGCACTTCAAAGACCTGCCGAGTGGATGCTGAGAGTATACAGTCCTCCAACATTATGGCCTGTTTATCAGATCCATTTGCTCTGCCAGTACACTCAAGCACAGAAGCGCTGAGCTCCACCGCACGCAGACAGTCAGATGTTGGCTGTTCCATGCATTACCCTCCCTATTCCATAACTCATGCCAGCACTCCTAAAAGAAGATGGTCAGTGGGGGCAGAGTCTGCAAGGACTAGTTACCCCCATCTTGACAATCAGGTTGGTTTCTTGGATACACATTGCCATCTGGACATGCTCTATGGAAAGCTGGGCTTCCGCGGGACGTTCACCAGTTTTCGACGTTTGTACCACAGCAGCTTTCCTTCAGATTTTCGAGGATGTATTACTGATTTTTGCAACCCACGGCTCATGGTGAAGGAGGCCCTGTGGGAAGGGTTGCTGGCTGAGGACATGGTATGGGGGGCGTTTGGGTGCCATCCTCACTTTGCCAATGACTATTCACAAAACCAGGAGCGCAACATACTCATGGCCATGCGGCATCCAAAAGCTGTGGCGTTTGGAGAGATAGGCTTGGACTACTCGCATAAAAACTCCACTGACTCCTCCAAGCAGAAACAGGTGAGGTCTAATTAAAGATGTGGTAGGTAGAAATCAGGAGGTAGGCCCAGGATGATGTCCTCAAATGTTCCATTTGGTCCATAGGATGAGCAGTTTTTCTGCTACAGAAGATTAAAGAAGGCTGAACTTTCAATTTTCAACTTCAAGATTAAAATATTCACTTTTTCACTTCTACAGTGTGATAACAAAAGCCATTGATGTCTTTTTCAAGCCAGGTTTAATTTGAGTGAGTGGATCATCCTTTCAGTTGCCCTTTGTTGAAACAGGTCATCATCAGACAGGTTCCACTCACCACAGCTCCACTACTCTAAACATACTGCATCAGTAGAGCAGTTAATAGGAACACCCTTCTCTGAAAAGATCTGTGATTAGTTAGTCTCCAGTCACATGCTATATTATTTAAAGTCAGGATGAGATGCAGATATCAATTTGTCTGATGTGTTTAATTACAATATACTGAAATGTTTTTATGGATTTTTGTCCAGCAGCACTAAAAAATATTTAACTGTTGGGACGCATGATGTTACTCCTACAATGGTTGCATATTTAGATGAGGATGTTTTGTTCTTTTCTCTGTGAAGGTGTTTGAGCGTCAGTTGCATTTGGCCGTGGCCATGCAGAAGCCCCTGGTGATCCACTGCAGGGATGCAGATGATGACCTCCTGGCAATTATGAAGAAGTGTGTCCCAAGAGACTACAAAATTCACCGGTGTGTGATGCATTTTACTCTTTATGCTCATCATAGCTTTTCAGTCTCATGTTCTCTGATATATGTTACCATTAAAATAATATGGACAGGGTTTTAGCAGGTGCTGAAAAAAATCTGAACCTGAAATTATACTGAAAGAAACCATGATGTTAACTTGTACACTTTCTAGTAAATAGTTGTTGCTGAAATCAAAAGACGAAAAATTATTCCAGATGAATCCTTCATTTTCATAAACAATAATTCAACCATTTATATGATGAAGTAGATTACTGCACCTACATTTCATTGTTGATTTTTGTTGTGGGCTGTAGGCACTGTTTCACTAACAGCTACCCAGTGATAGAGCCATTCCTGACAGAGTTTCCCAACCTGTATGTGGGTTTCACGGCTCTGATCACCTACTCCAGCGCCACTGATGCCCGAAATGCTGTCCGCAAAATCCCTCTCAACCGCATTCTGTTGGAGACTGATGCACCGTACTTCCTACCGAGACAGGTACATTTAACTGGAAGCACAGGAAAATCTGAATACAGACAGTGGGTTTGTTTAGATACACACTAATATGCTCTGAATTTTACGAGTTTCATGTAAACAGCATATTCTGTAGTGATATTATGAATTAGGCTTTTATCAAATGATGCATTTCCCAGCTGTTACATAGAGTAGACCAGTATTAATTTGGTTTTATGAGTCTGGACATCCAATCCAATTTTATTTGTAAAGCACTTTAAAACAGCCACAGTGGAGCAAAGTGCTGTACAGAAGACTAAAAGCACAATAAAAAAATGGATAATACCATTAAGGAACAATAAAATCATATAAAACAAGTTAAAATATAAAAACAAACAAAATGTCAGCATTGCAAGAGTGTTAAAAAGCCAAGGAGAACAGGTGGGTTTTAAGAACAGATTTAAAAACAGGCAAGGAGGAGGTCTGTGTGATAGACAGAGGCAGGTTGTTCCACAATCTGGGACCAGCAGCAGCAAAGGCCCGATCTCCTCAGAGCTTACAAGTTGTTCTGCACCATCAAAAGCAGCTGATCAACTGATCTTAGAGAGTGAGTGGGTGTGTATGTGTGAAGGAGCTCAGAGAGGAAGGGCGGTGCAAGACCATGGAGGGATTTAAAAACAAATACAATTATTTTAAACTGAATTCTAAAATGGACAGGCAGCCAACGGAGAAATGTGCTCATATTTATGAGTGCCAGTCAAAAGACTTGCAGCGGCATTTTGGACATGTACATAGTACTTTTGAAATATGCATCTCAACTGTGGGTTTTACCATAGAATGGTGGTAAAATTATTACTGGTCGATAATTGAAATTGAATCAGACCTACTTTTAAACAGTATGAAAGAGGATATCTGTGGGTTTTTGAATATGTACAGATATCCAAAAACCTGACCTTCAAAAATGAGTTTGAAGGAAAAGGATGGCTTAGTTCACACAGTGAAAGATTTGTCACCCGGGGCTTTAAAAAAATATATTTTTATATCTGTTGCTCCAGCTGAACTTCAGGCTGTTCATTTAATTAACCACGTACCCGTGTATTAGGGATCATGATTTTCACAAAAATTCTAACAATATTTTGTGCATGTAAATGTTGTCGGTGTTGGGTTGTCTCAAGTTTAGCTACAAATGAATGTGACTGAAACATCTCCTATAATCCCATTTATCATACCTGCTATTAGTTATTTAACTTGATGTTGAGATAGTTATATTGTAAGTTTCCCTCAATCACTAATGTCTGTAAGCTGCTTTTACAAGATATTTCTGCTCTTGTCAGTCTTAATGGAAGCCTCGTTTCCAAGAGATTTAAGCTCATTCTTGAATGTAGGTCAGCATTAAGGACTTCAACATACAAGGTGTATCCAAGTGTTATAGATCTGAGGTGCAGAAGAACCAGTAAAGGAAAATATACTTTCAGAATTGTTGATTGTTGTGAAGGACGTGCATTGTGCAGTAGAGCACTGCTCCTGATGATAACTCTTATGTTCTCAGGTGAGTAAAGACATCTGCCGGTTTTCTCATCCTGGAATGGGCATCCACACTCTGCAGGAAGTCAGTCTGCTGAAGGGCAAGGACATGTCCACTGTCCTCAACACCATTCGCAACAACACTGTTCAGCTCTATGGCATATGATCTCCAGAAGTCTCAGGGGAAAAGTCAGTAAGAAAGAAAGAAAAGACAAAATAAACATTTTCAGGCTCGTTTGTGATTTCGTTTTAAGTGTGTTAATCCTCATGGTTAACGTAAGAGCTCAAGGGAGCAGAAATGAAGAGTGCTACCTCTTCCTCTGCATTCTCATTTTAAGTATTTGTTCTCTCGTTTGATAGAAATTCTGACTATTATAGTGTTACTGTTTTTGCAGTGATTAATTTCCAAGCATTGTTGGTTAAATGTTTTTTATACTTCTGAGCCATAATTCTGATTTTGCACTCATGTTCTCATTTGTCTGCATGTTCTGTGTGGCCACTAAAACGTCTGGTTTGGATTTATTCACTGAAGAAGAATTAAAAGCCTTTAAGTGTGCCTTTCTGTTCTGGGAGTATATCTGTCTAAATGAAGAAGACTAACATAAGGTGTAAGGCATAGTGCTAAAATGAAGCACATGATGTTTTCCCTTCACAAAGTAGATTTAGTATTCAAGAGCAGAACGGAGCTGTTAGATGGCTCCATTAGCCTGCTTGGATGAAACTATGTTTGTCACACATTTGGGCTGAGTGCTTTTTATTTTGACACTGATTAGTTCTGTCTCCTGTGACGGTTCCTAGTGGATGGACCATGACATTGACAGATTAATGAAAGATGTACAGACGTGCCTCTTGTCTGTCAGGTCTCACAAGAAATGTTCCATCATACGTGTTTCTCTGTTCATGTCTGAGTCTTAATGGAAGCCTTGATTCCAACAGATTTAGGCCTGGCCTTGAAAGTAGGTCAACACACCATGTTCACTGTGGTGTAGCTTTTCTTAATAAGGACTTCGAAGTGCAGCACAGGAGAGAAACATGTATCAAAGTAATGTGAATCACAATGTACCTGTTCTTGGTTGAGTTTGACCTAGTTCTGTTGATATGAACAGGAAGTCTTGTTATGGATGTCATTTATTCAATGTTCCCCTGTGACTAAAAAAACATAGGCTTTTTCTAAATATTATTATTATTATTGTTATGACTTGTCCATTTTTATGATTCCACTCAAAGAGGTGGTTTGTCTGGTGATGTTATGTAAAAGCCATATAAAATTTTCTCTCATCTTTACTTTCAAAATATAATTATAGTTCATATGAAACTCAAGATAACGAGAGATGGAAGGTGCTCTTACTGTGTTTAATCTTTACTGACATTTGGTGTGTGTAGAAAGGGTGGGGAAAGCTCTGTTTCAGATATATAAGTAGCTTTAAGTTTTGAAACTATAAGTAGTGAAATAAAGACTTTTCATTTAAAACTCACTAATTTTGCAAATCCTTCAGGTTTTTAAATGTCAGTTAGAAACCAAGTGTTATGAGTTAAGGGATGCAAAAAACAAACAAAAGGACTGCGATCTTTGCCCACTGAATGCCCAGGGGTCTTGCATGTTTATTGGGAATGCCCTGATGTGGTTACATTCTGGAAGGAAATATCTCTCACTTTAAGTGACATTCTTAAGATTAGGATCCATGTGTCCCCAGCCTTACTTCTGCTCAATGACGATTCCTCTTTAAATCTGTCCCTACTGCATAAACATATTCTATAGGTCGGTCTCACAGCAGCCAAGATGCTGGCCCTTAGGTGGCAACCGCCACATTCTTTGGTTTGGCAGCAGTGGGCCAATTCATTTCTTGAAATTGTTCTAATGGAGTGGTCTGTTGCCCATATGCACAGGGCCAGCCATAAGACTCTGCAGGCCTGGGAGGCAGCACACAAATTAGTAAAAGAAACGGTGCAGCACGGCCGACCTGGATTTTAAATGTTTTATTTTTATTTTCTCTGTAATATCTCTATTGGTGAGAGAGATCCTGGGTGGGAGGCTCATGTTGAGTCGCCTTGGGGTGTGTGTGTGTGTGTGTGGGGGGGTAGTGGGGGTGTGTGTGAATATATATATTTTGTTTATTCAATAAAAAAATGATCACAAAAAAAAAACAAAGGAGATTATCATGTCACAGGCTACTGACATTTTAATCACTACTGCCACAGCAAATTTTAAATATTTTTCCATGATCTTTAATGTTGAGATAGTTCCTCTGAGATGAGGAGAAATATTTATTTAAGAAAAACTCATTTCAAAGCACATCAATATCTTGTAGATGTAGTTTTTTGAATCAGGCAGAGCTGGATGAACCTCCTGTCTCTGTTTTTCCCATCAGGCGTTGAATTATCTCCTGCAGCATCACACCATACTCCTCAAATTCCTCGCCTCTCATGGTGACGCCAATTTCAAAAGGGGCACTTACCTACTCAAAGGACAAGAAGAAACTAGATTAAATAATACTTGGTTATTTTTTCAGTTGCTGGCTTGTAGTTACGGTTTCTACCCACTGTGATGTGTTTGTCCTCAGTGGGTTGATTTGGCTCGTCCATCAATTGTCGACCAACCCTGGGTGACTTCCCTTTGCTCTGAAATCAGTCAGAACACATAAATGTCACTTAGGAACCCAGTTCAGCTTTAAAAGTTTCAGTTGTATCTTAACATCGTAAATCAAATATACTGCACAATGGGCCTCATGCAAGAGAAACCCACATAAACAGATTTATTTGTAAATGTGATGTACAAGGGATTTGAGAGAATTTATAGCATTCAACAGTTTTCTGATACTTTTAATGAAATATTTCAGGACCTGTTGTATTAGTGAGTTAGTCTACATATATGCTCTAAAGGAATAACACTCATTTAAGAATGTCTGATGCTGAATAAATTTAGAGTTTAAAGTAACACTGGGATAATCAAAATCCGATTCATGTTCTGTGAACTATATTAACATGTAAATTCACAATATACAAATGTGCACTTACACTTGGGTAAGGTTTCTCTGAATACATCCAAACGTTTATGGTATAATTAGGGTGTGAATTATGCGAATGTACAGTTCTTAGGGCTGTTCATTACACACAAGTGGTCCTTAACATGCTTTTACAAATAATTTATACTGTGATCTGAATTTACAAATGCTTGTTGAATCATTCTAAAAGTAGAAGAATGTTAACAGTCTGAGTATGAGGCACGACATACTTAATGCCTTTTACATAAGTATTCACTGTGATTAAACAATCCTACACCAAGTCACATCTATGAAAATTCACATTAGTAGCACTTCCTTTATTTGACATTTAAAAGTGTTTCCTTTTATTTCCTTTATTTGAGTTAAGAAATGCCCATGACAAAGGAAATCATATCCACACAGCTAACACACAGAAGACTCAGAGGACCAATTTATTACAAAACCACAAGGTGGAAAAAAAAAAAAAGACTATTTTGGTTAATTAGCACAACATCATCATACTGAAGGAGAATAGAAGGACCTGAGACTTATTTTATCTCATAGTGAAGACATAATATTTCACATCTAGATATTTATATGTTCTTGTATTTAAACTGATTATTTTGTTTAGGCTCTAATTGAAGTAGGTTGCACTAAATTGGTTGACTTTGTCACATTTAATCTCAAATGTGAAAGCACTTACCTGAGGTTTTTGCGAGGGACTGAGAAAGCTGGAGCCTGCACTGGTGGACTTACACCACAAAGCCAGAGTGCAGAACAAAAAGACCAGCAGACAAGTGTTTCCCCTCAAAAACATGGTGGAAAAAGTCCCCACCGCGTGTGATCTAATAATACAGACAAAAAGATGACAAACCTCCAGTGCTGAACTGTGTGGAACCTGTCTGCTGATGTACTTGTCACACTGTCACATACCTTTATATACCTTAAATCAGAGGTCTAAAATGTGTTAAATGAACATGTACTTGTGCGGTCATACCATGGAAGCATTGGCCTGTTCAAATGTTAAGGTGATATCAGAGCAGGCATTGCTCTGTTGTGACCCTGATCATGTGTATACAAGGATATAACAATGGAGATAATAGTATTCATGTCATGGAGATACCGATAATATGGGCCGATTCACCTGATGGATCTGTGGTTTGAACAGAAACATTACATAAATAGGTTCGAGGACAAGAGCGTAATTGAATTGCTGTTTACTCAAATTAAACACTGACTTTCAGCTGATTTTCTTTCTGTTTGTCATTTAAACAAGACTGAAAATGTTGGCATTCAGTCACTACCAATGTACCCTAAAAGTAAAATAAATCTAAATGGATGTTCTTCAACATATGTAAGACTTTTAAAATATTCTGTAAGATATTTCAGATTTGTCTTTGCTTTCTTATTTGATAGAGTGCATATTGATGAACATCCATATAAAAGTATTGTCAGATATAAACATACTGTACTATATTTCATTTACCCCTGTAGGCAGGGAACAGAGAATGGAACATTACAACAGCAACATCACAAATGCAAATTGAATAAGACAGTACATCATACAACTCAAGATCAAGATTATTACTAATCTGGTTTGTCTTAAAATGTTGTTTTAAGGGTCTCTGAAGTAGCTTATCCAGTTTATTTGAAGAATGAAAACATCACAGTTAAAAAAAAAATCTACACAATTAAAATTATATTGAATAACAAAATTGATATTTATTATAAAATCCACCTTTATTCATCCAGGTAGGTTAATTGAGAACCATTTGTGATTAACAATGGTTACCTGGCCAAGAAGCAGCAACAGATGTAAGATAATTGAACAATGTATTATTATTATTATTATTATTATTATAGTTTATTTATTTTTATTTATTTATTTATTTAGCTAACTTATTAGTTTTCTCCTAA
>JAPQRP010000024.1:23702524-23716679 GCA_037367295.1 Apogon hyalosoma | reverse complement strand
TATTATTATTATTATTATTATAGTTTATTTATTTTTATTTATTTATTTATTTAGCTAACTTATTAGTTTTCTCCTAAAACTATAATGTCTACCATGTTTTAATACTGAATGGACGAAAAGGGGTCCAGTAATATTTAATTATTGCTACCTGTAAAGGTTAGTTCAGGAGAGGTTAACCACACCTGATTTCATGCTGGACTAGTTATATTTTAAATTTAAGCGGAGTGGAGACATGGTTACAGATATTTTTTGTCCAAAGCAGCCAAGAGGGAGAGAGAAAATCAACCAAAGCTACAGTTCATAATATTTGTAAAACACTGTGTTGTTAATTTGGTCTAGATTTTTTGAGGAGGATTATCCAGGCAAAAAAAACCAAAAAACAAACACATTATTCACCTAGTAATTTCTACATGACATGCTGGACGTGTGATACTGCGGTACATCCACTAGATGGCGGTGAAGCAAACATGCACTGAAACACCAACGAAGAAGAAAAGGAACGATACCTAGCACAGCTAACGGGAAGATTAAGGTGTAGAAATATATTAAACATGGATAAAAAGAAGCCCTTCAACGTGACAGCTTCGTCGGTAAGTTAGCTATATTAAAAAGTAGATAACGTTTTTATGACTTTCCTAACTGTCGGACATGACATTAAACGATAAACGCAGCTAGCAACTTGCTGCCCCGACTGTGTGGCTAGCTAAGCTCAACCTAAACTTTTACATGCCTGTCATTGAGTGTTTATTAATGTTTCGACATCTCTTTGATTCCTACAGCTAGTGGACCTTAAAGCTGAACTCTACAGGAAACAGGAACAATTCAAACAGGAAAAGATACACCAAGAAAACACTAGTACTGCGTTCAAATCCAAAGATAAAATTAAGGTACAGTTGGTGTCCATATGTTTTGCACTTATTTTTAACTGCTTGAATCGGATTCAGGTACTGACCAGGGTATTTCTGCTGTTTGTTACTGGATAGAAACCTACTGTGTGGAGCAAACAAAATGCAGGTGTTTCAGCAAGAGCAGAGAAAGATGCTGAGCAGCTGTCAGAGGAACAGAAAACCCTCGATACGTCAAGGTGAGTTTCATACATTATACTACAGTCAAAACACACTCATGACTATATTATATAACTCATAATCGTTTCTTAATAGACGCAAGTTGGAGGAGAAGGCCAGACTGTATGAACAAATGACCAAAGGAGACTTCCCAGGTTGGTGAAAGTTAAAATGTTCCTCCTGGCAACTGGTGTTACACGACAAGTTATATTAACACTGTTTTAATTTTCTCATGCCAGATGAAGAGACAGAGGGTCTGTTTCTGGTTGATTTCACTCAGAAGATTATTGACAAAAAGAGGGAAACATTTTCTCAAAGAGAGACATTCAGAAATGATGAAGAAAGGGAGAGCTCATCACCGATCCCAGCTCCTCAAAACCCTGATGAGGAATGGTAAAACATCTCTTCATTTCATCCATAAGTCTCTGGTTATTGACATTGTTTTTGTGGTTTCTGTGTCCAGTATATTAAGGTGTCTGTAGGTCCATGTAGCATAACGTAAGTCCCCTACTAAATCCAGCTGTTCCTCTTTTTGAAAAGTGCTACAGATTCAGATAGAGGTTGTGACGGTAGATGTGGATGTGAGTGAGGTAGTTCAGGGATGCCCTCTAGAGAGAATCACATGACAAACAATAACAGCAATTCAGTAGCTGTCTTAATCACCAATCCACATTTAATGCATTAGTCCAGATCCAAAGTTATAAAACAGTGTAGCTGTTTTAGGTATTGATGTACTGGTTTCATTATAATTATAGAAATAGTGACTTTATGATGCAATAAGTCTGGTACAGTAACATTTAAATGTAAGTAAAATGTAATAGTTGGTGTTTTTCTGCTGTGGTATGTATGAAGGGTTGACTACGTGGACTCTTTGGGACGATCTCGAAGATGCATGAAGAAAGACCTGCCAGATTTTCAGAAAATGGACCATGATCTTAAAGGCAAAGGGTAAATATTGCAAATTGAAGGACGCATTCAAGAGCAGTTTATGTTTGGTTAAGGTTGGAAAATATAGATTGATGTTGCAATCTTTATGATTATGTAATGTAGAAAAGTTTCAGTTGACAAGACGTTGCTCTCAGAGGACATGCGTCGAGAACTACAGAGGCAGGAGTGGGAAAGAGAAGAAGAGGAGGCTATGAAGAGGCCTGTCGGACCAATTCACTATGAGGACATCAGAGGACAAGGTTTCTGTCAAAACATCATTAAAACTATTCTTTGCTGCTAGTTGTAAGTATATAAACATGTTAAAAATGGGCTTTTTCCTGTTTCAGAGGCCCGGGAGCTTGGTGTGGGATATTTTGCATTTTCTCAGGATCAAGAACAGCGCAGAAAACAGAGGGAAACTCTTGACATGCTCAGAGACCAGGTGAGCTGCTTACCATGGACTTAAATGAAGTGAATTGAATTGATCACAAGTGAAATGTTCTAATGCCAGGTTTTCTAATACTGATCTCTCTGGCCACATTCGGAATTGATCTGTGACGTGTCCACATTCTCTTTGCAATGTGAACACAAATGTGACTGCCATCTTAGCTGATGTTCTCTGTGTAAATGAAACACATCACGCCAGTGGCAGGCATCATATTAAATATTTTAGAAAAGCCCAGTGACATAAAATGGGTACTTCATATGAGTAGAGCTGGTTAAGTAATGTTCTGCCACTTTTTTCACTCCAAGTCAAAGAGTACATGTCCGGCAGGTCTCATAATGTAATAGAAATTCATGTGTATATTTAAAATACTAAAATAATAATGCAATGGAGCAGGCAGAAATCACTTCATTTTAAAAGCTGCAGGTAGGATTTCAACTGCACAATGAATTCAATCTGCAAAGAAACATGACAAGACTCAAACTTGGAAGAAAACTTACACAATGTTTTACACTAAGAAAGACCCTGTTAATTTGCATGTTGAGCAGAAAGTGAGTGAGTTGTTCATTCCTCATGGATGTGGGGATAAACAGGCTTCCTCTCAATAGGGCCTTAGATGAACTTGTTCATTTTGCAGAGAGAAGGGAAAAGAGATCTGCTCACTCAAGACATGAATTCTGTTCAGATGAATTCAGATGATGAACAGTGGTGTTGCTTTCACATTATGTACCAACTAAATTGACTTTATTTATTTACTTATGTACTTATTTATGCTTTGTACCAAACAACTGTCTGCAGCTTCTTACTGTGAGGTCGTGGGTGTTGGTTATGTGGTGAATTAATACATTCCCAAACTGAAATGCTCACATCTGTTCTGTCTTCCAGACAACAGAGCAGCGCAGTAAACGGGAGCGACTGAAAGAGAAGAGACAGGCCATCCTACAGGCCCGGCTGGCTAAGGTGAGGCAGAGGAAGATGAAGAAGGCCAAGCTAGATGGCACTGAGGACACGGAGCTACAAGAGAATGATGGTCAGTATCTATGTTAACCTCCTGTCAGACAAACGTAAACTGTTGGTGTTCGCTGTAGTTTAATGATTTCATGAATTGATTCTCACAGGAGAGGAAGAGGAGGAGCCTGAACCATCAGGGCCTTCACCCCCACCAGAGGACATCCCAGAGATCAGCACACTCCGGAAGGTGGAAGTGGAGATCCAGGAAAGAAGGGATACCAAACCTGGAGTACCTCATGTCAGAGAATGGGACAGAGGCAAAGGTAAACCACATCATACAACAGTAATGACTCTATTATCCTTCCTTAAGTTTGTTGCTGAGATCTGTGTACAACGGTACCTCAGGGTGTTGCTGTTGAAACTAGAAGATTTTGACCGGGGGGAAAAAAAAAAAAACAGATTACGATGTTAATGTTACATTTATAAAGTTGTATTCTTGTCATAGCTATGTTAAGAGGAAAGAAGTTTAAATAGTTTTTGTTAAAATTAGTGTAATTTGATATGCATATCAGTGCAAGTAAAGCAAGATATGACTCAAGAAAAGAAAAAGGCCATGGCGACACTAGAAGGTGGACTGAGTCAGACTTATTTGGGAGAAAAAACTAAGACGGTAATAAAATGATGGTCAATATCCATTACAGTTTACTTCATTCTTTATTTAATTACAGTTATAATTGATACATTTGCTTGTGCCCACACTGTTCTCTGGTGAAGGATACTTGTTATTTAGGTTGCTCTGTATAAGTTGCCATCTTTATTTCTCTTATGCACCTTTTTCTTGCAGAGTTTATGTTCAGTGACTGGAAAAATCAGCGTCGGGAGGAGCGAGATTCAGAGTTTGCTCCCCCTTCAGCATACTTTAGTGATAAGAAGATGCAAAGACCAGATAACACTAAAATTCACAAGAAAAGTCAACCTAAAATGCCCTTCAGTTGGAGTAAAAACCCAGAAGGAATATCTGATGATAAAGGAGAACCACAACCACAGCCTGAAGATGTTCCTCCTCCTCAACCCCAGAATACTGTGCAGACTCCTTCAGAGCCGCAGACTTCATCACAGTCACCGCCTTGCTCCGCAGACCCACCTCCCGTATCTGCTCCTGTCAACATCCAGTATCCACCTCCTCCCTTTTATCCCCCTTTCCCCGTGCCTCCCCCTCATTTCACAGTTCCACCTCACATGACCCCACAGTTTCCCCCACAGTACCCAAACATGTATCCACCCCATCTCCCACCTCATTATCTGCCCCATTATCCACCTCCGCCACAGAATCAGCCTCCGCCTCAACCTCAACCTCAGCCGCTTCCACCAGGCGAGGACCCGACCCCAAGTCAGAGCCAACAGGTCCCACAAGGTCCTTGTCAGAGTTTGGGCGACATGCTGTCCTTCTACAGAAACACGACCTGATCCCTTAAATACCAGTGGACCAGTAGACATCAGAACTGATAGGATTTAACCCATGACATGTAAACAGTCACATGTTGACATGGTCAGAGACAGACAGAGAGAGATGATTGTGTCAGAGTATTATTTTGTTAGCAGTTGAATGTGAAAATACACATTCAGCTTATCTTAAAAATCGTGAATATTAGATCAATTAATCAGAATGAAATACCACATTTACTGTCACTGCTGTCTGCAAATTTCAATCCTGTGAACAAAGAACAGGGCAAAATATCTCACCTTTAAAGTTTTTGCATTTAATAAACAGTAATTTGTCTTGATTTTCTGTTTTTTGTGATATTGTCATAAGAAAATATTCTTTTAGTGAATAAATTTTTATCTACCGCTCACAGGTCTTGCAGCACATATACATTTGTGTAATTACACTGAAATAGCACATGGGTGTGTGCAAATGTAATGTATGTACACACATTGAAAATCCCTATATATAAAATACATGTACATAAGAAAAAACATGCACACTATATACAGATAATATAAGGTTCTGAGCCTCTGAAATTGGAGGGACTATGTTTAAAATGGTTGTAAATCCTGAGTGTTTAATACAGTATTTTTGTTTAACCCCTGAAACGCCACCTTTCAATCACATCTTGACCACTTCAAATCCACATTGATGGTTTACAGAAGCAAAGTTACAATATTGGTGTCTGTCCAAAAACATATGGACCTGAACAAGAAACAGGGACAACCCAAAATGATAAAAATGTCTTCCAGATTTACATTTTAACTGAGTTTTCCACCATCCAAACACACTCTGGAAGGATCTTTGGGGAAAAAAAAAGTTTTTGCCTAATTTTTTTGTATAGTGTCTTCTGTGTTTTACAAACTAAATCTGTAAGGCCAAAACAGCAAGGCCATCACATGCATCGCACAGGCATTATCACAGGACACCACACACCCACTCAACTGTCATTTCAACTCCTGCCGTTTGGAAGGAGATTCAGCAGCAAAGCAGAAGCCTAAAACCATCAGCCAACTCCACCTTAAAACAAAACCATACACATAACGCACTTTGCATGCCACCCCAGTCTGTTTCAAGTGAAAGTTATGTGTCTATGTTCATATGTCTCCCCATATCATGTGTCCCCCTTGTGTCTCCTCCCTATGTGTCTATGATATGTGTACCTGCTGTCCTCTATGTGCCTTTAATATGTACGTCTAAATCCAATGCTACGTGATGTCCGTTTGTTTTAACATGCCTGTGTAAGCGAGATATGATGGAGGTGTATTAGGTCTGTGAGGACAAATTTCTCTAGGGACAGTGAACTAACTGACGGACTAACTAATTTTGTTGCATTTCTTCTTATTTCATTTACTAATTGTATTGTTTTTAGACTTTTTGGTCTTGTTTTTTTTATATAATTCGTCTTTTTACATTTTTTTTGTTTTTTCCTCTGTTATGTCATGTCATGTTGTTTCTTATTTCAGTCTCATGTCTTTTACACCTAAAGTTTCTCCTCTGCTTTTTACATGGATTCACATGACTCTTGACATTTGTGGATTACATTTCCATTTGGACAAATATGAGTTGCAGTTTATTCAAATCCACCAGATGGTGCTATTCAACCTTTATTAACAAAACAAGTCAACTGTTGGCTGCCATGAGTTATCAGTGAAAACTAACACCATGACCACAGGTTTTTGTGCAGAAGTATCTGTGTTAACTTATACCAAAAAAGCAAACGGGACATATTTAATCTTCAAATGGACAACAGTAAATGTCACTTTACTGCCATTATCAAATCAATATGAAGGTTTTGAAGTGGCGGAACAGTTTTCGTCATGTTCCTACTATCAGCAGGAGCTCAGACACAAACACATCTAAACTTCAATCCCCTTTGTTCAGCAGTGGAATGGGAATGTGGATGCACTCAGTCTTTCCAAAGCCTTTTTTCAAAGCTATGCATTTCTCAATGTAAATAATGTTAGTAGACAGGTCATTCAAAGGAGGAACATCTCCATCTTCATCTGTGCCTCAAACCAAAAGCCTCATGTCTTCCTCAGTGATGAACTGAACACCACAGAGCATTTAGAAGAGGATAGTGTCCTCTGGGGAAGATTATAACAGGACAGAACCTTTCAAAATTTCTCACAGTTCATTGTTCCTCAGGAAATTCAGTGAAACCAGTAAGAAATCAGAGTTGAGGAAACTACTTTAAAACCAGCTTCATAAACCTAACTACTTCACACTAGAAGAAGGTGTTAAATTGAAAATATTTCAACCAGTGTGTTGACACCAGGGGCAGTTCTCATACCTGTCCATCCTGGTCCACTATGTGAGAGGTGGCTCATTTAGGAAATAGAGGGGAACCATTTAGAGGAGTTTATCCTGACAGTTGACAGAAGTTTGATGGAGGTTCAACTTGACCAGAGACCAAAGATCACAATTCTCTTCACAGGATATTTTGTTTGATTTCCTTTATGTCCTTCATATTTTCCCTCTTGGGCAGGAAAATAGATAAGTGTGCCATTTTTGGATTCGCTGTATGATGAGGCGGTTCGTTTCCTGATGTGGTGGATTGTCGACCCCACTGTGACACTGTTTTTTCCCCTCTTTGTTCTCTGTGGCCTCAGGTTAGACAAGTCCAATCAGATTTGGGAAATAGATGCTTCAGGACTACATGTGTCAGCTCATGTTTCTAAGTGTGTGTGCTTGTCAAATAATGTGTGTATGTTTGAAGTCATCAGTGTTAGGTGTAACTACAGAAAGTCACCACCTGAATAGCACTAAACACATACAGTAGGTAAACGCCTTCTATTAGATAATTACTGGAGTGATTAATATGTTTCAGCTGGAAACAAATAATTTAATTATAACTGATGCAGTGAGTAGCTTCTTATTTCCAAAACAGCTGTGCCACATTGTTGAAACCTGGAAGGATACTGGTGAACCACTATGTTTGAGAAAACATGGTTGGAAAAAAAATTAAATGAATGTCAACAGAGATCATTTGAATATCAAACACTAAAAAATCACCAGTAGAACTCGACACTATGATTAATGATGAAAATAAAAGCATTGTCCACACATAACGTGTAGAGAATTCAGGAGATTGAAACTAAACAGTGGTGTAGCCCTAAAAAAAAACACAAATCAGTGAAGCCAATCAGAAAAAAGCAATACAGCATAAAGATTGGACTGTTTCGATGGAAAAAGGTCATGTGGTCTGATGAGTCCAGATTAACACTGTTCCAGAGTGATGGGTGAGAGAAGAGGTGGATGAAGGAATTACCCATCATGCCTAGTACCTTCAGTACAGACCTTCGGGGGCAGCGTTATGATCTGACCAAGTCTGAACATGAGTGGATTTTTTTTCTCCCCTGATGACAGACATATTCCAAGATGACAATAATAGGATTCACTGGGCTCAGATTTGTGACAGAGTGATTCAGGAAGTATGACATCATCTTCACACATGGATCGGCCACAACAGAATCCGGACCTGAACCCCTTTGAGAATCTTTGGGACGTGATGCAGTAGTACGACTCTCCATTATTGACATCCAAGATCTTGAGTGGTTAGGGAAATGTAAGAGTGTTTGACTTTTGGTTCTTTTTTTTTTTTTTTAAGCTATATAGTGTACAACTGAAAGGAATCTATCTGCACTCTTCTCTTCTTTTTTACTTTATCTTAATTTAATTACCTATTTTAATTGATTGTTATTTATGTTTTATTGATTATGTTTTAACTGTAATTGTGTGTTTTTAACTTGTCTCTTCCATTTTTGTAAAGCACTGTGAATTGCCCTGTGTATGAATTGTGCTATACAAATAAACTTTGCCTTGCCTTGCCTTACAGGCAGTTACACAATTAAACTGAATTTCTATAAAATGGTGTACTTTATGGGTCAGGTCTCTGTTCAAATCCTGGGACATCCTGGTTAAACAAAGGTTAAAATCATAAATAAATAAAATAGAGCTAGAAATCATTCTGTGGTTACATCCACAAATATTAACATTGATACATAATTTGTGGAGAATATAACAACACTGCCAAGAATGAATTTCCGTGCTGGAAAATACTATAGAGAATTGGTTAAAATATATGTTATTTGGGCTTAAGATATGTTTGCAAAGTAATTAGGTCTAATAATAGAGCTGCAAAAGGCTGTACTTTAAAAGTCTAGTGTTTATATGATGATATTTTGGATTCAGTTACATTGATCGAGAGGTAGCCTACATGTAAACTGTTGCATATTTTTAATGGATTTTTGTGTATTTTGAATGCTATGTATATTTCAGTTCAGTACACATTCCCTATTGATCAATAATCTATGTATTTACCATGATAATTGCATTTGATAAACATCAAATTGTGCAGCCCTACTGATGAGATACATTGGAGAAGTTATAAAAGTGATGACATTTCAGTGTGTAACCTGTTATGTTTAGAAAGAAACCTCCTCAACGCTGTAAATATCCATGTAAGTTAGTACTGGTGACAGAGTGACGTCGGGGAGGTGAGATGATGCCCCTGCACATATGTTCAGTGTCGATTCTTCACAACATACGCTCAATGTGAGTGTAATTTGACTTGCTGACTCGCCACTTTGACGGCTCTAATCACTTTTAAGGGACAGGGGGGTGTGTCCCTCCACTGATCCGCCTCTTCTCAGACAGTAGCTGCTCTGAGAAATGATTTCTACATTTAGATGTGGCAGTTTAATCTGACTGTTACCAGGGAAAATGGCAACCTGCTGTTTTCATAATAGAAAACAAATGACCTTCAGCATGCGGAAGCCTTTCAGATCCAGTGAGGTGTGATTGCGGTAGTTGAGCTTATTAGTCCTCACAGTAGTGCAGCTGTGAAGCCAGTCCTGTCAGGCTGCAGCTAACGGAGCCTTTACAGAGAAGGTTATGACCAAAACCCAGCGTCTGACACTTACTCTTCTTTAATCCTGTTTTATGTCCTGGAGATCTGGACAGACGATCAGATCTTTATGGGTCTGCAGGACCCTGATCCTGGTGCTGTTATACACTGCAATAAAAGACAAGAAAAAGCCCACACATTGTTTCTCCTCTCTATAAAAATTAAATCTGTGGGGCACAAATATTCCCTGCACTCCATCATGTTTTTGTACTACTTTTTGTTTGTTTACATTTGTACGATCCTGCACAAACTGTGAGGCCTCTCAGTTTTTATGAACATATTTATAGTATTGTACATATCCTGCCACATTCACTACTTTTATCATATGCCCCTGTATACCAGGACAAACTCCTCACATTGTGAAAACTATTCCTGGCATTAACCCATAAAGACCCAGACAGCCAGAGGCAACTAAAATCATCTACTGATATAAAATGTTGAATAACTTATGAATCACTAAACCTACCAATCAATGTAAATAACTGATGTAAAATGCACTTTGTGATCTTTCATGGTCATCAGATTGACCCATTTGGACGTTCAGAGGCTCTGTAGTTACCGTTATCTTCTACAACACTGATTCACCTGTAAAACCCACGGAATTTGATCCATGACAGTGGCTGGAGACACTTGTTTTTATGTTCAGTTATTGATAGCTTTACTGAAAAAGTCACTTTTTATTCAGTTTTCTCTGTTTCTAATATAATAACCCTCAAATTTAATCTGAGCTTTTATGAATATGTCCATGATGAGTAAATTAAATACAGGAAAATACATGACTTTCACTGAAAAAACACAAAATACAGGGGATAATATTACAATAAATGGTGATAAATCACTTAAGAAAGGTTAAATCTTGAGAAAAATTCATTTGGGAACTGACACAAAAGTAGTACTGGGTGTTTATGGGTTAAAACTGTTTCTGACTCTGAATGAGTAAATACTTTTACAGACCTGCCTCAGGACAGTTTAGTTAAACTGTGGTCATGCAGAGTTTGTTGTTGAGTTTGAAATTGTTGTTTTATTGACCAATGACTGTTTGCGATCTCAAACTGAAGACCACTGATTTCAGGTTTAAGTAACAAACCAAAAAAGTTACATATGTGAGTATTTTTCCTCAGGAACCACAGATGTGTTGAGTATATCTTAAAATAACCTGAAAACTGCAGTCTTCTTTCAGTTCAGCAATACATTTTCTTGATTATATTGTTGTCATTATAATGTTAAAGCTTCAAATTTGGCAGTGAGTCATTATCCATAATAGAGTTGTATTTGCTCTCTGCTTATTTTAATGTTAATGTTGGTACTTTAAAGAAGCATCCACTACGGATTCTAAATCCATGACATACTGTATTTTTAGCTTTTTTTCACCGTATTTTGTCACAGTAAAAGTGCACTGCTCTCAGAGATTCACCCAGTTTCTAGTAAACCCGTAGTATTTGTTCTGTGATGGACAATTTATGAATTTGATTCCCATTCCTCTGTTGGGTCATTGAAACTCTGCACCATTAAACTGACCTGAGGATTAAAAACCTCTCACAGATAGTGTCTTGTGTCATACAGTACATTGGTCTCTATGGAGTTACAACACAAGGAAACTGATGATAACAGCGAAGAAACCTGTGTATGAATGTAAATAGAACTTAGTGTGTACCAGAAATATATTACAGTCATTAATGTGTATGTTTGTCTGCACACTGTCTTAATTTCAGACCACATTTAAGGTGTGAATTACAAGTAAAGACATCCATATCTGAACAACACAGCTGTTATATGTGGTTATTAGGTTCATACCACATGGGATGACTGAGTCCCTGGTTCTATTAGAGCTGACTGGCATTTCATGACTCATTCTCCATTTGTTTTGTCTGTACTTCTCTTCTAAAGAAAAAAAATACCCCAAAAATAATAGGTTGAAAGGAAATTCCAAATACAATGTGTGTGCATGATGTTTTAATGTTTTTGTTTCTGTTAACACTTCCTTTACTCTAATTCATGCACTCATAATGAAATAATCAGATTTATAGTTGCTTTTATTTTTGCACAAGAATTATCATTATATTATCAATCCCATTATTCTTTGTGTTTTAAACGACACACCCTCATACCTTAAGTTAATGCATGATAGAAGTGGATAAAGTGTTCATATATTCTGTTTAAGTGGTGTTACAGTGGTGTTTCAAAAATATTGAGACTCAGGACCCAAACTTACAAAAAAAAAAAAAAAAACCCTCTGTTCTGTTCCAAAAAAAAAAGAGGTAATTTTGAATTTAATGGTATCAACATGTCTCTAAAAGCTTAGGACAGGTTTGTATGTTGTTTGTGTGCTATGCGTCAGGTATTATGGATGAGGAGATCGTTGCCATTTTACATGAAGACACATTATTTTGAAATTATTCCGTGATTCACAAACTCAGTTTTTCACTAACTGTTGAACCTCTGTCCATCTGAGAGACCCTGTCTTTGTAAAATGTTCTTTTTATACCCAATAATGTCACTGACCTGTTGCATATTAGCACAATTATTTAGTTGTTTATCTTTAGTAAGCTCTTACTTTTCCAGTATTTTTTTTCCTTAATCCAATTTTTTGGAGTTATGTTGGCGTCATCTAATTCAAAATTACCTTATTGTTTTTCCTTAGAATTGTGTACTGTCACATTTCAGTCATTTCTGTATGTCTTATGTCTTATTGTGAGTAATATACGTGCTTATGAGGTTTGCAAATCATTGCATTCTGTTTTATTTACATTTTGCACAGCGTCTCAACTTTTTTGGAACTGTGGTTTGGACTTGACTTTGACCTACACTATGTTTTTCTTTTCATTAGAGTGCTTAATAATTTAATGCAATGTAGAAATGTATGTAATGTAATGTAATCTAATTTCTAAACAAACATTTAGTTTTAACTCTGCAAGGTTTTTGGGTTGTTGTTTGGTAAAGCCAGTAACTCAATGTCTGTCTTTAATCCATAATAACATTTTCTCATTAATGTCAAAAGATGGGGATATAAGTGTGTACATGTCATAGTTTCATCAGGCAAAGACTAAATTTGCAAAGAAATAAACTTTTTATACACAGATTGGATTGTTTCAACTTACTGACCATGAAGTTTTGGAAAAGCACTGATGTGAAATTGCAAAGCCAAGTAGTTATGTAACTTAGAGATGAGTTTTTAACTGGACTCATTAAAATGGGGGCAGGGGTGAGTGGAAAATCTTTTATTCATTACTGCTTATTACATTTCATTTCTGACAGGTAAGCAGGTTTATCCATCTAAATTAATTCCACCGTCTGTTCTGTACCACCTGAGATGGACACCTGGCCAATTTCATTTCCTTTCAACGTGACATGATTCTTGCTATGGGATGTAAGTGGTTCTTCTGTGTGCTTATCTCAGCTGTGGAGCACGGCAGGAGTTTAAGCTGTTTTCAGTTGTGAGAGTCCTTGAAGAAACACCAGATAAACTAACTGAGAAACAGGAGAGATACTTAACTTATAGGCTCAAGATGGAACTTATATAACGCTTATTTATTTATTTGTCAGGGAACCAAGCACAAAAACATAAATCTCACCCGAGGAGTGTTGCATGGTAGCAGATTTCTGGCTAATAATCTCCATCTGCAGTTCCAAATACACACTGTAAAACTCACATATAGAGCACGAACACACTTCCAACTGACTCACAGACTGCCCAATCAATACATAATATATAAAACAGCAGGGTGATGTAAGGACAAAAACACTGTGTCTGTGTAGGAATAATATTAATAATACTGGTTTCCTGACTTTTTTTTAGCTTCAAACACAAAGAACAAATGCATGTTTTGACCACAATCAGGATTATTCTGATAAAAGAACAGCACACTGATGGTACTTTACTACAGCTATTATTCTGTACAAATAATCATTGCAATGTCACACTAAACAACACACTAATAACTGCAGGAAATTCACAAATTTTACTGCAACGTAGCGGAAAATATAATCATACTATGTAAAAGTAATATAGACACATTATTACTGGGATGATGTATAATCACATCATGGCAATCAGAGTGCTGTAACTCAATAATATTACAGTAAATTACAATATTTTATTTCTAAGTTACAGTAGGCTGCTGTAATATTATTGTAAATTGTTGTGAATTTGCAGTAATGAAGTAATGAATTACTAAATTACTAGTGCAGTGTTTTTCAACCTTGGGGTCGGGACCCCACGTGGGGTTGCCTGGAATTCAAATGGGGTCGCCTGAAATTTCTAGTGATTGATAAAAATTAAAACTTACTACTAAAAATATATATGGTGAGTTGAGAGAGACAGTCACAATCCATAAAAGACATGACAAACTGTGAAGCTGAAACTGAAGCACTGT
>JAPQRP010000024.1:23620557-23640751 GCA_037367295.1 Apogon hyalosoma | reverse complement strand
TTCTGTCTGTTTTAGTCACATGATACACACAGGAGTTAGTACTTGATTGCATAACCATTGTTTTTGATTACTTTTGAGGGTCTATAAATTTTTTCCGCTACTGTATACACAGAGCTTTTAGCCTGTTGTGTAACATAAGGAAGGGGCATACAGCAAGAGTAGGAGGAAGTCTGTGCTTCATTATACTTTCTTTAACAATGCTTTCTTCTTGTTCTAAATATCAACAATGAAACTTTTGAAATTGAAATAGTGATCTTCTTTCCTTTCCTCTCAGGTTCTCTTGGCAGAGCTCAAGGGTCGTGGAGAGTACTTTGCAGTGAAGGCTCTGAAAAAAGATGTAGTGTTGATGGATGACGACGTGGAGTGCACTATGGTAGAGAAGCGAGTCTTGGCTTTAGCTTGGGAAAACCCCTTCCTCACACACCTTTACTCAACCTTCCAAACCAAGGTAGTCTCCCTCCACCTTTTCCCATTTTAATCCACTGTTACTTGACTCTGTAATGCTTAAAGTGAAACTTGTCAATAGGAACATCTGTTCTTTGTGATGGAGTATCTGAATGGAGGAGACCTGATGTTTCATATTCAAGAGAAAGGCCGCTTTGAACTCTACAGGACCACGTGAGTCACATCAGTCACACAGATATAAAGAAATGCAGACCTGCTGTAACAAATCATACAAGCTGCCATCATTATTCAGCACTCACATACTCTTCTACTTACACTGAGTTCACAATGATTGAAAGCAGATACTAATAATGTATACTGTCTCTGTATAACTCTCTTTGTGCCTTTCCAATAATGTTTTTTTTAATTTCACATAATATACTGGACCCAGATGGGTTGTGGCTGTGGTTGTTTCCATTAGCTGCTGCTCAGTTGCAGACTACCTTGTAAGGAGTGAACAGCTCTTAGTGGCTGTGTACTGTTTGTAATGGGAGATATCAGTTACTACCACCCACCTCTTCACTGATCACTCTGTGGGAATCCCTCCAGAAAAGAAAAAAAACAATGGCACACACACTGAAAAAAGTCAGATTTGGTTGCACCTGTTTATCTGGCAAATTAAGTTTTAAGAGTTCTCACATTTACAAACTGAGACAAAAGTGAAAGATTTTTTAGCATGAGTTGTGAAACTCAAAGGAACAAGCAAAACATTATGAAAATGCTAAAATATATTATGTATTAAACCTTTTGTGATTCCTCCTTAAAAGACAGTAGTATGCACGAGGGTTAAAACAATTTTTTGAAATATTAGTGGACTGTGATTTAGAAGTGAAGATGATAAATATAACAAAAAACAACATACCATAATAAATGAAACACTGGTACTACAGGCTACAAGTCGTATCTACCACGTACAAATGAACATACTTTTTTTTTTAATAGACTCGTTCCTCAATCACAAAGTCTATCAGATAATTGTAATATGATTTGTTCTGCTGATTGCCTGGCTCTGTTATCCCAAGTATTTATACTTTGTGAAATGCTGCAACTTTTGAATAATACTTTGAGTAGCCTAATAACCTTTGAGTGAATGCAAGGTGTGCACTTATAAATGCTTTAAAGATAATACACCAGTAGAATCCTGTATGTGGAGCATTTTTCCTTTGAAGCTATCTGCAGGGTTCAATAGACTCATGTTAAGTTTCCTGTAGTTACACTGGCTCTGTGTCGTACCCATCACATGACAGGAGTAATTCCCTTTGCACACACTGACACTTGATATAGTGTTGGCATCCACTAAAATCCTCCTCACTCAGTGACTGTATTCAGCTCGGAAAATTTACCCTCCATGAGTGAGGAAGAACAGTACACTGTGTTCATCATCTTTGAATGCATTTGATTAAAAATAAATGTGTTTGCATGTATGTTTACATATGAGTAAAATATAATAAATATCTGGGTTTGTTACTGTACCAGTTGTCAGAATGTAATGGAAAGTATTTCCTGAATTTTGGTTATGCAATGTGCACCCTAAGGCAGTGGCAGAGCTGCAGAGTTTCCGGTGACCTCCGGTGATCTTCACAAAGGCCCTGTTCTCCCAGAAGCTATAGCTAACCTGTTGACCCAGTGCTTTACAGAGTTCAGTCTGTCGGCTCAGCTTTCCTCACATACTGAGGCACAGCACAAACCTTAATTTGCAGGATTTAGTCTGTACTTCTTTATAAAACAGCACTAGAGCCTGACAGATGCTAGAATGTTGGGGCTAACGTTAGTATAAGGGAGTGAAAAATTTCTGATATTGATATTTGGTCTATATGTATAAAACTTAAGGCAAGTGTGGTTATGAAACATTTGTAATGAAGGTCAGTGTTAAATTTAATAGCAAATTTTAATTTTGTTTTAATTATAGCCTTTTCACTAAAATGTAATTTACAGTAGTTTTAGTCATATTTTAGTCATCTGAATTGAGTTTAGTCAAGTAAAAGTAATAAGCTTTTACTCTAAATCTATGGTAGATTAAGGTGACTAAAGTGAAACAGGTTGGTTAAAGTGTAATGCATTATTTGTGTATTTCTCTATAGAACCCAAACTCATTATATGGTCCTTGAGAGAACACGTGTACTAGTTAACATCTCTATTACACAAAGAGATGCTTTCTGACTGGATCTCTTCTCAAATCATCTAGATTGCCCAGTTGTTACATTTTCATTTTTATTCATTGAAAAAAAAAATGTTTGTATAGGTTTTGTCATCAGAAATTAGCATTTATTTAGTTATTGTGTGATTTTTGTCAATGAAACAAATTGTACTCCCTTGTATCTTCCTTACATAGTACTATGTAAGGGAGTTAAGGATATTTTACAGTTTAATAGTAAACTTAATTTTCCCAAATAAGTGATAACAGTGCACTGAATATTGAACTCAATTTAGTATCAATAATTTGAATAACCTTTGCTCAAACACTACTGTGCTTACTGTATCTATAACATGACAATAAATGTTACATTATTTTTTTGTGTAACATGATTTTGGTTGACACGGTGGTGCAGTGGATAGCACTCGTGCCTCACAGCAAGAAGGTCCTGGGTTCAATTCCAACACCAGTCGACGGGGTGGGACGTTTCTGTGTGGAGTTTGCATGTTCTCTGTGTCTGCGTGGGTTCTCTCTGGGTACTCCGGCTCCCTCCCACCATTCAAAGACATGCACTGATAGGTTAATCAGTTAATCTAAATTGCCCATAGGTGTGAATGTGAGAGTGATTGTTTGTCTCTATATGTCAGCCCTGCGATAAACTGGCGACATGTCCAGGGTGTACCCCACTTTCGCCTATAAGTGGCTGGGATAGGCTCCAGCGACCTTTGCGACCCTAGTGAGGATAAAGCAGGTTCAGAAAATGAATGATTTTGGTTGATTTAGACATATACTCATATAGCTGTGATAACCCAATATCAACCTGTAAGCAGCATCACAATATATGTGAATTAATCTATAAAAAAAACCCAAAACATCTGATCGTGTTTAATTAGAGCTGCACAAAAAATGACTTTCAGTGAGATGGAGAAGATAAATCCTTACAGTCTGTGCAGCCTGTGTCATTTAGTCATTTTCAGTTAGAGCCCAGTTACTGCGTTTGTATAGAGTCAACTCTATCTTCTCTCCGGACTCTGTTGTTTCACCTGACACACATGACGAGAGAAGCAGGTCAGAGAAAGGCTAATCTTTCAGCTCGCAGCAGCGCTCAGGTATCACATTATGAGAGCATTATTCACCTGTCTCCTACTCCATACAAATGTCCTCCTCAATTATTTAAACCTTCACTGAAATGAGTCTGCAGTGGCACCCATGTTCAGCTGCCAAATCAGTGACGAGACAGCAACAGCACAAACGTGTAGCCTTCTATCACAGACAACTGGTTGATATGCCTGTCTGTCTCATCTTTTTTCTTCTCAGGTTCTACTCTGCTGAGATCATTTGTGGTCTTCAGTTCTTGCACTCCAAAGGGATCATCTACAGGTCAGAGCAAAAATCCATTTTAAAACAACAATTACAGTGTAGACATTTAAATCACCACCACCACCACTGTAATGTCTTTCACATTTGTCACATTTTTTTTAACATCTAAGTAGTGTTTTGCTCTTATCAAAATGTTGACTGGCTTCCAATCCTTCAGAAGACTGATCTAAGTTAAATTGCAAGTGTAATGTGAGAATAAAACTGCAGAGGCTTTAAAGTTGTTTGGTTAGGTAATCCCACACATTCTGACACCTTTTTTTTTTTTTTTTTTTTTTTGAAAGTTTTAATATTATTGTGTGGTAATGCTGTTGTGAGAATGGACTGTTTCGAATACTGTCCCTGTGGGTGCAGTCCAAGAATGCAGAGGAAGCATAGATACTCTGAAAAGGAAAGCATGCATCTTGCATTTGATGCAGTAACAAAAGCTGGGTTACAAACAGCAGATAATCTTATTGTACTTATGCGACTGAATCTTATTTAAAAGCAAAGTAAACACATTTACAAATCAGAATAAACAAATAGTTAATCATAAAACTTCAACGTGATGGATTAAAATCTAAGTCTTATGAATGTGGAAAAAGCATTTACTGTGTTTTATTCATCTACATTTCAAATGGCAAAATATTTTCAAAACCTTATGTCTGGATTCACATGTTAAATTTATTTGCCTTTATACTGTGCATTTTGTTTGTAGAGATCTTAAATTGGACAATGTGATGCTGGATCATGAGGGCCACATTAAGATTGCTGACTTTGGCATGTGTAAGGAGAATGTGTTTGGAGAGAATCGTGCAACGACTTTCTGTGGTACTCCTGACTACATCGCTCCAGAGGTAAAAAGCTTCAGATCATACACAAATATGGAAATATATGTGCATTTATCACTCTGCATACAGGTAAATATTAATAGGTCTGTCATTAATTTGTCTGGGCTTTTTGTTGTTTCTTTTCTTTCAGATCCTGCTGGGACAGAAGTACTCATTCTCAGTTGACTGGTGGTCTTTTGGGGTCTTGTTGTATGAGATGCTGGTTGGACAATCACCTTTCCATGGGGATGATGAGGACGAGTTGTTTGAATCAATCCGAATGGATACTCCTCACTATCCTCGCTGGATCAACAAGGAGGCGAAGGACCTGCTGGAACGGGTCTGTACCATTAATTTGATCTGGAATTATGATTCATATTTGATTTACAGTTTAATGAGGATTCCATCTCATGGTCCTGTATGAAAAAGGAAAACACTAAAGATTGTTTGAATGGTACGTCCTGCTCTTTTATAGCTGCTTGTTCCTTTCTTACGTTTACTTGGTCTTCTTGCAGTTGTTCGAGAGAGACCCTACACGAAGGCTAGGAATTGTGGGTAATATTCGCTTACACCCCTTCTTCAAGAGCATTAACTGGCAGATCCTGGAGAGGAGGGAGGTTGAACCACCTTTTAAACCCAAAGTGGTACGTTCCACACACTCAGGTTGACCAGTGTTAAACCATTTACACATATGAAGTGCAGATGAAAAGTGTCTTGACATCAGGTCCACTGCACAGTCGTTCTCACAAATGTTCAGTTAAGTTCTATTTATTTTTATTGTTGCATTTCAGAGACTTCACTAAAGCACATAATGAATATATTGAATATAAAACTATTCTCTCAATTTTTTCCCTTTACTTGACAGTTGTTTTTACGTAACTATTACCAATAAGTTCATAATGCCAAATTTTACAGTGTTTAAGCAACATTCTCAACCACAGGAGAATATCTGTGTGAGACACATTTTCTATTAGTGGATATCCTCCATTTTGTTTAGGTGAGGTGTGGCATATTGTACAGCATACAATAAGGGGAAGAATTATGTATTTATGTACATGTTTAGATATTTCCACAATGTGAAAAATGTTCATGATCCAGGACAGATGTTTAGTTGCCACATTCAGATTTGTTTTTCAAAATAGGTAAAATTCTGATTCCAACTTCTGTCAATAGTACATTAATGCTACTTTTAACTGGCAAAGTTTTAATCCATGCGGGTGATGAGCCAAATCTTAGTATTCATAGAACAGTTGTCACTGGAAATGTGTATAAATTTGCATTTTCCTTTTGTGATTTTGTGAAAATTGGGTTAAAATTTAGGATTGAGGGGATGACGTAATGACCAGCATCCCCGCCCCATTTTGCCATTTTGAATTTACAGTCGCCAACAGTCCCATAGCAGCGTGTTCATTGCTTTTGTAAATTGTCTGTAAAATCCGTCTGATCGAAGATGCCTTGGAGTCAGTTGGACGTCGGTGAACATCAGTAGCTCGTAGGGTCTATATCCTTCATATCTCTGATCTTCTCCAAATACCTTTTGCTTAGCAGTCGTGTTGAGCTTCTCTCAATAGGGACACCTTGCTTTTGCCGCCACCTTATCCATTTTTTTTTCTTAAATTTTGATTTATACGGCTCTTTCCTGCATGTCTGTACAATGCTGTTGCCCATAGCAACCGATAGCTTGTAAGTTCAAAATGGTGCAGCCTTCTAGATATGTCATGTGATATGATATATGCTTCCTGCTTCACACATGGGCTCAAAAACTGGAAACCATCTGTGTTAATTCTGTTTAAAGGTTGATTCAAATGTTTACATTCACACATGCAGGTCCTCCAGGTAAAGTCTTTGAAAATTTCAGGGTCACAGTCTATGTGTGACTGATTAGATGCAGATAAGTGTGTGTATGCCTCTGTTTATCATTTTGTTGAGATATGTTTGCTTTTAATTACAGAAAGCACCTAATGACTACAGCAACTTTGATCGGGAATTCCTCAGTGAGAAGCCCCGCCTCTCCTACAGTGACAAAAACTTCATAGACTCCATGGACCAATCAGCATTCACTGGTTTTTCATTCATAAACCCCAAGATGGAGCACCTTTTAGAAAAATAACTGTTTTTACAGTATTCAGATGTACTGTAGGTTACATCCTTGCTGCTTGTGGGACAGTTCAGTTATTCTGTCATGTAATTAAAACAATCAAATGAGCTGTTCCACAATCAGTGTCTGTGTGACCTTTTGTAAGCACAAACTATTACCTTTGGTACACGTAGAACTGATATAAGTAGAGACAGGCCCTCTTACTGTACATATTGATGTGACCGTGTTTGTGTGCATGCTTTTTTGTCTAGGATGTAAAGGCCTGTATGAGTAATAATATAAGGGTGTGATGCTGAAAATACTCACATCCACTTGACGTCACTTCTGCCATCTGCAGTCATTTTGTGTCCCACTTAGTAACATTCAGTTCAACCCAGCTCGGGTTAAAGATTCATGAAAAGGGAAAGAAACATACTTAAACATGTACTGTAAACTTCAAATGTAGACTGTATGAACCAGTCAACTGCATGTATAGGTATGTCACGACAAACACCTATTCATCTCCTTCACCATATTAATGAATGTAATCTCTTTCTTAAATGTCTGAATCCTTTCCTGTGACTGGATAAATCATGTCTTGCTGAAAATTACTAACTTGTATTTGTGAAGTTGACTAAACAGTGCCATGTAAAGAACAAATTTAAGCAGAGGAACGGTTTATCTATCTGCAGTTAAACGGTCCTCTGAAAGGACAGAGAATAATGGATGCAGACAGGTGCAAAAGTAAAAAAAAAAAAAAAAAAGGTACACCACTTTAAAATAATGAGTGATAAAGTTATAGAGATGCTGTATATAGACATTGTACATGGTTATTGTTGTATTATGTATATTGGTTAGCTAAGGATGTACTTTTTTACTGTCTCCATCTTTTACATCTGATTAAAAAACCATCAACTCCCAAGACTGACTTGACTGATTGTGGAATTTTCTCAGTGTTTTCCTATAATAAGAGCATAGTTATATATCTAAACCAATATAACAATAAAATATAGCTGTGAAATGCTAATGTATTTAAGTGCATTAATTAATATGACAAAAACTCATCAGATGGTCATCCAAATTGCACTGTAGGTGTTAGAAATTTTCCTTTTTTTTCTGAAAACCCTTGGACTGATCTGTCATGTTGACTACAAATTGTGTTAGTTTGTTTTTGACAGCAGCAGCTGACAACAGTTTCACTTTGAGGTTCATTTATTAACTGTTCTAGAGAATTCAGTGGTAGACCTCCATTTACTTATGGGCTGAAAAAATACTCCACCTCCTTATATTTAAATCCACTCTGTAATACTTAATGGACTCTTAGATGTATAACCACAAAGCTTTAACTAGGGCTAGGGTTGTTTTTAGCTTGGGATGTAAAGCTCTGGATTGGCCTTTCGGACAGTATAAAGCTTTGGAATTAATTATTAGACCACTGGGTTTTTGCCATAGATATGACTTTAAGGCCATCAGATTTTCCTGTCTGAAAATGTGAAATATAAATATGGGAATCAGAATAGCTTCATTGTTAATTGCAGAATTAGTAATAAAAATGCAATGAAATTTGTACTGCGCCATATCTGAGTTGAAATTAATCAATAAATACTTAAAACAACATAATCACACAAAATAAATATACAGGCATATAAACAAGGAACCTGGAAATGTTTATTCAATAAATTAGCATTTACATTAATGACATCAATTTTCTGAATAAAAAAATATACACACATTAAGAGTATATAATGTTGAACAAACAATCCTGAAACAATTAATATTTCAGTAAATAGAGTATCAAATGGTCATTCCGAATGGATTTTGTACTAAAATTGTACAGAAAATCACAGTTGGTAAATGTAAATAAATAAATAAATAAATAAAACTTAACATTCATGAACGTGTTGCGCGCTCTAGCGGTACCATGGGGACACGACGCTCAGCTCTGTTGACGTCACCACGTAACGTCTGTCCGCAAAGTGTGTACGGAAGTAGATCTTTAGCTGTTTCTACCTTCTTAATGTTCTCCTACAAGAGCCACCTCACTCTTCACAATGATAGTCGGTAGCGTCAGCGTTTATTTTATAATGATGTACTCTATCATTCTGTGAAAGAAAGTAGTCTACTTAATCAACACTCTCAAACTCCAACGAGTCGAAGAAAGTTTAGAATGAGGTCTCAGGATGTTCTGAAGGATGCCTCCACTCTGGCCTCCTATAATGTGTTACTACAGGTAACAGAATCCTACCGATAACACAATAATACTGTGTTTCTGTGCAAGATTTTCAGTAACTTTAATACATTGCTGGTTTTACTTTAGGTGATGTTCCGTGTGCTCACCTTCTTACTGAATGCCTTCACACTGAGGTTTGTGTCCAAAGAGTTGATCGGAGTGGTCAATGTAAGGTAAGATAATGAGAGCACATTGATTGAAGATACGAGAGAAGCACAGATTTACTATATTTTATTGCATTTGATGCCGGAATAACACCTGTGTCCTTGTGTTTATATGTAGGCTCACACTACTGTACTCTACATTAGTATTCCTGTCCAGAGAGGCTTTCCGGAGAGCCTGCCTGAGTGGAGGATCTGGGACAAACCACAGCTGGAGACAAGTTGTTAATTTACTGTGGCTAACGTGAGTGGATTTTTGCAAAATTACTAATATATGTGGTTGTATTTATGCTTCAAAATCAAAAATAGACAATAAGATTGTCTGTAAATCTTGCAGCAGTAAAAGTTCCAATGAATGTTTGGAGAGAACATGATCCTAAATATGATACATGAATGTAGCACCTCTGGCAAAATGAGCTGCCGAATATCTGCTTCCTTTAACTCCATCCTTTGTTGTTCGGGAAGGTGGCCCTAGGAAACAACCAGAATTGTATTACTAAAGGATGCGAAATCCATCTCACTCTTATAATCATTATCCACTATTAAATCAACATTTGCACATGAAAAGTTACCATGTCTTTAAATTTAAATATGTGTTACCTGTAGACAGAGATTGAAACCACAGGGAGTGAAAGACAACAGTACAGTTCTAAACTGAATAGTCTCAAACAAATGTTTTTCACATTTCCATTTGACATAGACCATTTACAACATGAATGAACATAATGTTGGCACAAATGGAATGTAATACTGAGGCACAGTGTTTTATGTGGTCCAGTCTGTCTATATTGTCCCTCTTTCACCCATCAGGTTACCTCTGGGTGTATTATGGTCCATCCTTTTGGTCTGTGTGTGGCTGTGGCTCCTGGAGGCCCCAGACCCCCAGACTGTACCCTACTACGGCCCTGCTGTGGTGTTGTTTGCCTTTGGGGGGGTACAGGAGCTTCTGGCTGAACCACTGTGGGTCTTGGCTCAGGCTCACATGTTTGTGCGACTGAAAGTGGTCGCTGAGAGCCTAGCGATGATTGCTAAGTGCAGTATAACTGTGGTGCTGGTGGTGTTTGCTCGTCAATGGGGCCTTTACATCTTTTCTGCTGCTCATGTAAGAAAATGTCCTCTGTTCTGCATATTTACCATTATTTCCTTCATATATATACTGACTTTAACTTACGGCCCTCTCTTAGATTGTTTACACAGGATTCCTGGTGCTGTGTTACACTGTTTACTTCCTTCACTTTTTGGGGTCTAAAGAGGCAACTAAGAAGAGTTTTCCATTGCGTAATGTTGGAGATCTGCTTCCCTGCATAGTTGATGGAGAGGTAAAAGGACTCTGCAACTTAGTCAATCAATCAATAAATCCATCAGTGGCTTTATTAGTCCCCACTTGGCTGTACAACGGTGGGATGGATACATTTAGCACTTGTAAAATGTGTGGTATATATGGAGACACAATGTGAAAATAAGTATCTTTTCTTCATAGTTCCACACAGTTTACATATCAGAGCTATAAATGAGTGTTTAAATCTGTTTATTTTAGCTAGTGAAAGTCTTCAAGCATACTAGATGAGAAAAACAGAATTGTAGATATAAACGATTATTTATTTTTCTCACAATAGCAGTTTTGTCCAGTATGTTTAAAATAATCTAAAGCCAAAAATAAGTCAAATAAATGTTAATTATTAGTAAAAATAAAGGCAATAAGATTTAAAAATGGTGATGTAGGATGGCAGTTTTCCAAATATATGGGATGGAGTCTGCACTCTTACTGCTTGTCTGCATGATTGCTGTTTGTTATAAAGTGCTTTATACTTATTTTTCTGGAGCTATAACTTATTGGGTACATTTTTGTCATAGTAGATTGAAACAGAAAAAGAATGTAACAACATTGTCATTAGAGACCTATTAACCAGTTTCAGTATTAATGACCTGTTGTTCATGCCCACAATGTATCTATTGAGAGATAATATGTGTTGTTTCTGTTCAGAGACTAATATTCCTCATTGGTTGGTGTTTGTAGCCGCTGATTGACTGGAACTTGGCGCAGCTCACGTGGAGCTTCTTCAAGCAGTCGTTCCTGAAACAGATCCTCACAGAGGGAGAGCGTTACGTCATGACCTTCTTGAACGTCTTGAGCTTTGGAGACCAGGGAGTTTATGATATTGTCAACAACCTGGGCTCCATGGTGGCACGCTTCATCTTCTTACCTATTGAGGAGAGCTTCTACATATTCTTTGCTAAAGTTTTGGAGAGAGGCCGTGATGTTGAAAGTCAGAAAAGGGTCTGAACCTCAAAACATGCACAAACATTTATAAATGTTTAGGTAGGAATAAGTAGTTTGTCATTATTTATGGGTTTTTGTCTGCAGGAAGAAGTTTCCATTGCTGCTGAGGTGCTGGAGTGTCTGCTGAAGCTGGTGCTTGTTATCGGTCTGATTATCACAGTGTTCGGCTACGCCTTCTCTCACCTGGCTCTGGACATGTATGGTGGCTCTCTGCTAAGCAGCGGAGCAGGTGAATGAACTGACAGTTAAACCACAAGGTCAACACAGGCTGAATAATACATGGGAAAGAAATCCCACTGACAGATGTTGGATCTGTGTTAAACAAACATGTTCTCTTTATTCAGAAAACCAAGTATTTCATCACTTTTTAATCAGATTGAAAGAATAAGTGTTGTTTCCCTGCAATAAAACCCAATAACAATTTAGATAAATTGTCCACTCCTAATCAATGCTAACATAAAATATAAGACCTTGCATACCAGTTTTCTCTGATAATCTTGTATATACTTTTGACAAAGGACCCACTTTGCTGAGATGCTACAGCTGCTACGTCCTCCTGTTGGCTGTAAATGGTGTAACAGAGTGCTTTGTCTTTGCTGCAATGAGTCAAAAAGAGGTTGACAAGTAAGAATGTTGATGTAATACCAAACTATCTATCCAACAGGATAAACCTGTCTGTTAATGTGGTGTTTGTGTTGCATCCTCAGGTATAATCTGGTCATGCTCGGCCTGTCTGTGTCATTCCTCTTCTTATCCTATGTGCTGACATGGTGGGCTGGTGGTGTTGGCTTCATAATGGCCAACTGTCTTAACATGGGCCTCCGCATTTTGCACAGTCTGCTTTACATACATCGATACTTCCGGTCCAGTCAGTGGAGGCCTCTGCAAGGTCTGCTGCCCTCTCCACTCACACTGCTGGCTCTGGTAGTCAGTGCAGTCATCACAGCGTTGTCTGAGGTAACACATCATATTATATGTACTTTTTATTTAATTATCATGCATGACAAATGTGTAGTGTGTTGTTTTCATTCACGTCCATCTGAATTTTCCCCTTTTCCACCAAAAAGAATTTGCTGCTTGTTTGGTGCTAGTGGAGCCAGTGTTTAACTGATTCCAGCCTGGTGCCTCCAAAGAACTAGTTCGCTTTTCTATAAGCCATGAGCCCAGAGCCCTATAAAGAGAGTTACGACATACTTTGATGTCACTGCTCCGGTGATCATATGGTTCATGTAAGCCCGAATAGTTCCAAACAAGCCAAATCTCTGTCATGTTCTTCTATGGGACAAACAGCAGTGAACATGGTAAATCTCAAAATAAACCACACATAACTGTTGTTGCACTACTGTATGTATCATTGTGTCAATCATATTTTTGAGTAGTGGGGTTGACCACTGAAAGCAGTGCATTTATTACTTTGAAAACTTAATTTTGGGGGGAAAGGTTTGTGTTAGATTGAGTAGGCTACTTGGATGAGTGGTGTTAACTTTACAAGTTCATTCATTCTGCAATTGTACTGTACTCGTAAGGAGAATTTACCATTTTTAAGATATATTATTATAGGACAGTGGTACAAGCAGAAGACAGTGGTTAGCTGTGAACACTGTGTGCCTGCCAAACTCTGCTCTCCTGATAACACACACAATAAGGCATTAACCAGCAGATAGCATAGTGGCTAACATAGCATGCTACCATTAGCACAGATGCTAAACATTAAAAACTCAACATTAGCAAACTCAACAGAATTCTTAAAGCATGAGTCATATCTTACAAACACCAATTTACAGAAGTTTCTCTTCCTATAGCTCATGAATAATAACTTATGAAATGTTATTGGCACAGCTTAGCTCTACAGCAACTCTCCTCCTAATTAGCATATTACCTCAGCTGACAAACTGAACCAAACACCACCAGATTCAGCAAAACAACTGAAATAAAACCAGCTGATAACAAAATTTGTGCTAACGTTACCTTATCTTAAAAACTCCATAATTTGTGGTTATAGTGGTTAAATCTCAACTGCTGACAATATCTTATTAACTTAGCACTGGAATTGCTAGATCAGCTGCAATAGAAATTATTGTGTTCTGACGGCGTTACACTCAATGTTGGAACTATTGGCCCCTCCATAACCCGGAAGTAGGTCCATATTTCATCCGCCATTTTTTACAGCGGGAGTCTATGGAAGTTTCGTGACTTATGAGTTAAGCAGAACTAAGTCAGAGCCATGTCATTATGTCAAAATGTGGTCATGTGACTAGGTCTGGCGTGGGAGAGATGCTCGCTTGGAAGCAAGTGCTGGTCTTGTCTTTACAAGCCTATTTTCCAATCCAGAGGCAAAAACACAAATATTCACTCTGTGGCATTTGTGATAAACAGATATCTGAGTTTATAATGCAAAGATAGTCTGTAAACAGATAATTAGTGAGGTCTGCAGAGCAGTACTGTTACCCAAGTTTATGTGAGGCATAGGAAAACACCGACAAAATTAACTTTATGCATTTCAAATGGGTTTATTTACTGATGTAAAGAAATAGGCTCAAATTTAAAAACTTTACAAAGCGGAAGAAAAATCCATGTGCTGTTGCTGTGTGAATCTGCCTCCTCGTCCATGGGCAACAACTGTAAAGAACAAAACAAAGAAACTGTGCTTTAATTTGACATGTTCTCCCCAATGTGGACAATAACCCTGTCTACTGGAACACGGCTCAGTTCTGCCTTTTATGAACCCACTGAGGAAACATCATTTTGGAGACAACACAGAAATGTTGTTAGCTTGTTGTTAGCATACCAGTGGCTAGCATTTAAACAGACTGATCTCATGAAATCACACTGTATGTCACGCCAGTTCTTATGACATTTGGCATGCTATATGTACGCATTTTCATCCTTTCATGTGTTACTCAATGCCATTTGATCACGAGTCAATGTACGCCAAGATCTCAGGTTTACATATCCGTAACTGCTAACCCTTACCTGCTGATCGCGTGGTGTTTGACGCGGCGTGACCATACATGTGGAAAGCTTATCATGTGGCGTGTTATCTGTACGCAATTCATGACGTTGCGTTTTAACATCCGTAACGTTTGTAGCTCGCTTTAATCCCTACAGTGGACTTTTTGTGAGCCATTAACCATGCATTTGAGAAACAAAACTTACCAGTATCATTTGCCTCTGAACAACGGACTCGTCCACAATCAAAAGCCGCCAGTCCATGTCTGCTGTGGCCCAGTTCAGTGCACTGGTGGTCTGATTCACTGGCCTGTTCCCTCAAACCCAGTCCAACAGGACAAAATGCGGGATTCTTTTCGTTGGGCCGCTGCATCCAAGCTGTCTTTTGAGGTCGGTGGAAGCTGGTCCAGGGTCTGCTCATAGCTGTCTCTCTCTGTATTTTTCGAACACCGGCTTTGTTCGGGAAGCTTACTCCAACTGGTCTTGGACTTCAGATGAAGCCCACTAAGTCTCCTCCTCAGTCCACTGCTGCTTGTTTTTGGCTTCTATAACTCTTTTTCTAAAAACTATTAACTAAATTATGTTTTATCTCAAATGCCACAGAGTGGATATTTGCGTTTTTCGCCTCAGGATTGGAATATAACCTTATAAGGAGAAGACCAGCACCTGCTTCTGAGTAAGTGCCTCCCATGCCACACCCACAGTCACGTGACCACATTTTACGCTGACGTAATGACGTGGCTCCGCCTGGCTCATGGCCTATGGAAAAGCAAACTGGTTCTTTGAAGGCACCAGTTTGAAACCAGTTTAACACTGGTTGTAGCACCAGCACTGAACTAGCACCAGGTGCTTGCTGACGGAGAAGGGGTAGGTTTTAAGAAACTTGATGTGTATATCGACTGGGCAGCTCTCTGGAACGCTGTAGTTCTTTGTAATCTTTTTGTACTATCTTAGGAATTTTTGAAATGGCACTTAAAAATCCACTGTGATGTAAAACTACGCTGTTCATACACGTAACACTTCCTAAGTTCCTCTAACATTACAGTCGATAGAAATAATTTTTGATTCTTGATATTTTGAAAACTTGTTGAATCTCTGAGATAAATATTTATTTTAAAGGTTTCATCTACAGTTTGTCACTACTCTTGAACTCACTGAGCTGAAGGGTATGAATCATTGAACATGCAACATTTCCTTACACTGTGAACCTCTCATACAGATCAGACTAACATTTCAACTTCATGTTTATCAGAAGTTTGTCAAAACAACTGGGACCTTGAAGGTGTGCGTTTGAGTTCATGTAGCTTTTCAAGTGTAATTCTGATAATATTGATGAGAATTCTTCAGAAAATTGGACATGAACTAGACATTAGTATTAACTATAGAAATTCATAGAGAGAAATCACATAACTAAAATACACAAATAAGTGAAATGACACTGGACAAAAGTATTGATCACATTAACTAACAGTTAGTGGAGAAGCCTTTGTTTACAATCACTGTTCCCTGCATGAAGAAACTAAAACTGATTTTTCTCATCCTTTAAACACATTGTCTGCTCATTTGAGGAGATCTGTTTGGTGGTTAGAGTCTTACATTTCCAGTGACTGACTGGACCATATCAACGGCTTTATTTTGCGTCATGTTCTGCTGCTACTACTTTGCTTTCTTCCTCCAGAACTCAGCAAGAGTTTCCTTTTCATGTGTTAATACTCATGTTTGGTCAAAATATCATGTAAACAGTTGAATTACAACATTGGTAAATGAAATACAACGTTACAGTTGTTGGACTTATTTCTCCCACTTTGTTTCCTGTGTTAATTTTTTTCTATTCTGATTTTGATTAACCAGGTTCTGTCATCTGATTGAATAACTTCAGCATCTGTATTCTCTTGTTTCAGGGTGTTTTCTGCTGTGACAGCGGCTGGTTTTTCAGATTCGTCCATATCGGCGTGGGAGCTGTGTGTCTGCTCATTGTGCTTGTTGCAGTGTTTTTCACAGAGACACGACTTATTCAGTTCATCAGGACTCAGCTCTTGCCCCTGTACAGAAAGAAACACAGCTAAATCCGAAAGGAAATGGGTGTACTGGACCAGAAGAAACCATCTGCTTAAGACCAAACAGGAATGACAAGAAAGAACAACTTTTTCAAAAGAGACCTTGATTTTTACCTGTGAATGTATTTTTATGTTTTCAGTGGATCATTTTTCCTTTGGAGAGCAGAAGTATTGGAATACCATTGGGCTGTTTTGGGATTAGATTGTGGGTGAAAAAAAGGTGAATATATTTATATTTCAGTTTACAAGTTGTTTGACAAAAGTAAAGAACTTCATTTTTATTTGTGACACAAAATAAAATGATAAAAGTACCTGAAAGAAGCCTAATTTAATTCTTGAATGTAAAAAAAAAAAACAAAACTATTTTTTAAATACTACATGAGAAAGAAAAACAAATTTTTTTGGTGACTCAAATAAAATCTGCAACAAATGATCAGCTGGTCTTTTGCTATGCATGTTGGTTAGAGGTGATATCCAAATAACCTTTTCTTAACATAAAGAGGTCTGGACCAATGACTGGACTCCCTAAAGGCTAAATAATGATGTAATTATGGAAAATGAACAGGAAGGGGTGGGAACTGCATTCTTCTGTGAAACAGTGTGTTCGCTTTTAACATGTGCAAAGCTGAATGTCTGGCATGTTTTCAAGTTTTCTTCAAACTGTTTCTTGCATATTTTAATGAGTCCAGTTTCCTTGGCTTTCTTACCATATGTCATACAGTCATTCTGTGACTTAAGTCAGGATGGGAAGTTTCAAAAGGACAGATGTTACATTTCACTTTACACAGCTGTGGAATTTATTTGGATGTATAATTTGTGTTAATGTGTAGCCATGACCTCATCATTGTCTTGTGAAGCAGCAGAGAAAAGCCAGAGGGAGAGAGACAGAAAAGAGGAGGAGTCTGGACAAGTTACATCATTTATTAGACTAAACAGATTTATTGTCCAGAGGAGAATCATAGGATCTACAAGCTGAAACGACACGTAAGGTTGACAGCGTGGAAAATTCACATCAGTGTATCTTCATCTGCTCAAACAACATGTCTCAAGTAAGGCTTTAGCTTCCAAAACATATTTTATGTAGTTAAAGGACTTCCAGCTGAGATAAGGAGCCAGATGTCTTTAACTTTTCCTCTTCAGCCGGGTCGGGAAGAAGATGAACAAATGCAGCGTCCTGAGGTGACAGAAGAGGACCTGACTGGAGCAAAGAATAAACTGGGTGTAACTGGGCCAGTGAAGAGCAAGACATTTGAAGTAATGGAGGAGTGTGGTAAGCAAAAACACGATGATACTCTTAGATGAAACTGACTGTTCTGTGTGATGTATGTGACTGAGTTAAGATCACATAATGTCAGTGGGTTTGTGTGAGACATGTTTCCTATGATGCACAAGTTTCCACTCCATATACAGACAGGAAAGAGAGGGGAGACTCCTTTCAAACAGTCTCACCCACAGGGATTAAAGTTATTTATACATAACTGTACTCTTACATAACCGCACTCACTGCCACATTAACACAAAATACACAGTTTTGAATGTTTGTTTTTCTTTGTCCACAGAGAAAATGGGTAAAGCTGCTCCGTCTGTGTTCAGTAATGTGAGGTCAGGAGGGGAGACTGTTTTCAACTCACGCTCAGCTCAGCCAATCAGAAAGTAGCAGATGACGTACCAGTACGATCATCAAACAACACCTGCTCCATGTTAAGGGTTTGGATCATCTGTTCTCCTTCACTAAAGCCTCATTTTTCATTTTAACACTTTTTTTCTTATGGCTTGGTTTTGCACTGAAGTGAAATGACTCCTTGTACACAGCACAACAATATATTTCAGTTTGCACATACTGTTTTTTTATGCCTATTTTTGAAGCTGTAGACAAACTAAGCCACAAAACTGTTTCTAAAAAGTTGTATTTTTGCATCAGTGCAGTAAACTAAAACAAATGAGCTCAATAGACACCGATGATGCATTTAGAGTAAAAATGAAAACCGCTGTGGCCTCGATTTTTTTCTGCGAAAGAAATCAAGTTATTTTCAGTAAAATGTGTCATAGATATGTTACATCAACATGCTCAGAGGTGTCATACAGACTTAACAAAATAACATTACGAATAATGGAAAAGTTGATTTTATTTTCTTTAACAACAAAATTGCCAGAGAAAAAATGAAAAACATTTGTGGCAAAAAAAACATACAAGAAAAATTTTGGATCATCTTTGTGTTTTGGAATTAAATTGATTCCTGCATTATAGGAAAGTGGCAGCATTCTTTACCAGAGCAAGTGTGTCCAGCGTTGTTTACGTCACCATCTTTGTTAGCAATTTCTTCAAACATTGTCTTTTGCAAAACTACTGGTCGGATTCATTTTAAATTCTGTATGTATCTTCCTTGGGACAATATACAAAGTCTGTTCACAGTTTTCAGAAATTTTTCTTTTTGAATTTTCGACACATTTTTGAAATACTAATAATTTGCCTTTACTAAAAATGGGTCATATTTTGATGGTTTCTAAAAATGGAAGTGGTTAGAGATATCAATATAGTTACTATTGAGCACTGACAGGAAGTCCTATATGGACTTTCATTTAATTAGTTGAGTTCTCCTCCAGTGAAAGTACCACCCACCTCTATTGGGAGATTGAGCTCCTGTATCCACACCACAGGACTAACACAGTGCCAGAACCTAACAACCTTGCAAATTTAAACTGTGGTGGATTCTTGATAGAACATGCCCGTGAGATACAGGGCCACTGATCCTATTTTTTTCATCTGTGATGCTAAATTGAAATATGTTAGGCAAGGTGTCAAATTTAATTGTGAAACATTATAAAAAATATACATATTTTAAATATTTAATTAACTAAAATAAATGCATTTTGGTCAAGTTTTAATTGTTTCTTGTTTTTTACCCCTCTAATCAGTAAAACAGCAGAATATTTGGTGGAATTATCAAAGCAGTATGAGCATAGGGTCTTGTCAAAACCAAGCATTGTGAAAGTGTTTATGACAGTTTAACCTAAAGTAAATGCAATAGCTGTGTATGTTTATTCCAGAGATGGCGCTCCACATCACTGTTATTGTTTTTACTTTTAGAAAAGATGCCCATGTTTTACAAATCTAAAATAATGAGTGTTTAATTATGTGGTTAACTGTTAGGTATGTAATGTTCCAGTATAAATACAGACAAGAATGGGAATTTATGAAGAAATCTTATGTTTCTTATGATGTCTTACGTGCAAATAGTGATGTCAGTCTTTATGCTGATGCATTGCCAATGTTCCTCTTTGGCCCAGAGCAGTGTGTTCATTTCTTTCCAGAAAGACTGGAATACTAGAGGGCTTGATTATTAAAGGGGAACTTTGCAGGATTTTTACCTTAATTAAATAGTTTCAGAGTAATTCTGATGGTTAAATGGCTTGTTATAGGTTGAATGGCGGCCCTCCGTCTTCTCACTAGTGCCTCTTGGGCCGAATCTGCCACTTGCAACTTCTCAGTACCGTCCCGGAGCCAAGATCTCGTCCAACATCTCGTGTCTCGCGAGAAACGTCACGGTTTGCGGCACTACCACATAAACACACCTCCAGCCAGGTACCACTAGCTAATTGTAAACACAAGCCATCCATGCCTTCATTTCACAGGCGTTTCCAATGGCAGAGCCGGCACAGATAAATCCTCTATAC
>JAPQRP010000024.1:23595321-23618647 GCA_037367295.1 Apogon hyalosoma | reverse complement strand
AGCACTGCTATGGAGCCAATCCAATGGAAGTAGAGCTAACAGGCTCAGACCAGATGGGAATGATATCGTTATATGCTCTGTTGGAATTAACGGTACTTGTCTCAAGCTGTGCAAATAAAGAAAAAAACACACAGAAAGTGGATACATATGCATTCCATTAAGCCTATGCTTCATCAGATCAGAGCTGGTGGGCTGTGGTTACAGCGAGGAGAAAATAAAACTGAAGAATACTGTAAGTGTACATTCAGTTTTCTTTATTTGTATTTGTTGTGTTGCAGTTAATTGTGTTGTGTTACAGCTTTTGTTTTGCTGTGACACTTCTGGGCCACAAAGCACTTCTTCCTCCGTTTCCTTGACAACTACTATGTTATGCTCTACCCGGATGTCTGTCACAGTAAACTGAAATGGAATTTTAGAACTGAATGTGAAAATATATAGTTGAATTTTCAGTGAAGATAAAATATAGTTTCAGAGAAACTGAATTCAATTTCATATTCTTATATTGAGTTTCAAGTTTATTGGACTTAAGTTCAAAACTAATAAATTCAATTTCCAATTATACAATTCAGATTCAGTTTCTGGTGGCACATATTTCAGCCCATAGGTCCTGGTCCTTGTCATCCATTTCCAGCACAGTCAGAAACGTTCTATTTTTCTGGTACTTTGAAGCTGTTGGAGAAGGGAGGCCATTTTTTTCTCTCCCTCTTGCTTCTGTTTGTACAGATTTCTTCATCTCCCTCAACATTCAGCCCACTCCATCTTTAAATCCTTGTGGAGCTGATCAGCTCTGGAGCCTGAAACAGTGTAGCGTCTTTAATTTTTTTTTAATCAGTTTTGGTCTCAGCCTGACATCCTACACTTCTGCTTTTACTCTAAACTCCTTCTCAGCTCTGACCTCAAAGTTCAGATTTTTTTTACCTGAGTTTGCAGTGCAGCTCCTGAAACTCAATTCCTTTGGTGCAGGTGACATCTTTCTTTGTATCTGAGCCCAACTGAAATCCAGTTCCTCTGCCTCCTCTTACTGTTTTTTTAATACATCAGCCCATCTTGTACCTTATGTCCAGGTCACAACCTTTTAAGTTATTGCTGCTACCATTTCCATAAGTCTCTAAAGATACTGTATATTGACTTAAAACATCTATGACCTTTACATACTTGTCTCTAACTAGGATAAGAAGAGAAAATTCTTTGAAATCTTACCCTACCTTACAAATCATCTTGATAGTTAGTTTGAACCATGTGTTCTATTATAACAGGGCCAGTAGCTGTGTCAGTGAAAGTTCAACACATAAATCAAATTACTACAAAATGACAGAGTCAATTTTAATTTTTAGTTTTTTATTCAAAAATGTATTTTCAGACAATGGAATGCATAAAACTCCAAATTAATCAGAACTACTTCAATAAATGATATATGGACAGAACACTAGTCACAAGATGATGCAGACTGAAGCAAACTGAACTGTGTAACAACTGACAGTTGTAAAAGGAAAGATGGGAATCCAGTTTCATTTCATGAATTTATGGTGCTGATCTTGGAGGATTTTGGCGGAGGACTTGGCATCATAAAAGAGCTCATTAATTTCTTCTATCTGCTCCCTCTCTACGCTCTCTTTTCCTTGAACCCGTCCCAGTAGACTGGCCGGGGTCAGCAGCTGGACAGCGTACCTGGAAGAAGCGAGAGCCGTTCAGCACAGAACAGTCCACACACACACTGCATCAGCAACAGTGTGAATCTCTACCTGAGGGTGGTCTTGGTGCCAATCTCTGCCAGATGTGTCAGTGCCTCCTCGCTGATATTAATCCCCTCAGTCTGAGCACGGATCTTGATAATCTGGAGACCACAATATCATAAACACAAAAAACCCCATAATGTTTTCATGCCCCCCAAAGGATGAATTCCTCAATCATTATGAACATTCATAATCTAAAAGTATATGAGCAGAAGTACCGCAACATTTTTCACTCCATCTGTTGGTTATTTTCACCACTTCCATCATATTCACTAAGAAAAAACAAATAATCTAATGAAGAATTTTCTAAGCATTGTGATGATACAGATCCAAAATTAGGAAAAAAAAAAGTTAAATAGTTAAATATCAGAAAGTCATCCCAGGTCCTGAACCCTCCACAAACCCTGATTTCCACTCCTTTTTAATATTTCTCTTCAGTGTAAAGTGAAAAGGTGAAAACCCCTCTATGGAGACCCAAGGGGGTCCTTCACTAGAAAGAACATGACCTTTAAAATGTGGATATACGGCTGATTTTTGCATCGGGAGAAGAAAAAAAAAAAACAAGTTGCATCATTTTTAATGTCCCACATGTAATGTAACTGTACAATCACTGTAGTGTTTGACTTTTTCCTCAATGTGAACCGGGGCCTCAGTTTGACAGTACCTTCTGTATCTTAAAGGTTAAGAGGATGAATTCCTAAAAACTATACTCCACTACTTTTCTGGATCTTTTGACAAGTTTACTAAATTTTCCATGTCTTTCCTGACTATGGGAACCCTCTATATATTACATGTACACACATCTATTGCAATGTCATGGAAGAGGGATTCCTCCTCTTCCATTGTTTTCCCCAGTAGAAAAAACAAGGGTTGACAGAGTGAGATTGTGAATCCCACTGAGTCACTCTGATCAATAAGTAAAAGATCAATAACTAAAATTGACTTGAGGTAGTTCTGACATAGTTAACATTTAACTGCTCCCCCACTTCCTCCTCATTTTGATATATTCCCGTATATCATGTAAACATAGCTAAAGGTAACAACATATGCAGATGGACTGATGCAGAGACCAAAGTGTCTCTCAGCCTCTTCATGAACATCTCAATCATTTTAGACAGACAATAGCAACAGAATCCTCTAGGTTTTTTTTTAATCATCAGATGACAGCAGTGTAGGCCATCATCATGAAGTCTATAATGAAATCATAGCTACTGAACCCCAGACTGACCTGTTTCATCTCCTGCGGTGTGTACAACATGGTTCGGATTATCATCACTCTGTCCAGCAGGTCCAGTGGGATGCCGTGTGGAGAGCTGATGTCCTCTGTTCCCCTGGGAAACAGCCGAAGACAGTTAAAACAAGTTCACAACAACACAAGTTCTGTTTATTTTTTAACAAGGATGCTTCTTCCCATAAATCTGATTAGGACTCTCACCTGACTAAACACTTTCCTCTGTTAGAGGCGAACACAACGATGGGGGCGATGGTGCTCTCGAGGGCCCGGTGGAGGTAGGTAAAGCATTCGATGTCTAGCATATGCACCTCATCCACAAACAGAACACCAGGAACCAATTCAGCAACACCCTGGTCGATGTAGCGGTTCACCACCTTGTTGATCTCACCACGCAGCTTATCTGTAAAAAAAACGAAAAAGACAACACCATAAAACAAAAAAAAAAAAATCCAAAAGGTGAAAAGCTGTGTGTATGGGCTGATTAGTGGATTAAGGCCTAGTAAGGCTCATGTGTGGCGACAGAAAGACGTCTTTTGTTTAGATATTTATTATTATATATTCATATCATAATTGTCTTTGTTGCTGTAGTTGAAAGGTTTGTTTTGTATGCCAGTAGTTATAGCAGTCATGTATTCATTTTTTGCTGCTATAATTCAAAGAGTGCTACAGCTTTAGGAGTATTATGCACTTAGCTTTGATATGTTTCAGAAGATTCACAGTCAAAACCTATACTTTGTTTGGGACTAAAGTTGAAATTTTTTCTCCGTGCTGCTTTTTCATTCTTTATATTTTACTGGATGCTTAAATGGAAAACTTTTACAAAGACTCAACATATAATTGAAAATATAATATGAATTACGCCTGTAAAAAATGTATTCACTGAATTTATATAAAATGCCCTATGTTATGACATATAACATGTATGATTTGGATTATGAAATGACCTTTGAGGAGATTTCATTAATGTCACACAGTCCTATGTCACATGTCCAGTTTCTACCTGTGATCTCTGTCTTTTTGGGCTTCATCAGCTGTCCCATCATAGAAAGAATGTCCTGTCCTCCCTGAAATGACATAAGGAAATAATGAGGATCTTTATGAAAAAAAAAAAAAAAAAAAAAAAAAAACAAAAAAATAGCAAAGGCTTTCTACTTGTTAAGAGTATTACATCTATACCTGCGGTCTTGCATTTGCAACATCCAGGTCGTGCAGAGTGACATCCTGCACGATCTCCTTCTTTTTGTGAACATCTCCTTTGGGTAGTGGCACGTACTCCTCGGCCTCCAGATCAAATTCTGTTGCAAAAGTGTCACATCGACCTTGTCTCTGCAAAGGCACAGCAGCAGATAGTATTCAATATTTTACACAATGATTAAGAAGACTTATGTCTCACACTGCCCCAGACAAGAGTGAAACAAAAGGCAGCACACACAGAGAAGGAAAGCAGGTGTATGACTGAACCCAGTGCCAGTCCATGGCAGCAAGGCAGGCATGAGGCTGAAGGATGAAAGAGTTCAAGAAGGCAGGTCATAAGACGGCTGTCAACAGTAACAAATGTGTCGTCCAGCCCTCCTCCCCTGGCCTCCGACTAAAGCAGGCCTGTGCCCTGGCCCACCTGCACTGATTAAAGGAGCCATCATCGAAGCCTGTCAACACAGGCCACAAGCTGCACTGCTGGAAAAGAGGCAACGGAGAGAGATGGAGCGATAGAGAGAGCACGAAGACCTGCAGGAATGAGAGAGGCTCATTCCAGAGTACAGTAGAAATGCAGCAGAGCTTTCATGCAGGGCTGAGGGAGATGAAAGCGCACCACCATGAAGGACTGCAGAGGACAAGCAGGGCGAGGGTTTTCCCCAGCTCACACCGAGCCAGAGGTGCTGCAATCCTGATTATGTGTTCTGTGTCTTTAACCGGTTCAAGCAAACACTTTTTTATAAGCAATGTATTTGAGGAGATGTAGTAATAATAAAGAAAATAGGATATAATGTTACTTTATTAAACACTGCAAGTGAGCAAAATACATGAGAACATAAACATAATTGTACAGCCGAATTACTGTGACTACAGTCATCATTTGGTCAACTCCTGACCTAAAGTTTAAGTAGACAGGAACATTTGTTGGAGGTCTCAAAGAAGGTGTGGCATTTATTTATGACGTCCAACCACAAAATTTGAAAGCCCCTTTTCCACATCAGTAAATATCTAGCTGCTCTTTCCTGTGCACTGTGCCGATTGCAACATGCCAAAATTAGTTACAAAAAATTACAGAAACTTGTGAGAGCAGGTGTTAGAAAACTGTCTTTTGAACACATGTCAGAGCTTTGTCAAGAGCTTGAGGTGGCATGAAATCATGGAGATTCTATTCTGTGAAGGAAAAACCCTGGTTTTATGCTTCATCCAATGTTCATTTATTGGTGCTTTGATATGAACTGTTGATGTCAATCACCAGGAAGTAAATACAATATATTTGTTTTATATTTTACTGACAAAAGCCTAAATTTTGTTAAAAATACGAGGCAGTTACACATTCCATTATTGTGTTCTTACCTTGACAGCTCCACTGTTGGCTTCTATGTAGATGACGTCTCCAACTTCAACACGCTCTTTCTGAAGGCTCTCATAAATGCTGGGATCCAGCTAAGGAAACCAGAGACAAATGTTTTAGTGAAAGACCAGATCCCCCAATGTTCAATTAAAATTCATCTACTAATTACTGAAATCACTACCTAAATTAGTAAGTAAATATTGTTTATGTAGCACATTTTGAAATGGTTAGAAAGAGTTCTGCACATATATAAAAAAGTTACAAAGTGTGTATTCAGCAAAAAAAAAAAAAAAAACAGATTCTGACCTTGAGCTGCTTTGTGCCTTTGCCCGTTTTCAAACCGATGATGACGTGGCTGATGGTTTTCCCGTAGCCACCCATGGGATTCTCAGTCTCACAGGGGGTCAGCTCTGTCACCTCCCCTTCATACACCTCCTTTGTCTCTTTGATACGCAGTCCTGAGGGCAGGGTACATGACATTCACACACACAGTTGAGAGTGAGAACTCAATCAAACCTTTATACTCCTGTATTAACTTAGCTGCCAGATCCTTCAAGCTACTGAACAATGCATTTTATTACTGGGAGAGATTGTGTGTGTGTCCGCAAATGAAATGAGCAGGCATCATTCTGTGTAACATGATCAGTCTTGTTCCTCTTTCATGCAGGCTGTGGCCCTGGGTATGAGCAGCACACAGGTGGCTCGTCCACTGCTGTGAGGGTCAGAGAGCAATGCTTAAAAGTAAGGACTGTCTGTCCGTCAAAGAACTCTTATCGACAGGGTGTTGAAACCTCAGAATGAAGCCCCCCTCCCCTCTACAGATCCTGTTCTGGGGGTGGAGTGAATGTGCTGACGACCACCTCTCCTACTCTCTAAGCTCCATTTCCTTCCCTGTGACAGGTACCATCACCAGTGAGACAAACCCCTTCCCCCTCCTGAGCCTTCCTTCCGTCTCAACATCGCTCATAAATGTGCATGTTGAGTGTTGACTTACTAAAGAATTGCATTAAAATACAAAGCTCTTTTGTAAGAAAAATATAATGTACACAAATCTTTTGCTGCCAATTCAACATAATGAAGTCGGTCCACGGCATTCTTTATCTTGGTTATCACTTCCATTTGTTTTGGTGGTATTTAATGATGAACTTCTAAGAACATAATGTACAGTAAAAGTCCATTTCAATTCAGTAATTAATGAGAAGATTAAATCTTTTTGGACAGGAAGAAATTGCAGGGGAGTGAACTGGCACATCTCAGCTCAACTCAAGCCAACTACCACATTACCTGCATCTCATCTTTTAGCCCCAAACTCAGTAAAGCGGATTGTTTCTATGGAAATTACAATATCTCTAGCCGCATTTATGCAAAGGGGACAGACAAGGTTTTTGGATTGTTGCAGACTGATAGTTTGAAAATAATTCCAAATATTCAGCTAATATCTGTCTAAACCTTCAGTTGGAACCAAGATTTAATAATTTGATAAGTCACACTGTGATTATTGTGTGTCCATAGATCCTCACAAGTGTCAAGTCAAAACACAAGCCAGATTTAAGTCAAATTTAATCTAGCACTAAATTTACAGAAACATGTGACTTTCATTTTACATGTTTTCTACAGTATTACTCTCAGCTCATCATAAATAAGGTTATGTTAATTTAATATTCACAAGTAAATCACCCCAAATGTTCCTTAATCTTGAAGCCTTTTGTCGCAAAATAAACCTGTGTCTTTTAATTGCACAGGTTACTATTGTGATTATGTTAACAATTCAATGAACTGTGCTGCCCATATCTAAACTGGATTTAAAAATCGAGTGTGATTGTGTAGTGCATAAACCATGATCTAAACCTAAATTACTCAAGAATGATCAGTTTGTTGTTTTTTTTTATCTAAAATGTATCACGTATTAACCATCTGTGCAAGCTTTTTCATTGAAAAAACTGCCTTCATTTTTTTAAACCTTATGTTTCCTATCAAAACGCTTTGTCATTATATTTGTTTAAACCTCTGAAAACTCTGGACCTTTTGTATGTGTAGGTTCTCATTTGTGCAGGTCACTGTTCTTAGTAGTTCTAGGTTCAACTGGACTGGTGTCACTCTTTTGAAAATGTTTTGTCTCTCATCTAAGAGACTTCTTCAGTTCTAATAACTGGTGAGGAAATTTGGACTTACACGCATGTGGGTGGAGTGGTCTGTGTAGGTGTTTATCCATATGCTAATGAACTCCAACTTGTTCGGGGGGGTTTGTTTGCTTTCAGGTGAGTCCAAATGTGGAAAGTTGTTGATTGAAAACGGTTTGGGAATGTTTAAAATGGTGTTATAGGTTTTTGATAAGTATTATTTCAGGATTTTCCACTGTCACAAAAATGGCTTTGACTCCTCTCTCAAACCATTTGTCTTCTCTGGCCAATATCCTGACATCGCTGTCCTCAAAGGAGTCTCCTAGTTCCTCTAAGTGAAGATGGACTGCAGAGTCTTGGCCTGAGGTGGAGACTCTCCTGTGTTGAGCCATGCATTTATGGAGGGGCTGTTTGGCTTCTCCTATGTATAAGTCAGTACATTCCCAATACACTGCACTGAACAGCTTAGACAACGTTGGTTTGCTTCTCCCTAGATAGTTTGTCTTTGGCATGTACCAGAGGCCGTTTCAGGGTCTTTGTGGGTTTGAAATATACTGGGATATTGTCCTGGTTGTTGAAAATCCTTCGTAGTTTTTCCGAGATTCCTACTGCGTATGGAATGACAATGCCTTTTCCTCTGTGTTGTTTGTGGGTTTTTGGTTCCTTGGTTTGGCTTTAAGGCCCAGTTAAGGTAACCACATGTTCACAGTGCTTCCTTGACCTGTTCTTCCTTCTTCCCTACAGCTTCTGTAGGAATTTCTTTTGCCTGTGGTTCTTTTCCTCTGAACCACAGAGTAAAAGAAATCCCACACAATACCCACCAACGAAGCTGACCTTCAGGGCCACAACCTCTCTATGACCCGAACACTTAAGTTCAGTAGCATAAAAATTAACGCTTAAAGACCACTCCCCCCACAGGTTTATAGGTCCAATTTTCCCACCAACTATTAGAACTGAAGACGTCTCTTAGATGACAGATGAAAAGTTTTCAAAAGAACAAAACCAGTCCAGTCAAACCTAGAAGAACTCTGGACTTTTTCTTCATCTGAGTAATTAAAACTTGTTACACACTTGAAAGTAACAACTATGACTGACACTATACAAATGTTTTTCTATTTACTCACCTATAGCCCTTCTGAAATTTTCCATTAGTACTTCTGTTTTTTTGATCTCTGATGAGTAGACTTCACTACCGACCATTGGGCAGAAAGGCACCTTGTTACCCAACTCCTGAGCTATGGCTAAGGCAAGAGCAGTCTGAAAAAAGGATGGGATATTTGAGAGGAAAAAGTCAACAATGACAACATAAATAATAAGAAAGTACACAGTCTGATACAGTTCATTGTGTCTTGCTGGTAACGAAAAGTTGTGCATGTTACCTTTCCTGTGCCAGGTGGCCCCGCCAATAAAATCGCCCTTCCTGCCATTTTCTTTGAACGGATCAGCTCGACAATGATGCCACAGGCCTGGACAGTGAAACAAAGTATCAGCATCATATTAACATAACTTAAACATTACTATCATTTTAGCAGTATACAAAGTGAAATGAGATTATGTGTATTCAAAACATATACTAACATGAACAACATAAATCATCACCAGTTCATTGATCCACTGGACATTGCAGGTTTGTTTAGCCATATGTATATACACTGTCATTAAAATATGGTATAATATCCTCCTGAAACCCAGTAAGTAAATGCTTTGGCTTTTTTACATTAAATAAATGCCTTGATTGGAAATGGTATAATGCAACAGCTTTTTCAGATGCTTTTTTTTTGTGGACTGCCCTTTGCAGTGGACAATGTTTTTTCCCCTAGAAAGGACAAAAATGCATTGCTGGATCTCAAGAGGATATAATAGTAGACATGTATATGTACATTATGTAACATGCAACACATTAACTAGATTTGTTTGTGAGTGAAACAAATATATTTTGCTGCCAAGAATGTACATAACCTTGTTGTATAAAACAGTTACACTTGTTGGCTTCAATGTGGCTTCATGCTCACTGTTGAGGTATTTTACTCATAAACAGGCCACACAGAAATAATTACATAATTATAATTAGGGAACAATTACCTGAAATATTGGAATATCCAAATTGCAGGTGCTGTAATTTCTTGATAAAGGGTCAAACATTTTATTCAAACACTGTTATAAATGAAGCATTGTGGTGCTAATTTTATTTATCAAATGATGAGGGAATTAAAAAAATACACTATACCCACTGCAATTAAGACTCATGAACAGTAATCGAAAAATCTGTTAAAATAACTGATAATTTATTTGTTTTCTTATGGTTCTGCAAACATTTGACATCCATGTATTCACTACTAAAGGTAAGGAACTTCTTTAAATATCCACCACTGTGTGCAAACATGTGAACTCTAGCATTGTTGTTTTGAAGGATTGTAATGACCATACAGAGTTATTTCCCAGTAAATTATTACAAACATACCTACAAGATTAGAATGAAAAGTTCAATCTAGTATATAGTTTGACCTCTGTTTCCATGACAAACGTGGCCCAAACAAATAAGATACGCTATAGCTCAGGTGCTGAATAAAAGCTGGTGCTAAACACTACAGTTAATCAGATATCGTCTGCCAAAACTTTTTGGCTGCAAAGGGAGGTCTCACAAAGTTAGTCTGCAATAACTTTTAACAAGTTTTATTTTTAAGGTTGTTTGCATACTGTATTTCCTGTATATTCCGGTATGTATGGTCAGTATACTATTAATAAAACAACACAACCATACGCTTTTAACATCACTATGAAAATTTAAGGAGACAATTATAGAAGACTATTTTAAAGTGAGCTTTCCCCTCATGTATGAAACAGCGACACCACTGTGCTAACGAAATTAGCATATGGAGACATGCTACGTCGGCTACATTAAGGGAAACAACCATTGCGAAATCCCTTGGCTAAGTAAATCATTTGCCAAAGCAAAAGAAGCATAACACGAAAGCAACGAAAGAATAATATTACCTCTCTGGCCGCCTCCTGCCCGACCAGACCACATGCAGTCTGTTTAGCATTACCGGCCTCGTCTAGCCCAAGTCCTTTAACATGACTGTGAGGGGCGATCCTCTGCGTCTTTGTGGTACTTTTTACCTCCTCGATCTTCATGGCTTTGTTATCTGTGACAATTTATGCTGGTAACACTGCAAGGTAGATTTACAGTAAGTTAAATTCCTCCTATACCTCGGATTATTCCACCCCACCACAATCGGCGCCGAAACTCAAAACACAGGAAAATCGGTTTCCATGTGGGTTACTAGGGAAAATGGCAGGAAGTAATACCTTTAAGCACCGCCTCTCAGGTACGACACATTCATTGGTTTAAACTCACGTCAATTGCTGAAAAATTTTAAAGCCACGCCCTTTGGCGTTTTCATTTCCGTCGGTGTTACAGTCTGTCTGGTGCAGTAGAAACTGCGAGAAACTTGTCAGTGAGTAAAATATAACCACAAATTAACCTGAAAATAAAAATATATAACTTTTATTTAGAGATAATTATTAAGTATAGCTATAGAAACAGCATTAGAAGTAAATTTTCCCTTTTTAAAACTTTTATTAGCGTCTGAAAAATCGTTCCGTGTTAGCATGTTGTCATGACTGGGTGAAGTAACAGTAGAGTAGGTTTATCTGGGCTGATCTCAAGCAAAAAGAAGTCTTATTTTGTGCATTACAGAGCCAAAAAAAATGAACTAAGACGGCTTGTATTAACGTGGCTGGGTTGTGTCTTAACAGTGGACACCAGTGTTGACTGGCCAGCACAGCACACCGTCTGTTTGTGTTGGAGCTGAGATCAAGGTCCAGCTTAGTATAAAAATAGGTAATAACGCAGTTTGTGTTGCATCAGACAGGAGGCAAAATGTCAGAGTCGGCCGACAGTCACACCAAGACTCTGAACTTCAACATCGGGGTGCTCGGACATGTTGACAGTGGGAAGACGTCGCTTGCCAGGGCGTTGAGCAGCACCGCCTCCACCGCCGCCTTCGACAAGAATCCGCAGTCCCGGGAGAGAGGCATCACACTGGACCTGGGCTTCTCCTCCTTCACGGTGGATCTACCAGAACACCTGAAGGAGGAGAGCGGAGGGCAGCGGTATGACAGCCTGCAGTTCACCCTGGTCGACTGCCCGGGACACGCCTCTTTGATCCGGACCATCATTGGAGGTAAGGTATCTGAATTTTGACCCATGTTGGTGCCAGGTGTCACATAGGTGGTAAACACACCATGGACACAATGAGGATATTTGATTACTGTCCCAACGGTATGGTGATGATGATACAGGTGACATTTGACAGCTGTGTCTCTTCATTAGAACTAATATGATGCCCTGCAATTATTATCTGCCTCATACAGTATATAATGACACCTCCAGAAACCCGGGTTTGCGGTCAACTTGTTGTACTAACTGCACCAAATTAACTAGTGACTAATTATACACAAAACCAAAGTTAGTTTGGATTATATTTTATGTTATTGCAACTGTGCAAAATGCAGTTTGGCATCCAATCAGTGTTGCAAATTGTAAAAAGGCAGTGATGCAGTAACGAAAAAGGAAATAGTACAATGTAAAAAAGTGCCATAATTACGTTTAGATTAATATAAATAGGGATCATTCCATACCAACTCACTGAGGCCCTTTGAAAAGTCATGGGTTTTCTTTCCCATGAGCTTCTATCATGTTCATGGGATCTTGCAAAATGCTAAAAATCTACTCTAAATACAATATATTTTTTTACATATAGATTTGTAAATTTGCATAATAAGTATGTGTATTGTTACTACTTACTATCACTAGAATGGCTTGATATATGTCTTTAATATCCAAGAAACTGTAAGACTTACTTTGTTACACATACACTGATGTTAAAATGTAATTAATAAATATAAATAATTTGATGCCTCAAAGAAAAAAAATTAAATTTTCAAAAACAATCTCCATTTCATTTGTGTGTAGTATAGGCCTAAAGGTAGTTATTTCATATCTGCAAGTTTTTTTGGTCCTGCCAAAAAAAAAGACCACTGCAGATCTTTTTTGATATTGCCACAGACATGAAACCCTCCATTTTTCCTGAGAAGGATTATTTGATCTTTTTCTATACATTTTTTTAATGTTAAAATGATAATATTCTATTGTAGAATTCTACCCATATCTCATGGCAGCTATTTAGAAATTTAAAACATGTTTTATTACCCTTTGAGAGTTGATGATTTGGGAGAATTAAAACATTTTCTGTACTTAAGGAACTGAAGATAAATAACAGATCACAGCAGTGAAATGTAATCAATTAATAGCAGGTAACAAATTGTGTATTTCTGTAAATATTCTGACCATAAAGTTGGAATAAAATATTTCTCTCTTCTCACACAATGATTGTGACAATGTAGTTTGTTCTTGGTAGATAAAGTGTAACTGGGACTATGTAATCGTTGAACCTGGTCAAAGGTAATTGATGATGTATAAAAATAGGAATGTGTCTGAAAACAAAATGATTCCAACTTTATGGGCAACAGTGTAGTATAAACACTACCAGAATTTTATTGACTCACATGATTAATTATTTTCCAGGCAGCATTTATAATAGGTAATGAAGTTTCTTAACGTTTTCTAGGAATAATTCACCATCCAAATGTACAAAATCCACAAAGTGTGGAAGCTCAAAAAAAAAAAAAGTACCCCAAAACAAAAAAAACCCAACTTGTCCAGCAGAGGGCAGCATCTGTCTGGGAGAAGTATAGTGACACAGTAAACTGATCTGAGTGATGGGAGTTTGAGCCATTGACACAGTTGTGATGATCCCTCTGTTCAGAGTACACTGAACAACTCTCAGAGAGGCAAACATTCTCAAGTTTTCCACCCTATTTGTTACTCAATCTGACAACAGCACTTTAACAATCTCTAATTACAACAGCTTAATACCTTAACACAAATGAACTGCTGCAGAAGTGAATCTTTTATGATGGAGACACTTGAATACTGGATGCTGCTGTGTTGTGTCTCCAACATGTGTAACCTATAAGCCATTGGGTTGGCACATGCTGTAGATTAAGGAGGAAGGAAAGTGTGGGGATCGGGGTATGTATTAAACTTCCCCTTGTGTCCCAAGTGAGGAAAGCACAGGAAAGAGAAGGAGCCAAATAGAAGGAGAGAAACAAGGGGAGTACAGGAAGGCAAGACCGCCAAAGTCAGGAAAAGAAAAGAAGGAAAGGAAAGACGACCAAGTGAGCTGCAGCTTCAGTTTCAGCCTCTAGCCCTTTACTCTTTTGACTTAAATTCACTGCTCCTCTAATTTCTCTACTTGTTTTACTGTTATTCTTGGGCGTCTTGTCTGTTCCTGTTTGTCTTGCTGTTGTCAGCTTTGAATCTTTTCATAAGTAATGAGTAACAGAAAAGAGAAAATGTCTTTTTGCCTGCTTTTAATATTAATATATTTTTGATTGTCTTCCATTTTTTTGTCTCAGGAGCGCAAATCATAGACCTGATGATGCTTGTCGTTGATGTGGTTAAAGGGATACAGACTCAGACTGCAGAGTGCCTGCTGATTGGAGAGCTGACATGTCCTCGCATGGTGGTGGTTCTTAACAAAACAGACCTACTGCCACCCAACAAGAGACAGAGTGCTATTGAGAAAATGACCAAGAGACTCCATAAAACACTGGAGCGCACCAGGTTTGCATTTCACACAAATCTGCACAGAGCAGGTCCTGCAGAACAAGCTAAACTGCAGGACAGTAAAATCTTAAAATTAATTTTTTAACTCTTTGATTCATTTACCCTTTGTCTATATTTCATTGCTAAAATTTGAAAAGGTTCATTTGTTGCAAAATGTGACTCTTTAGGCCTAGTTCACACATACCCAGGGAAACAAAGCAGCCATATAAAAATGCAAAAACACAACTGAAATGCAGCAGGCCAAACAAATAGGGAGTACAACCCTAAAGCTATCTTAGCATTTTGTACACTGTCATCAAACAGTGTGCAAAAGTGCACAACACTCAAATGGAGTTTTTAAAATATCTTCACTGTGGAGTTTTCCAAAAGGTCTGCTGTCAGTGACTAAAACTTTATTTGTGGACAAAGGGTGTATAAGAAAATAACTGTGTACATGTGGACTCAATTATAATTACATCAAAATTGGGTAATCTTACATCAAGTCAGTTGAGACTTATTTCTTGTTATAGCTTAGTGATATTACTAAACTGTTAAGTAATTTTAGTACAACTCTTTCTTTTGACCAGGTTTAAAGACTGTCCTGTGATTGCTGTGGCAGCAAAGCCTGGAGGCCCTGAGGCTCCTGATACTGATGAGCCACAGGGAGTTCCAGATTTAATTGAGGTAAAGTTGGTGAAAAACACAAACGGCCCTTTATTTGTACTGATGTTACTTAAAGTAGCACATAATGTTTCACTAAGGTCAAATTTGATTGAGATACTCTTTAGCACACAGAGTTTATGCTGGTTATTAAAAATTCAAAAACTTAAAATTGAATTCTTAAACTATGCTGAATACAATTTTGACCAAAACAAAGTTATTGTATATAGGCCTAGTCTTCTTTCGAAGTGAGTTTAAATGCCTTTGAAGTTGCACAAAAAATGTTCAGCTGAGAGACTTTAGGTTTACAGGCAGTAGAACTGCATCAACAAAAAAAATAGTACAAGGTTGCTGTGGATTAATTTTGATTAAGCATGATTAAATATCATTCATTTTTAATCTTTTAATTACATTTCATTTTGCATGAGCAAACAGACTCAAGACAGAGGTAATATACATGCACTTAAGGTGTTTATTAAACACCTTCAACAGTTTCAACAGAACTTGAAACAAAACAACTTGAAACTACTGTTCCTTCTTTTTTTTTTTTTTTTTTTTTTTTTTTTTTTTAACTCAAATTTCCATCAGGAGGGCCAAAGTGCTGTTTAACATCTTCCATCTTTATGGATTGGTTCTGCTACCTGTCACTACTGCCCATTTGCGCATGTGCGATGGTAATTCTACTTGGACAAACTGCCTGAAATGCATTGCCAGAGACGTTCAGAGTCATTCTGCACTCCAGATGGGTTAATTGTGTTAAAACATGTTTAATCAGATTAATCACGATGATGGATTAATCAGAGTGAATGTGTTAATTTTGGCAGCCCTAAGAAAAAATAAAACTAAAAACCTACCAGCAAATGAATGCCCTCACCCAGCACTGAGATAATTAGCAATGACAGGCCCCAGAGTGATCAGATGTTGAAATAGTTCTGAAATTGCATTTGTAATGGTCTTTAAATGGGTCTTAAATTGAAAAAGATTTAATTTGTTGAAACTTATTGAAACCCTGCCTGCATAATCAAGTGTGTACCTTTTAAATTGAGAATATTTAATGATCAGTTTAATGGAGATGGGGTTTTGGTTTTTGTAATGTATCAGAGAACAGTTTAACACAACAGAAGAGTCAGTGTAAGACAGTGTTTCTGTTGCCACCACACTGTCTGACTTAAGTTTGTTAAGGATCTAATTAGTATCAGTCCTTTTCTGTTTGTATCACATGGAACTTACTTGACCTTGCATTATAATGAGAAGAGTCTGTCTTTCTTTTTGATCGTCTGTCAGCTTTTGAAGAAACAGACATACCTTCCTCAGAGAGACCCTGGAGGCAACCTTCTGATGGCTGTGGACCATTGTTTCTCCATCCGAGGCCAGGGGACAGTGATGACGGGGACCATCCTACAGGGGTCGCTGGCTATAAATGACACAGTGGAAATCCCAGCACTAAAGGTACGCTCAAAAAAATGGGCACAAAATCTGATTCTCTTTTATTTACTAGCATGCAGCATTCCTGAGAGCTGGCAGTGCCTTCGCAATAACCACAGAGTTTCGGAAGTTCAGAAGTTGACTGGAAGTGGACGGACAGAGGGAGGGATGGCCGAGTGGGTTCAGAGGATGTGTCAGTTTAATGTGAGGGGGTGGGGGTGGGCTGTGCTGGGCTGGCAGCACAGGAGTCAAGTAATTTAGACCAGATGCAGACTTCAGTCAGTCTCAGCAGTTTTGTCTGCAGCGATTACATTTACCTCTTGGTGGCAGCATATGGCTAAATGAACTATCTCTTGTTATTGCGTTTTGATCTGTCCCACAACTGTTGGTTTTGTCATTGTTTGGTAAAAGATAACCAAAACAAGGATAAACATCATCTGTGATTGTGGTGTGTCCAAAACTGCAATAACAGATAACTGGATCAGATTGTCACAGAGGTATATTTTTCTGCACCGGTGATTTTCATTGATAATTTCTAAATGGAAGTTTTTATTAGTACATTTATGAGTATATTATGTTATTTAAATTCATATTCAGATCCACTTAAAAGTGAAGACAATAAATTCAATAAAACATGGGCTCAATACTAACATTATTATTATTATTGCTATTATTATTACTGCTACTGATGATAATAATAATAATAATAATAATAATTACTACTACTACTACTACTACAAATAATAATAATAATAATAATGGTAGTAGTAGTAGTAGTAGAAAAAGTGGATGTATTAAAATAATATAAGCCACTGTGGAATCTGTCTTTCGACACTTCAGGGATAAAAAAACAACATTGTTATAGATGGCCCTGTCATTTCTTTTAAACAGGTTTTCACATTTGATAAGCTGTTTTCTTGCAAAAACAAATAAACAGAGCCTTTACTCTTAAATATGTTCATCTTGTACTGTGCTGATATAATCTAACTTTGTTTTTGTTTAAATGCAAGACCGCTAAAACATGCTTTGTCTCTTCTATTTGTATTAAATTGATGTGAGCTGCTACTTGTGTTAAAATGAGTTTAAGCTTGTTTGTTTCTTTCTGACATCAGGTCACCAAGAAGATAAAGTCGGTGCAGATGTTTCGGAAGCCGGTGTCAGGGGCCATGCAGGGGGATCGCGTTGGTGTCTGTGTGACACAGTTTGACCCTAAACTGTTAGAGCGTGGTGTCGTGTGCACCCCGGGGTCCCTGCGAACCCTCTACGCAGCTGTCATATCCGTCAGGAAGATTGGCTACTTCAAGGGCTGTCTTGCCACCCGTGCCAAATTCCACATCACAGTGGGTCATGAGACTGTAATGGCGAGGGTGACCTTCTTTGGCCTGCCACCTGTGGATGCACCAGACGTGACTCAGCTTGTCATTCAGCCCAGTTCGCTGGAAACACCTTTTACCTTTGACAAGGAGTATTTCTACCAAGATGAATATGTCAGTGCTCAAGGAGAGGCCAATTCTGGACCGGACCCAGAGCAATGGGCTTTGTTAGAGTTTGAGCGGCCGGTCACATGCCCCTCTCTCTGCCTGGTGATTGGCTCAAAGTTGGACACTGACATCCATGCTAATGCATGTCGGTTGGCCTTCCAAGGACATCTATTACAGGGCTTTGAAGATAAAAGCTATGCAGAGACCGCCCTGCCTCGCCTCCGCATCTATAAGATGAAACACAAAGAGGGACAGGTGGAAAGGGTGAGTGGATACTTCACACAGTCATTTTTCATTACATGAATTTGTTGGATTTTTGATACCAGTTAATCATTGGTGATATTCTATGGTCTAGTTTTCTTCACAACAGATGGATTTCAGACATTTCCATGCTCTAAACATTTATTATGCAATAAAATATTTTTTCAGATCAATCTAATAATTAATATTATTATCTTTATAAATTAAATAGTGGGATGCTATCTTGCAGGGCTGCACAGTGTAACAAAATATACTGTATGAAGATGGAAAAATTTACATTATTTCATAAAATTCTTGTATTAATTATATCGTGGATTGTAAATCATATTCTTTTGAGTAATACATGTAATTTTTTGGTCAGTTGATTATGGGCTGAAATATGTGCCACCAGAAACTGAATTTGAATCATGAAAACTGAATCTGAATTGTATAATTTGAAATTGAATTTATTAGTTTTGAACTTAAGTCCAATAAACTTGAAACTGAATGTAAGATTATGAAATTGAATTCAGTTTCTCTGAAACTATATTTTATCCTCACTGAAAATTCAACTCTATATATTTTCACATTCAGTTCTCAAAATTAAATTTCACTTTACTGTGACAGACATCCGGGTAGTTGAGGAAGAGTAATTGAGCGCAGATACACTGGACTCCTCTTCAGCCAATCAGCACCTACGTTTTTGAACACGTAACATAGTAGTTGTCAAGGAAACTGAGGAAGAAGTGCTTGGTGACCCAGACGTGTCACAGCAAAACAAAAGCCACAACACAACACAATTAACCGCAACACAACACAATAAGCTACAACGGAAGTTCTCCCACAACGGAAATGGGTGTTGACAGGAGTGGACTGTGATTAAGTAAATCGTTGTTGATAAGTTTTAAATGATTGCTGTCGTTAATGAACAGTGTTGATACTTACCGTTGTATTTCTGTATTTTTCCATCTAGCCTCGGGCTATTATTATAATTATACAGTTAATACTTAGCAACGTACTTAGCAACATTAGCGAGCACTGCTATGGAGCCAATCCAATGGAAGTAGAGCTAACAGGCTCAGACCAGATGGGAATGATATCGTTATATGCTCTGTTATAACTAATGTTACTTGTCTCTGTGCAAATAAAGAAACCTGAATGTACACTTACAGTATTCTTCAGTTTTGTTTTCTCCTCTGTAACTACAGCCTACCAGCTCTGATCTGATGAAGCCTATGCTTCATTTGTCTTACAGATAAAAATGTACTGTCCGTTTTGTGGACATGAACTTGTATGTGCATCCACTTTCTGTGGTTTGTGGTTTTTCTTTATTTGCACAGCTTGAGACAAGTAACTTTAGTTCCAACAGCATATAACGATATCATTCCCATCTGGTCTGAGCCTGTTAGCTCTACTTCCATTGGATTGGCTCCATAGCAGTGCTCGCTAATGTTGCTAAGTTCATTGCTAACTATTAACTGTCTAATTATAATAATAGCCTGAGGTTAGATGGAAAAATACAGAAATACAACGGTAAGTATCAACATTGTTCATTAGCGACAACTTGACAATTCCTTGACACTACTATGTTATTTGCTCAAAAACGTAGGTGCTGATTGGCTGAAGAGGAGTCCTGTGTATCTGCGATCGATTGCTCTTCCTCAACTACCCGGATGTCTGTCAGTAAATTGAAATTGAATTTTGAGAACTGAATGTGAAAATATAAGTTGAATTTTCAGTGAGGATAAAATATAGTTTAAGAAAAAATGAATTAAATTTCATAATCTTACATTCAGTTTCAAGTTTATTGGACATCTGTTCAAAACTAATAAATTCAATTTCAAATTATACAATTCAGATTCAGTTTTCATGATTCAAATTCAGTTTCTGGTGGCACATATTTCAGCCCATAATTGATGCCTTTATTATTGCTCTTCCACAGATGCAGGCAGAAAAATCGTAAACATGTAGAAGAGTTAACATGATAGAAAATACTAATTAGTATGATGCAGTTTAAAATTTCAAGCTATTTATTAAATTAATTTATAAAAGGATTACAGCATCATGATCTGTACTGTACCATTACTATGATATGATATTACTTATATTGTGACAGAGGATTTTAGAGATATTGCTCATCTCTAATGTACAGGAAGCCATTAATTATTGCCAAATAAAATCCCTCAGGGTGATCAAGACCCCTCTGTTTTATGTCAAGGTCTTGATTCACTCTGAGGTTTTTTTTTTTGTTTTTTGTTTTTTTTTTTTGCAGTAATGAGCAGTTCATTGTACATTATCCCTTACTAGTCTTTGACCTGACTCTCAACTTACCCATAATGTTGTCCTTGCCTCTTTGTCCTCTCTATCACCTTGCATATTTCTTTGGCCCTCGTTCTTCGTTGGATGTTTCTCATTGCTGGTGGCACTGGAGCGTGCCTCTCAAGACAGAGCCCCTATTGTATATTCATAAACAGACACGTACACACAAACAAGCATGCATATGCAGCCCTGGTGAGCAGCATTCAGGGCATGGGAGGGTACGCACGTCTTAGCATGTGCTGTGATGGAGGTGTGTGGGTGGCCGTCTGACGCCACTGGCCCTGTCTAGCTGTCAGAGGCTGGCGCTATTTGGACACACCTGAGTGGCACAGGAATACCCACATGACTCCGAAACTCAACCCAACTCTCCACTTACTTCTCTTGCTCAGCATGTTTTTTTCTTGTTTGTGCACTTGCCAGTTTGATTTTTGTTCAAATGTGGTTGCTCTTTCATCCTGAATCATGCAATCTAATCCACATTGATTCATCAAGATCCAACTACTGTATGAAAAACCTGCAAAATCAATAACAAATTTCAGGCCTAAAAAGAGCAAATGAACCCTGAGAGTTTTGGAAAAGTCTTGGAAAAGTGCCTCACATGTATAAATAATGAATACCTGTGTTGTAAAGCATATGTAGTTCATTTAATATTGAATGATATAAAAAGTCTTTGGCACAGCAGTGTTGAAGCAGATCACATGGTCGGATGGTATCAGACCTAAATCTGAGTTGCTACTTATACTTTGACAAGGTGTAAATTTTTGCAGTACCAAGATAATGTCAATTTAAGGAACACATTTTGAGAAACTATCATGTGCAACTTGTGGCCTGTTAAACATTTTGTACCAGGGGAAACTCCAAGACAGTGATGCAGTGTAAATAATCTTGACTTGTCATCGACTGTGGTTATATTTGTATATGGATTTTTATTTTTCATACATCATGAACATTTCAGACATTGTAAGGTCATGAAAATGAGCTGAAAAGTCATGGAAGTTTTGATCACTAGAAGGGCACTCAGAGATCGCAGCCCTCCCTATTAAATAAACAAACCACAAATTAAAACATGTATTTTTCTCCATCTTCTCACTTGTTGCTGATGATCACTTTGCTGTTACCATGGCGACAAAGTGACAAACTTGTCAGTTGGTGTTCAGCTCATTCCTTTTAAGTAGCTGTCAGTAATGTAAGTTTCATTGTAAGATTTCAGCTTTCAAAATGAAACACAATTCTAGCCTCCACTTTTTTACGGATCTGCTCCACATTCTAGGGCCTTGTCCTCAGCCCATGCCCTAACCTCCCACTGATTTTCATGAAAATCCATGTAGTAGAATCTGCGGAATCCTGCTAACAGAGGTAGACAAATGGCACATAACCTTCTTGGTGGAGGTAAAAAAAAAATGTCATGGAGTTTTTTCTTACTGTCAGATTTGACTTTTTCAAGACATCAGCCCTCGCTTACATGTGTGTGAACTGAAGATGTTATGACTTGTGTCATTCTGTCATGTACAGTGAAGTTTCACTGAGTGCACCCTCGTGTTGGATCCAATTCAGGTTAGGGGTCAAGTATGTAAACTAGTTTCCTGCCATTAACACCTCAGGCTGTTGACAGCTCCAGTCAGTGACTCAGGAATAGAAGAGTATGTGCAAAAGGTCAGATCGTGGTCATATGATGTTGCATTTGTTGCTCATCAGTCTTTGAGAATGAGACATATGAAATTCCTTTTCGAAAAGGACACATTACTGTCATTGTTAAGAAGTCACGGCCTCATCCAGTCACAATTCATATGGTCTGTTGGACGTGTATAGCAACTGTAATTTTTTTTTTTTTTTTTTTTTTTATCAGTGCATCAGTTACACTTGAGGGACATCAGGGTCAAATGTTCAAGAATGAATGAGGGTTTGGCAGAAGGCAGAGGAAGAGTCAGTGGCTGGGAGTGAGTTGGAGACAGAGTGGTGCCCTCCTGTTATCAGATTAGTGGCGGGTTAGATCGACTTAGTGATGGATGATAAGCAAGAAATACAAACAAATATGGCATAAAATCTGCAGGAGGATGAAAGAGAGTTTGAGACAGCCAGGCGACGAACCTTGAAGAATGTGACTGACGGCAAGTAGTGCAGGGTAATGTTTGCTCTTCTTTCTCACCATAATTCTGAGTCATTAAAATTTAAATCTCTTGATTCCAATTTTAGAAATATTAGCCATTACATACAGTTGCTGAATACACTTTTTAAACCCCTCCTTCTATTAAAGTTTCTTTGTTTTTCTTTTCTAAAGTCATTTTGTCAGTGAGTCAATCTCCTTTTTACTCTACACTTGCACTAACCTGACAACAACATGATTAACCCAACTCATTCTAATAATCATATTTCTTACATAAAACTTTTCTTTGGATGGCACCAATATGCTATTGAACTTTAGAGTTACCTTCAAATAAGGAAAAAAGTTGTTCAAAACTACATCTAAACTATAAAATACCCTGTCCTTGTTTACAGTGGCTTGCAAAAGTATTCATACCCCTTGACCTTTTCCACATTTTGTCATGTTATGACCACAAACATAAATATATTTTATTGGAATTATATGTGAAAGACCAACACAAAGTGGCATACAATTGTGAAGGAGAAAGAAAATGATACATGATTTAATTTTTTTTTAACAAATAAAAAACTGAAAAGGGTGGTGTGCTAAAGTATTCGGCCCCTTTAAGGTAATACTTTGTGGAACCACCTTTTGCTTCAATTACAGCTGCAAGTCTTTTGGGTATGTCTCTACCAGCTTTGCACATCTAGAGACTGAAATTTTTGCCCATTCTTTACAAAACAGCTCAAGCTCAGTCAGATTAGATGGAGAGTGTTTGTGAACAGCAGTTTTCAGATCTTGCCACAGATTCTG
>JAPQRP010000024.1:23579935-23595221 GCA_037367295.1 Apogon hyalosoma | reverse complement strand
ATGCCACTTTGTGTTGGTCTTTTACATAAAATTCCAATAAAATATATTTATGTTTGTGGTTGTAGTGTGATAAAATGTGGAAAAGCTCAAGGGGTATGAATACTTTTGCAAGCCACTGTGTGTGTCGGACTCTGACCATAGAAGCAGCACATCTGTAAATTACACCAAAACTCAGTAGAAATCCTCAGTATGGATTTAATCTTCTATTATGGTACAAACAATGTCCTGCCAGCGTTGGTATTCAGCCGAAAATGGACAATCTCCCTGCATTTGGTACTTCATAGGGGTTAAATTCAGACCCTGCCTTTTCCTCAAATAATGCTTCACTGCAATGTTGGGTGTGTGTTTTAATGTACAAACCAAAAACTGAAGACCAACTGTGGCTGTTGTTTTTTTCTGCTGTGTAAATTGGACCCAAAAACACACAAAGTTTATCAGAGTTATTATACCACAACAACATTTTGAGATTGTTTCTGCCAAGCCTGTGATACTAAACACATCTTGGCATTTTCACGGTCTTAAAGAGACAATACATGGCACTTTCAAATCAGTTTATGCACTAACTAGTTGTCAGTTGACTCCTAACTAGTCCTGTAGTTGATAAGTGTTTTTGCTGCTCTCTTAGGTGACCGATGATTATACTGTGATTGGCCGCAACTTGTTTAAGAAGGAGACAAACCTCCAGCTCTTTGTGGGGCTGAAGGTCATGCTGTCATCGGGAGAGACTGGCGTTATCGAGGGTGGGTTTGGACAGAGCGGGAAGTTCAAGATTCGGATACAAGGTAAGAACTCATGGAGACTTTATATAGTGCGCATTTTTTAGGTCCTTGATACTTGCTTTATCAATAAATGCATCCCAGGGCACTTTTTCTTTCCATCTTTGGATTTTGGGGCTCTTCAGACAGTTTTCAGGATGTGGTAACATTGGTAGGCCTGACATCCCAAACCACATTCTCAGGATTCCTCTGGGAATTTCCCGTGTTCCGGGGGAAGTCTGTTCAGTGTTTATTTTACCTTCTGTTGCTCCAAACCCACGGCTCCACACCGGGAGGGAAGAGAAAACAAAAACATTTAGAAAGAGAACCTCACCTACATCCTCTTCACCGCCTTGTATTCAGAAGTCTGTGACACACTCGCACACATCTTCACACACATGAACACACTGCAGACATTCAGGGGTGTTCATCTGAGACTCCCCCTGGGCGTTACGGAGAAGACCGCACTATTCTGCTGATTAGAGTGGGACAATAATTGATACAGCAATAAATTGTGATACAGTCTCTTGCATTTTTTATCAATACGCCAGTATCAGTGTCATGATATACAGAGCAGACATTGTCCTCGAATGCAGACACTTGAATTTTTAGATGTTTTTTCCAGTGTTGTCTTATGTCCAGTTAACTTTTGAATAGTAGCTCTCATAAGCTCTATATTTCTACCTATATAACTATCAAGTATATAAATTAATACATGTTGAATAACAGAACCCTGCTTTGTTAAATTGATTTAAATATATTTTAACATGAAAAGCACAACAGATTATGCTCCTGTATCCACCACTAAATCTAATTACTTCTAAGTCTGTTGTGTCTTCACTTTAGCTTTTTTCTTTAAGACCTGCACCTACGAAAAAAGATAAATGAAAATGTGGAAAAGTGCACTTCTCATACACTGTCAAATGCTTTTCTCGTTTGTTCCTGCTTCCTCTGAAGCTCCACCAGTCTACATCAGACATATTCTTCATAACAGACCAACTGCTCAGTATTCATAAAATTTAAAGAATATATTTTACCATTTTGCTCCCAGTCTTTAAAAAGAAGTTCACATGTTCCTGATGGACTGCATTTTGGGATATGTGCATGTAAGTCACAACAACCATAAGGCTGGAAATGCATAATTCCACCAAAAATCATAAAAGTTGTAAGAGGAAAAGCTATTTCTTTTACTTGCGTGCTTACTTTTTCATTTAAACTAATTTACAGTCATGACTTAAGTCCAAGTTTAATATTGAAAGTCTTAAGGAACTGTGCTACACATTAGTTTATTACATACAGTTTAGTAGGTATTTATTTTTGGCTTTGTTGACCTTCATTACTGTGTTGGTTTTTCACAAGGCTCAGCATTTGTACTTACTCTTGTCTGGCCTGAGCACAGGAAACAGACATAGCTCATGTTGGTTATAAATTTTTCATGTATTATGTCTGCTGTCTGTTTTGTGTGAAAACAAATCCCTTGTATGCACTCTTAGGTTCGTAGACATGACTAATCAACTAATCATCCTGTTACGTTTTAAAATGGAAAATTCAATTGCAAATAACATGTAAAAGAACTATTCTTGTGTGCCAGTGCCATGTGAATACAAATCATTATGTTTGGGTGAGAGTTTTGTGGTGGTAGATGGAGGTTTTCAGTTGATTGTAGATAACATGAAGAGATTTCTGGCTGCATTGCTACCATAACAACCCTCACATTGGCGTACTGATAAGAAGAAGAATGCTGGCGCCGTTGTACGTGAGGTTAGACAGCAGCATGTAAAAGCATTCAACGCAGAACATCCTCTTCTCTTCGATGTATAAAACGGCATGCAAGCAAGCGGTTGGTTTATTTTCTCTCTACACACACAGGAATGTAGGCGAGAAAATATTGTAAAATAGACTCTAGTGCTGTCGTAAGGCGCGGTGAACATGAAGTTAGAGGCTCAAGTGAAGGAAAAGAAGTCAAAGTGTTTCAAACTTAAATGACGAGACAATATTGTCAGGGCTGGTCAGAAAAACTCAGTGACCAGGAGGCAGAGTCTCCAGAAGCAGCTGGTTTCCTGAACGTTATCATCAGTTATATCAGGAGGATGAAGGCGTCACCTGCTCTGAGGTCAGAACGTAGATATACTGTAACACCTACTGCACACATAACAGGGGGCAAAAGATCTGTATCATGTATCTGATGCATCTACAGTGACATGATTAAGCTTACATGATTAGTAGTCATAGTGTAGGGGAGTATATGCTGTTACGCTGTTGTAACATTTTTACATAAGAGGAAATTAAAGCTTTTGATTTTACTATTATGTAGGGCGGGGTATCGTTCAACATTGTACATGTACTGTTATCTGAGCTTTGATATTCGTTCATAAACAACCCTGTTCCTCACACAGTAAGAAAACGTAACAGAGCAAATCTGTAGTTTTATTTTTTATCAGGTTATTTGGATTTTTATTCTCTCAAAACAGTATTACAGCATAAAATTTGACCTGTTTCCTACCTCCTGAACTTGTCTCTTTTATTATCACTAATGAAAATACTTGTAAGTCCTTTGTGTCAGCGGCATGCACTGACACTGATCAGATTTACTCTTTTGGTGTTGAAATTTGGTGTCTGACTATACATACTTGATAGTATCTATTCAGTGGATACCATCAAAGTTGCAGAATGTGGTACCCAGTCCATGTTATTCTGCTCATGTGTCTGTTTTGTTTGAGATCTTTGCTTTTACTTGAACCATGTCTTTTTTAAATCTTTTTTTTAGAGGGTCTTCGTCAAGAAACCAAACAGCTCTTGTCCTCTACCACTAAGAAGAAAGGCAAAGCTGGAGGTAAAGGTGGACAAGCAAACGAAGAGGAGCCCAAAGCCTCAGAGTCTCAACCTGTTAGCATTCACTTACATTTCAAGCGGTACATTTTTGATCCCCATAAAAAGATGGTTCAGTCTTGACGTCTGTCCAGCTTTCAGACTGACACTGTGACTGACCCAGATGTTGAGACAGGCACAGAAGGGGCAGCTCTCATTAAGGTTGGGGGAATTCTGGCCACTTAATGTTTTTTACAGATGGAGACAGTCTGCGAAATGCAATGATCACGGAGCACTGAACACGTGAAAGTGATTCTTTTACTTCCCTAAATGGACATGGAGTGGAAATGGAAGCTGCTTTTAATTTTCAGATATATTTGAGTAAAAAAAAAAATCCTGAACATTTGTTATCAGTTGCTGAACAGTAAGCTTTTCTGTCTGTACGTTTCTTCATTCTGCTTAACCTAGTTAGCATTAACACAATTAATTAATGAGCATTATTACAACAATACCAGTCTTTTTGGGTTTAAAGGTCTCATTATGTTTCAATCTCCTGCTATGTGATTGGGTAATTTTCTGTTCTGATTTCATAATTTTAATTTTTTATTTTGTTTTTCTTTCATGGCAGCATTTCATTTTATCATGGGTAGTAATTGTATCAGAGGTTGTTTGGGTAGAATTAAATATTCAGCTTTTGAGAAAGATTAATAAATAAAGCAAACCCTTGCTGAAACTTGAGCCCTGACTTATTTCATTTGTAATCACTCATTGTGACATTTATAGCAGTGATTTTTATTTATTTATTTATTTTTGTAAATAATACTTCTTCATAATCAGCAACCACTCTCTTCACTGTAGTTTGCATAGTTTGTTTACCAAAGCACATACTGTGCTAAAGTCTGTTGCATGTCCAGCCTGCAGTTCACTGTGCATGGTTGGTTTGGTTTGTCGTCATCCATACTGCATAGCATAATGGATAGACTTTTCCACCTAATTTTTCCTGATGTTTTCCCAATGTCACGCTCTGTCCAGAATCCATTCGATACATGTACAACCCAAGCTGTGACTAATGTCCACAATAAGTGAAACTACTACTGCCCAGTGAAGCATGCTAGCCTTTAAAAGTATGACAAATACATGATACAGATATTAGAAATGGCATCTCTTGTCATGCCATTAATCTCTGACAGTAATAATAGGTTTTCGATTGGTTTGGGAAAAAACTGGTGAAGGCAAGCTACAAGTATTTTGTCTGGACATCCTCAGCAGTTTGTACCTCCCATATACCTTCGTCATTATAAATATATACATACTTTACTGTAGTATGTACAGTAGTAAAAACAAACGTTTCAGTGAAAAACAGCTTCTATAAACCAAAGTGGTTGTATTTAGTGTGACCTTCCTTTTACACTTAACATGTCTTTAATCCTTTTGTCCAGATAATATGACATTTTTTGGCATTCATTTTCTGAATTTTTTTATTCCAGTTTCATTTAACACATGCCAGATGTTTCTAACAGTTTTTGCTGTTTCTTGTCATGGGGTCTGGGATCACATTATAAATACTGACTTTAACTTTTAGAACCCATTTAGTTTTGTGTTTTGTGTGTCTTTTTTGCTGTGCAAATCCTTCTTGTATTTTCTTGCTGTATCTGAAGAAAAGAGACTGAGAAATAAGTATGCATGTTCACTTCAACGCTGCAAAATCAACAAATCTAAAGGCCGCCTACAACTTTTGCACAGTAGTATATATATTTAAATCAATCAATGAAATTTCATTTATATAGCGCCAAATCATAAAAAAAGTTATCTCATGATAGTATATAAGTACATATGTGTGTGTATGTATAAATGAAGTAAAGTGTGTGTGTGTGTATGGTGTATGTACATCACTATTTTATTATATCTCTTTTTTTTTTATTATTTGGCATTGACTGGACCCTCCTGTAATTTTGTGATTTCCTCTGACATGAATCACAAAACTATATGAAGGTCCAGAAGTACAAATATTTATTTTAATCATGTTTTCGAAAGGCTTTAATTCATACGGGGTTTGTATGAATTAATATGAATTAAACAATACAATAAATGAAGTAAAATGTATGACTTAAACAGTTGAAGAATATAAACATTTTGTTGTCAAATGCAGCAAAACAGTAGATATGACAACTTTTGCTTTCAAACAAAATATCTGGAAGAAAAAATCTGAAATTAAAAATTATGCATTAAAAGTATTAAGTTACAACTACACAGTTAGTATGTCCTGTATTCAGTCCGTTCTGCACAGTACTCTGCGCTCAGACGTTTGAGAAGCTCTATGGTTTACTGCTTATTTAGAGGAGTTACAGCTGTTGGTTTATAGTGTGACTGTACATGAAAAATTCAAACTGGAATTAAAATGAGTAAACACTGAAAAAAAAAAAATTTGCTGAGGAATGCCCTTTTTTTTAAGAAGAAAAAAAAAATCTTATTCAGTCATTTTAAGAAAATATATAACTTTTCTTATAAAATTTCCGAATAGATATTGAGATAGAAAATTATACATTTACAAGGAATGAGTTGTATTATATACCAGCAGAGGAACAAGATGGTGTTCCTCATTTAAAGGGTAATAAGCACAACTTGCTTAAAATTGTCATTTTCAGTGTCTTGATTTATTCCACTTAAAAAAAAAATCTTGCTAAGCTAAATTTGCAAACCCTGCTGAAAAATTTATTTTTCCTTATGATTAGAGAATTCTGTAATATTGAAGAAGTTGTTTTTGAATTGTATGATTTACAACCACACACTATTTGGGAGTTAAGAAAAATTAATGTGACTTAGCACGAAAGTATAGCAATAATAGGTGGTGTGGTTTGTAATATAAAGTACTATTAATCACCCAGCGACTGAACAGTATGTGGTGTGTAAATGATCATGTCATCATGTGTACATGCGTGTCCGTCCTTTGACAGAAGTGTTTTTGGGGTGGGGCAGTGGGAGTGCAGGACACTCAGTATGTGGTGGATGATGTCAGCACACTGTCCCTGTGAACAGCGACTCTATCTCAGCAGGAATCTGTGGAAATTGGAGACTGGGAGGAGGGAGGAACAGGAGCAAGAGGGGACACTGGAAGGATTGTTCCTCTGAGTGACAGTCCTTTTAGTCTTATCTCCTCTCGTTCCTCTTATAGAAAACCAGACAGGGAAAAAAATCTCTGTCGTTTTTTGCTCCTGTGTCTCTCCAATTTCTCTTCTCGAACCACCCACTCTTTCATTCACCATCTATCTTAGTTTTTATTGAAAACCTTTTTCTCTGGCCATTAATGGTCTCATCTCTCATCATAAGACAGCAGTGGAAATCATTTTTAGCTCTCTTAATATTTCCATTAAATTCATAATCACAGAGGCACATGCACATCTTTGTGTCTTTGTTGATATATTGTCAGTTGGTGAGAAATCTAAAGTTGTTCAGATCCTTAATATCTTATTTGCCTTTTTATTTGCATTGTACCATTTCTCATTTAATCACAATCATCTACACACCATGGGCTTCTCATTCACTTGATGATTATTAGTACCATAAATGACATATTTTACCTCGTATTACTGGTGTACTTTGCAAATAAATCCTGTTTGTGCCTCCAATTTTAAATTGTCTACGATGCAGCTTTACTAACTAAAGTAAACAACATTTTCAACTGAAACAAAAGAGTTTGCAATCATATCTTTTTTTTTTTGTTTTGTTTTTAGTGTGGTGTGTTTATGAGCAAACTCAGAATAAAAGCAAAATATACCACTAATATATAAATAAGGTAAAAGCTATAGTTGTGGCTTGTATCATTAAGGATGATTTCTAATTACAACAGATGCATTATGGCTTAAATGGCAGCACAGTGCCTATTTTGTTAACAGTTGATTATTTTCATCCTTGTCTTGATAAAGATCTTCCTGCATTTCATTAATACAGACACGGGATAGTAGGATCACCGCATTTCCCTCAGTGTGTTTTAACATGCATGTTAATCCTGTTGTGTGTCTGTGTGAATGTGTGAGTGAGGGACACACACCACAGTCTCTTCTGAGCTTAGGTGAGGAGGTTTGGATGGTCTGTAATCTGCTTTTAGAGCCGTATAGCTCATTGTGCCATGGGACTGCAGCTTTATTCACACAAAAAACACACTATCCTTTAGACCAGTCATTCTCAACTAGTCTCACCTCAGGACCATTATAGAATTAAAACAAATCAAATATTGTATATATACTGCATACAATTCAAAAATAGCACAGTATATACAAAGACGATGTCAGCAACAGTGTTTTCAACAAACATACACATATTTTTAGCTCTGCATTTTTTAATAAACTGAGTGAATATCACACTTGGGTAATTTTATGAGTGTGCAGAAAATTAACATCATAACTGTGGCTCCACACAAAATGAGTAAGTCCTACCAGACAGTTTTTGTTAGTAATTTATTTGGAATAAGACCTCAAGAGCTCAACCAATAAATAAAGAAAAATACAAATAGAAATATAATATAAATAGAAAATATTTTCACTTAACACATACAGTATAGAAGCCTTTTCCATTCAGTATTGATTGTCTCATGCGCTCATATGTATTTAAAACTCAGTTATTTCAGTTTTAGTTATTTTCCACTGTACATTTAATCCTTACCCTTTGCCTCAGCATAATTGCCCGAATCATATTTTTTTACCAAATTGTAATATCTGCATAAAATGAATCAACAGTGTTTGGAAAGCAAAGTTACACAGACATCACATTTTAGCCAAAAACATGACTCAGGCAATTATACTGTGAGGCTAATGACATGTAACACAGTCATATTTGTGCTTAAGCATCTTGACTATGAACAATGTAAACTTAACCTGTTTTCTTTCTTAAACACTGCTACTGTGTGACCTGCACACAATACTCTTCATAACACACTCAGGATTAGTCTGCAACCCGCTTTTGAGTCATGACCCTCTGGACCTTAGACAACCTTATACGGTAAAGGACAGTGATTACTCATACTGTACGTCATGGAACACTGACTACAATTGTTGGCTTGTAGATGTGGCAATCTCCACCCATCCATTTACCCAACTGCTCAATCCTCCTGAAGGACACCTTTTTTTAGGTTGACCCAATAGCCTATTAAGTGCATCCTTTTGGATGGTGGGAGGAGGCTGGAGAACTTGAAGAGAACCCCCACAGACACGGAAGAACATGTAAACTCAACACACTGGAGTCAAACTCAGGATCTTCTTCTTGCTATGTGTTGAAAGTGCTAACCACTGCACCACCGTACTGCCCGGCACTTTACAATATTCTTTCTTTAAAAGCTGTAATATCAAACATTTTCAGGTTAAAATCTCTACAAATGACAAAGTCTGTTATATAATCGTTGACTCATGTCATGTGAAATGTTTCTATCAAATCAAATCATAGACTGAATATAAAGATGAACAACGTGATGCTGTTTCCTTCCACTGTTTAGAAGTGAAGCCAGTGAATCTGGTGGTTACAGGAGAGAACATTTTTCTTCTGTGAGAAGTCCCGCCCCTTCCCATGTGCCCCATGCTATCTTCAAAAAATATGTATGATAGTCATTTTTTGATCCTGTTTGAATTATGTTATCAATTACACTTATGGTGTTTCTCCATTACAAGTCAAGAAAGTTTCAGTTTGTCAGTAAGATAATGTATATTTTAGTTTGGTCTGAAATGGCTCAGTGGAAGTATTACTTTCTCATTTCTCAAGCATATTTCACTCCATTCTTCAGAAAAAGTATTAAAAGAGCTGAAAACCCCTTTAAGTTTAGTTATATTGCGAGCTGCAGCAACATTTTCAGCAGCTCTGGACAAAGTTAGGGTGATGTCACTTACGTGACTTTGGATATAGAATCTTTGTATGTTAGTCACAACTTTAGCCTTCATCTGTTTTCTTAGAAATACATTTTCTTAACTTAATAATGACAGACATTGACAAACAACATATGTAGGACCAGAGCGCAGCATTAATGAGAGGATGTGACATAGAAACACCTGATTCATTTTCCTGTGGCTCATCTGGTCGATTCTGGACTAGGATTGGTCAGTACAGCTGTCAATCACCTTTTTTAAATATATAACCTATTAAAAGAAAATAATCAGATAGGGAAGGACTTGTATACAAATCAACCTGATAAAATCAAATTTGGGAAAAATTTCTTGGACCGATTTCCAATGACCTATACTTAGTCAGTCACTACAGGGTTGTGTTAAGCTTCACTTTTGATGAGCTGTCATTACATCCATCTCTATATACTTATACAGTTCAAGCGAAATCCATAATTGTATTCAGTGTAGCATCACGGTAAATTTTGTCACCTGTCAGTGTTCCTTTACTAACACCACTTTTACTATTACTCACTGCACTTTAATAAAAATGAAATGACAGTGCTTAATCTGTAAACATGATTATTGACTGAGCATTAGTGAAAACAGCTGCTCACATGATCCCAAACTGCTTCACTGCCTCATCCACTGCTACGCTTTTTGTAATAGTTTTGCCTAAGGAATCGACTAGAAGCAAAAAAATATTACATACCGTACTGTGCGTCTAGATGTTGTCCTTTTCCTTCGAGATAAGACCCCGCCGTGATGGGTTTCCTTCAATATGTCTGTCCTTTTTTTCTGGTAAGGTCAAACGGGAGTCAGAGGTCAGCGTCTGAGCTCCTGAATGTTTATAGATGTGGAAACAGTCATTGATGAGCAGAGATAACAGCAGCCGCCGAGGAGAAAGAAATGGGAGAAATGGGAGTTGGGGGTGTGTGGATTGGATAATTGACAAGCAAAGCAGAGGGGCAAGAAAAGACTTTAAAATGTGGTTGAAAAAACTAATTAGCAGCCATTTGACTGATAAATGGGTGCAACATTAATTAACAGTTTAACCAGTGGGGATCTGGGTAAGATGCTGACATGCTCTTCACTGCTCTAATATATTCCTGGCCTACTTTAGACTATTATATTCCCTCCTTTATTGTCTAACAGTGGGTTTGAGCCCCAGAAATATATATGTTTTTCTTATTATCTCTTGCTGTTCTGCTCTTTCCAGGTGTTGGTATTGATCTTTACAGATCTGTGCATACAATCACTGTCTTAAAAAACATCACCTCGCTCTGATAGAGATGATGCTTACTGCTGATTATGATGACAGAAGCTGCATGTTCCTATCAGGCAGCTCTGCAGTACTAATGAGCACACACACCCGTAGAATCACACACAGCTCCTCACTCCTCTCAACCCTCGCCTGCAAATATAATTAGCCATGATTAAAATGGCCATTGTTTAATTAATACCACCAAAGCCTCTTTCAGACGACTTCTCCATTTCCGACACTGCTTATCTCCCATCCCCCAATCAGCTGTGGATGTGTTTTTGGTTGTTTTGTTGTTGATTTATGCTTGTATAAATGACAAGCATAAATGTGTACCTGCCCACAGTCTGTGTTTGGGAGCGTCTATTTACATGTCATGGTGTTATGTAATAGAATAAATGCAGTTTTAGTCTTTTACAGCTAGAAAATTATATGTAAGTAAAATAGTTATTAATCAACATACTGGTGATAGATCTGAGTTAGAGCTGAATGTATTCTTTGTGTAAAAAAGCTTCAGTGAACTCAGTGCAATTCAATACAATTCATTTGTAGTGTCTTATTTTTTTGTTGAGCAGTACTGCCTTCTTTTGGTAGATTTCATAATGTAAATCAGAAAAACCTTTGGAACATATTTTTCCTTCTGATACATCTATGAAGATTTCATTCAGTTACCAGCATGAGGAAGCAGCACAATGATGAAATGATTGCTTAAAACACTCTAACAGAGTTACTAAGAATAAGGAGTAATTTGTAACCTGTTAAATTTCAAATGTAACCCCCCCCCACCTCCACTTAGAATTCTGCTAAACTATGTAATTAAATTCACTTTAACTGTTGGAAAATAGTTTAAACTCTGAAAATCCCCACCTCCCTTTAGAATCTGTTGAAATTCAGCTGTTTTATGAATCAAAGTGGACACAGTTTCCTCTGACATGCATGGGAGTACTGTGATTTATTTTTGTAAAACTATTTAACATTAGATACTACTTCTTAAATGGCTAACAGATGAATGGCTTTGTCTTGTATGTCAAAAACAAAGCGCTCTGTACATCACCAGTTCTTCATTGTCTGTCCCACACTGTACTGTGCATCCAAATTTTGCTGAACCCTCTTTTTAATCGACTGTAATCCAGTCCCTCCAGAAAATTGCTAGCAAAAATCTCTGATTATCTGGGCAAAAATCCTTGGTTATGGGGGCAAAAAATCTTTGGTTATGCGATTGAATATGTGGGGTTTTTATGTGATTTTATGTGGTGAAATTGTGGGAATTTGCAAAAAATGCGCAAAGTTGCGAAAATATGTGGGAACTGGAAAAACATGTTTCAATGAAAAAACTGATTCTTCTCCCACGCCCTATTCTAACTAGGCTATAACTAAATGAAAAATGTCTAATTACATCCTATGAAAAGCAAACATACAAGAAGTAAGCATCCACTACATCACAGAAAGTGCTAGTTATGTTTTAGTTCTTTATTTTCTAAGCATGGCTCAAACATGGCTTTAACATTCCAGAGTCACAAGTCTCAAAAATAAAATAATTGCTTCCTGCTTCACAAAAGTGAGGTAGAACAGGCCATCTGTTTCAAGGCTATTAGAGCCTTTATGTTAATGTAACATTATTATTGCTGCAGCAGAAACCATTTTCAAATGTTTCGTGCTGGAAAAGTGGCTCTAATGTCAATTTTCTCTAATGTTCCAAGGTACAGTTGCATGGGGTGTAAAATAGTATGCCCCCCATTTCGTGTAGAACATCGGGGTACTGGTTTGCTCTGTCTTTCGAAGATATTTTTGTCAGCAAATGAGCTGCATTTTTCATCATCTTGCAGGATTTTTTCTGAGGTTTGCAGTTAGTATACCTTGTGTGCGAGCCAATGATGTTGCTCATCACATATTACATCACTACCTGTGTCAAGTTACAATGCAATATTCTTAAAAATTTATGCGGAAAAATGTGGGGATTAGGAAATCATGTTAGTCTCATATAGTTCACGTATTTTGCACGGAAATATGTTATTATTGTGGTGAATATGCGTCCTTTTTGGAAAAAATGCAGACCCCCACATAATGTGCGCCATTTGCTTGATCATGCATTGAATTATGTGATCGCTTAATTGCGTTTTTCTGGAGGGACTGGTAATAGATTCATTCATTTCACTAACATGCTGTGAAGAATAGTTTTACTATTAATAGTCTTGTAGATTTGTTGTCAGAGGAATGGCATTTTTACCTCACATTTTGCTTTACTGGACTTGTTTATTCCTAATAAAATTCCTATTAAATTCCTCTTTAAAATTAAAATGAATTACTATTAAAATGTCTATTTTGCTGAGTCAGCCACAGAATTGTTATAAGGGTGCAATCTGTACAACCCAACAGAAAAAAAAAGGCTTTAAGACCACCATTGTTCTTCCATCACCACTGTGGTGTTTGCATATCTATTCCTGTCTCATTTACGTAACAGAAAAAAACTCAATGCAAATTAGTGCTGGCACCTCCATAAAGCAATGTATTGATAGACTGTTTCCACATCCTTGACACACAACACAAACAGCTTCTCTCACCTGAGGGTCCATTATTGTATGACTGGTGTCTGATGACGAGGAGACGGGTGGAGAAAGGCTGAGAATGATGAACAAAGAATAACAGCCAATCATTACAGCTGAGCTCAGCACGGCCCAGTCAACCAGGTCAAAGGTCAACTGCAGCATCACCTTGAAAAAATTCCATTTGCTATTATGTATGCCCACTGAAGTCATAGTGTCCTTTATTTACTGTGTACAGAGGAGAATAGAGTTGACATGCATACACACTAACACAGAGACTGAGTAATAGAGGCTGAATTGATTTAGTGTAGTGAGGATGTGTAATGATTTTGGGTTCAAAGCCATTATAGTCAAGTTTATTTATATGAAGCAAATTCCATGACTCTGTTAGAGTCTCTCAAACTAGAATGTTGAAATATACAGCAAATGTGATGTGACAAAAATGTAAGATAAACATTACATACAGTATTGTACTAAAACAGGAAAGGGAATAATGTATACAATACTACTCTAAAATAGTTTTATTCATTAGCTTCAAACATATTTAAAAAGTCACACTGTCATTTTTTATTTCATTATCTTTGTTTGCTACTTTGCAACATTTGATCCTATAAAACAGGATCAGCACAAGGACAAGAGAAAGACAGCCAGATGCAATTATAATATTTAATATGGTCTAGGCGGTTTATTAAAGGGGTTCTATGTAGTATTGATATTCCAAACTCTCAACAGCAGGGGGAAGTCACCTACCAGAACACACTTATGATGACCAAAACCACCAGTGAATAAATGTATGTATCCACAGACTGTTTCACTCACTGAATAAAATTTGACTGGTTGTCAAAATGTTATGTCTTATAATCGTCATGTTCTGCATCTGATGATAGTTTACATCAGCGGTCCCCAACCTTTTTTGTACTAGGGACCAGTTTCATTCATGAAAATTTTCCGCGGACCGCGTAGAGATGCAGGGGTTCCAATAACAAAAACCTTTATCAGTTCAGAGCATGTAATCTGAAACAATTACATGTTATACCAGGCAATTACAATGATTCTACAGTATGATATCAACTCACCATAATGCAGAATCAGTGAGAACCCTGGACTTGTTTCCCTGCAACTAGATGGTCCCATCTGGGGGTGTTGGGATACAAACACTCCAGTCCAGTCAGGTCCACGCGGACCGCAGAAGTGAAAGAGAAATCTAATGCTCATTTAGGTAGGACGTTCGTCCTGGCCTATTATATATTATACATATGTACAGTAAGTCTAATGCGATGGTGATGATTTTTTTTTTTTTGTATGAAATGCATGGTGTAGTGGCAAGGATTTTGCCATGGCACTGCACCACCGCAAAACCTTACCAGAGGAAATGCTGTTATATCTTCATAAACCTCATAATCAAATTCACCTATGTAGAAAAAAAATCCAACAGTGTTTCTAGCTCTTATCACTTTGTCCCTTTCTTTGGCTGCAATAGTTGTTTCTTTGTGGTTTTCATCCCATTTGGTCACTTTCTGATTCTTTGGTCAAAAGCCCTCTGACTCACTATTCCCTCTAGTGGCCACATAAATCCCCTGGCCTCGTGTAAATACATTCAGTTCAGTGTCTGTACAATCCAATACACAATCATCTTTGACATGACCTCAGAGCTTTTTTATTCTAAACAAATTAATGATAGAAATATTACATATAGCTCCTTTGAAACAATGCTCAGTTTTTATTCAAAACAAGGTACATCTACAGCGTGTGGGCCTAAACATTTTCAGAAATAGAGCCATTGCTAAAACACATATTTTTGCAATAATATGCCACAGTTCTTTGTGTATTATATGCAATAACTCAGACTTTGTAAAGGCACCTGTAGCACATACAGTTGCAAAAAAATTATTAGATCATCAAAAGTCATCAAAAACAATGGTTATGTAATCAAGTACTTATTCCTGTGTATCATGTGACTAAAACAGAAAACATGGAATGCCTAAAAGCATTGTTTTCGCCAGTACAATGCCAAAGCTATTGATGTAAGAACTGAAGTGATTTTGGTTATTATCA
>JAPQRP010000024.1:23532454-23579835 GCA_037367295.1 Apogon hyalosoma | reverse complement strand
TGATGTAAGAACTGAAGTGATTTTGGTTATTATCAAGAAAACCATGGAAAATGGATAGATATCAGCTCTGAAATGAACTCTTCTGAGCTATTTTTGTTGTTGTCATTATATTTGTTCAAACAAATGTACCTTTAGTTGTATTAAAATGAATGAGAAATTGAAGAAAATAAGGGTGGTCTAATTATTTTTTCCATGACTGTACTAAAAGTAAAAAGAAAACCGTTTCAGTAATGGAAAGAAGTAACATGGCCACTTTTTGCAATGGCTTAATTTCTGGAAATGTACACCAAACCAAACCATATCTTACCTGAACTATAACTTTTAATAAATGTTAATTACAATCTGCACAGAAAAAGAGAAGTTTTCCCGATGAATAAAAAACAGACCTGAAAGAGCTTTATGAGTATGACAAGCAGATATTTAAGAAGTGTAGAGTCAATGACATGTTGACAGGACATATTGACATTTATCACAGACTGACTTCATATACAATAGTCTAAAAGCTTTTCCCTTTGATTCAGCTTGATCTAAAACTTGTTTTGGTCTGTATATGTGAATATGAATATATTGCTCACTGTTGCAGTCAGCTCTGAAATTTCAGTATTTTTAGTTTCCAGGATTTCAGTTTGAGGTTCTATGTAGGCACAAAAATGTTCTAGTAATTATCTTAAAACAACAAAGTAATGAATTTGAAGGAAAAGCCTGAAGCCTTTCCCTTTCCAGCATTGTGTTACTGGTGAGGGGACTTAAGTCTGCAGGGAGGAGAACTGAAGACTAAGGGTTCGGAGGGAGTAAAATTAGGGTCATGTGATGTGTAGGGTCATGTGAAAAGTCACTTCCACCCTGGATAACTATGTAAAAGATGTCAAAAAGATGTCAAGCCTCTTGGATTGTCATGCTTATTTTAGAATCTAACGAAATGTCTTCAGGGAGCCTGGAGGAGTCCATTTGGTCAGCTACAACCGGGAGGTAGATGTTACATCTAAATTAGTCACCAAACATGGGAGTTTTCAAAGAAATCAGTCTTAACTCGCTCCTTATGTTACACAGTCATGTCAGTGTACATTTCTACCTTCGCTGACCCAGAAATATTTAGCTGTTATTTCATGCATTGAAGTTACAGATACAATGTTCCTGACCATTTGTGTAAGTGCCTGTTTTAATACTTTGACCTTCAAATTCACTTGTAAAAATGAAAACATCATTGTCTTCACCCCGATGAAGGTCTTAGTTATAGCAATGCTTTGCTAAGACTGTATAGCCAAGAAATATTAAAGACTTTTCAACTTATCACCCCTCTGAGTGTATTAGATTTCATAAAAAACATGCAACTAATAAGATCCTCAAACTGAAAATCGAGACATTTTTTTTACACTCAAGCAGAACTCCATCCTCCCTGTTTCTTTATAGAGAAACTTTGACAAATGTGATTTTGTCATAACAGATACTGTTTTCCTAAAGCTCATCATTTATCATTTAGGTGTTTTATGATTTTTTTTTTTTTTTGGGGGGGGCAGTATTCAGACAAAGCAAAACTGTGAAGCTCTTACAAAATAAAAGTGTTAAAATCAAAATGAAAATGGCCCACTACAAGTACAAGTTCTGTTCTGTAAATAATTCCAATAATTGCCTCTAAGATGTGGTGGGCTTTTGATCAGTCCCTGGTTACAGAAATTTAATTTTAAGCTTACCTTCAGAAATAATGAGTGACATCTTGTCAAGCTCACTTTAAAGCCTGTACCATCAGGTCGAGGATGATTTCTGTTTCTCTTATGACAAAAGGCTTAGGTAACTAACTTTACCCCCTAGGGAAAACAAAAAAATCTTACAAAAATAAAATACCCTTTAAAATAATGCAATGTAAAAGAAAATATTGAACATTGATGCACTGCTGCTCCAACATCAGCTCCGGACTTGTTACTGTGAGACATTTACTTGGTGTCAGTGCTGCAGAGGGGTTTGGTGCAACAGAAAGCCAAAAGCACACTTAAAAACTTCAAAACCCCACCTCAAATGGTTTTTTAACAATCAGTGAAAAACTGTTTACAGATTTGGAGGTTGTTCTAGAGTAATGCGCTAACCTACCATTCCTAACCCACAAAAACCTCTAAATAATTTTCTTTTTTAAAGCAAACACAAGGTTATCAGATTAAAGGTTATTTATTGTGTCTTGAGGTCTATGCTGTGTGTACTGTAATGGCTCAGTGTGTATACAGAGTTAATCCTGGACTGACAGGCGGGGACAGTGGGGTTCTGATGGGCCGGGGGGCTCTGTGTCTGCAGGGGGACCCAAACATGGCTCTGGTTCTGTCTGGGACCCGTCTGAAAGCTCGGCACTGTCAGGCTGGCCCAAACACTGCCTGATGGGGCTTTTAGAAGAGCAGAGTGAGTGACGGAGGTTTAGAGGAGATCTGACACTGCAGCCTGTGGTGCTGCTGTTTATGTATGTATGCTAGCCCTCCAAAAACTGTGTTTATGAAAACAGTGGCCTGGTGCCCATCAGATAGAGTCTCCGGAGCTGGGACAGGGACAACTCCTCTGAGAGAACTAAAAGAAGATATAAAGCCAGACAAAGAATAAGAGAAAGTGACAAGAAAAAAGCCCCTTTAGACAAGTGAAATGTATAAAAGCAGGGTAGAGGGGTTCATTTGATGCAAATGTGGTCTGAAATAATTCCTGAAACCCCCTCGTCACCAGTGTCTCTCTAACTCTTTGTCCTCTGCCCAAGTTTTTCTCGTCCTTTTTCTCCCCAAATGTTTGAGCTGAACTCTTGCAAAAGCAGAAAGTACTTTAGTCTCTCACTAATCCTCTCCTGCCTTTAATTTGATTTCTTCCCTCTGTTTTGCCCCTTCGGTTGTCTTCCTCCTTAATTAGCTCATATCCCTCTGGTTTGCCAGATTGAGGGTGTTGACACACACGCGGCACAGCCCCAAATCAAATATATACGTCCTGAACCCTCCCAACCACTAACATCACACACACACTTCTCTTGCGTCTACTTCTCTCGAGGAGCTTGAATAGCTTTTCTCTGTCTGTTGTTTTTGCTTCTTGCCTTTGGGCTGCACCAGTTTTCTGTTGTTTTGTGTTTAAAGTGGCAGATGCAGGGTGGAGACTCGGTGATGCCACGTCCAACAGTTTTTATTAATGCACTTCTGCTCTTGTTTGCAGTATTAAATGTGAAATTTTCACAGGGCAGAGTATGGCTTTTATTCTGTGTACTAAATCTACACTTCCTAAACTTAGGTTTGGGACCAAAAATGAGCTGCAGACGTGTATGTATTGGGAGTAAAATACAGAATAATGTAATGTGAATTAATTGTCCAGATTAAATTGCAGTTTTTCTTTTGACACATTGGTGAGGTGGTGAGAGATGCAGAAAGGAGAAACAGTGATAATAGTAGGAAGAAATAGAAGTCTGTTAGTTTCAGATATTACACTGCGCTCTGATTATTGTTCTCATGTAAGATAAATCTGTTTTTTATACATTCATAAATGTATGTTTTTGTGTTGTGATATACTTTTAGCTCAAATTTTAGTTCATAAGTTCGAGTTCTGTGAAAACTCCAGATTTCTCTTTTTAGTCTCAGGCTGAAAACATTTGGTAACAATAATGTTTTGAATATTAATTTTTCATTTCAACATAAAAAAATTAACTCGCACATTAACATACAAATCTTTATCTACAGCTTTTACAAAGCAGTTTAATAACATAAAAAACACAAACCTATTAACCACAACTTGAAGTTGTCTGTTACCTTAATGTTAATAAAGATATGTAAAAGCTGTGTTTGCTTCATGCGTTTACTAATTAGGGACAGAAATTTATTATCAGACCTCTTAATATACAAGACATTTTTGATACTCAGTAGTATCTTTAAGCAAATCAGTCAATGCCATAAAAGTATCTGCACCCAGAACTAAATATACCTTATTTTAAAGTATCAAGACACACGATATATTCTTTGCTTGACAACATCCACATAGCGTATGGTTTTGTATACGGTACGTTCCAGACTTTACTCTAAGTTTATTTCACTTGTCCTTAATCATTTTTGTGTTATCAAAGCAAAACGGAAGGAAAACTGCACCTCAAAGTTCACATTTCAAATATTTTAATTGTTTTACGCAGCTTTCATTTATTTTTCTAATTCCCCTGAGGCAGCTGGAAGACTGTTTACTGTCTTTGATTTGCAGTCCTTTAGCTTTACTCCAAGCGTTAATTAACCTTCAAATAGAGAAATTATAGCAGCCACACAAGTATGCCTACACGCCTGACAACCACACACACACACACACTAACAATGGAGGAGAGTTTTCTCTGCGTTTCATCTGAGATCTCCTTTGCTGCGTCTTTCTCTGAGTTCACTTCACTCCAATCCACACACACACACACACACACACACACACGCACGCACACACACACGCACGACCACAACAGACTTACAACATGCAAGTCGACATTTATTCTCTCTTTCTCCTCCTCGTTCCTTTTGTGCACCAAAGTCTACCTCAATCTCGGCCTCCGGATTCTTTGAACTTCTGTCGGTGCAAAAATAACATTACAGGTTCAAAGACAACAGATATCTGTTTTCTGCTCAGAACCAGTTAATCTGCTTGCCTTTCACTCTCTCTCTCTCTGTCGTTTGTTTCTCTCTTCAGCTCCTTCTCGTCCTATATGTCATCATAGCGTGTTTTGTTCGTTTCTTACATTGCTGCTAAAACATTCTATTATTTTGATATAGGCTCTCATTAGCTGTTGAGTTTAATTAAAAGAGCTCATTCATATGAAAATGGGTGGCTGATAGTGATTTCCTTCCTTAGCAACAATCGCTAACCTTGGACAGCAACTTTTAATTAGAAACCAGCTTGATTGACATTGAGCATGTACTATACACACTTAAACACACATGCATGCATAAGCATCCTTTCAACAATATAATGCACTTCTATCTTGTGTAACATCAGTCGTGCCAGTAGTTTATTACCACAAATGAAACTAGACAAATCAACAGTCCTGCAAATACAAATAGCTCTTTCCTCCCTTTTTGTGTTTTATGTAGTTTATTTATTATTCGTTTATATGCTGTGGTACATTCTTCCTCATTTCATCCTCATCTGTTTTCTGGTCACGCCTCATGTTGTCACTGTTCTGATAGGTTAATTCATGCAGTGTTTACTGTCCCGGAAAGATTCTCATCAGACCTTTCCCCCCTCCTCTGTTTTTCCTTTTATACCCCGTTCTTCTTTTCATTGCCCCGTCGCTGCATTTTAATCGTCAGGTGTGTGTACATAACATCATTGCACCGAGCCACACAGCTCTGAGGAGACAACAGAGGAGCAGAGACCATTGGAGGATGACACCAAACTGCAGATATTTTGACTGATAGCGCAGAATAAAATATCCTGTTCTCATCTTTCTGCGTCTGACTCCACGTCTGTATCTCGGAGCATCGGTCAAATGTTTTGTATAAATGCTTTTCAGTCTGAATGCACCTGTGCACAAATGTTAACATGACACACTGGGACTACATTTGTGTTTTTCCCTTTGACTTGTTATTTTTTCTATTATGTTGTTATGATTTGGTGCAATAGAAACAAAACTGAGTTCAGTCGAATTGAAAATGATCATGCAATTCCTGACTAATTTTGCTGTTGGTTGTGTGTCTCCATATAACATTTCCCAAACAAAGTTGCTTTCTGCAGCTGATTAAGTGTATTTTTCTTGGTAACGTAACCTGCAAGTCATTCGCAGACCTTGCAAAATCATGATCAAATTATCATGAGTGTTTATTTTGAATTGCCATCATTATTTTCCTTCAGTTTGGAAAACACACTATCATGCGTTTCTTATCTTTTACACAATCTGAGATGACACATATATTCAATGTCACAATCTACTGCGTGGATTCAATCATCTTATAATTTCCTCAGAATATGAAATCAAAAGCAAATACAATTTTTTCCTTAAAGTTTCTTATTTTTTTGTTCCTTTACTTTTTCTATTTTTTTCTATAAAGTCAGTCATGATTTGTTGACAGTTTGAGAAAATATTACTCTTGCACATGTACCATTACAAATGTATTCACTGAGTTTTACTTTTTCTGAGAAACAAAAACAGTTTAAAACTACACTTCACTGTTGCTTTTTTTTATCTTTTCACATGTTTAAGGAAATTCAGTGTGTTTACCCTCATAGTTAATTTACCCAGACACAAACAGCAGGCATACAAATACATAACTAATTATGGCTGCAGCTTATTTGGGCTGGTAGTTTCACCTTTCTTGCCACCATCAGATCTGACTGTCTGCCTGCTCTCTGGGAAGGAGGACCGAACTGAAAAATCAGATTAGACATACTACAGGCTCTTATTCCCTCTCAGCGCAATACACAGGGTTTGTGGATGTAATGGAGCACAGGGGATGAGGAGTTTTCTCTTTACTGATGTCAGACCCAAGTCTTGAGGGTAGTGTCCCACGGAAATGAGCCATTAAAATTGAGGATTTATTTATTTTTCTCCTTCCCCTTTTCCTTCTCTGCATTTGGCATGGGGTACAAAAGTCAGACAGGCTGTTTAGGGATGATTTGGGGGGACAGGACAGGCCTCAACACTCTAGGCCAGCATCTGAGTTGGGTTTCACAAATGGAAGTGCTGCTTCGATTATCACTGCTTCATTATTTAATCAGTAATATCTCGGAGGGGGTTGGGTGTCCTGAGCACTTCCTAATGTGCAGACAGTAGTTCATGAGTGTAACTGGATCTGTTCTTGCAGAAAAGTTAAGTGTGAACACCCTTGACTCCTCTTTTCCTCTGCTACCTTAAATCACATTTTATTTGCAGTTTCCTCCCCATCTTACAAGTACAGGCTGGTTTTGGGATGATATGCAGGTAGCAAAGAGGTGAGGGGTGTGGTTGAAGTTATGGATGAGGTGTTGCTTTATTAGTTGGTATTAGTGCTTTAAGCAGACTTTGATAAAAGTTATGATGCAGACGGTGAGAAGTTGAGTCACCACCACAGAAAACCAAAGGAGGCTTGTTTAGACTCAGATCAGTGACACAGAAACATTAAAACAAACTCCAACCACAGCAAGAACATCTATTATGTCTCGTAGCAACAGAAAATCTAGAGAAGGGGTGAGTTTTTGCCCTGATTTCTCTGCTGAGAGTAGATTATTATTTTAATCTTAAAATTTTCATGTTATACTATGATAGACCTTGTTGCCTTTACCATCTAAAGATGGTTCACATACTGACAAATGTATGTTTTAGCCAATTGTAGCAACATAAAAATATAACAACATAAACATAGGCAAGATAAAAATGTAACAATATAGGGCAAGCTCTTCAGAAATATTATTATTACAGGGATATATATACTACAAAAGGTTTTCTTACCCAAGAGAAGTGCTGAAGTCAAGAAACTTTGTGAAAATGCTGTAACCTGTATCCAGCAACAAATCTGGAATCCGCTGAATGTTGTTAGATTTTATACATATGCTCAGAGAAAAATCTTATTTAATTGTGTCATCTTGGCTATTGCAAAGGGTGTTTTATCATACTAGTATTTCTTTTTTGTGAATTATTTATAGAAACAATAATGGACACATTGCGGTCCTTCTAGTGTGTGTTACCTAACCAATAGTGACATCAAAGATTGTGTGTAAATTTGCACATATTCTATTGTTTATGACTTTAAAATCATCACAGACAGCTTGCAGGTAGTGAAAGAAGAAATAAGAATAAAAGTGTAAGCCCCTGACTGGTTGAATCTCAAACTAATACGTAAATCACAGTTAACAAACCTGCACTTGTATGTGTTGATGCATAAATACAGTCAACATCTACATGCTTTTATGTTTCACTGGAGACATCTTGTTGCTAGTGAGTGTTTTCTGTAAACATCAGTGTGTCTCCCCTCCACTATTACGGAGATTAGATCCTTTTATTTAGCAGTGCTGTGTTGTATGTTTTTGTTTTGCAGTGATTTGGATTTCCAAGAGTTCATGTAAATACCACACAGACCCAAACCACGATGGTCATTGTCTGGTCTACTGCTCACCCTGTCTATTAATCTCCATAAACTCTGTGTTTGTTTAATGAAATATGTGGTTGATTTAAAGCCTCGGTGAAATCAGAGGGCACAGAGACTTCAGCATCATTTCATATGGAAAGGTTTAACTGATTGTCTCTATCATCTGGATGTACTTTGAACTTAAAGAAGACACATCTTGGTCCACTCACTCATTTTCTTCCCATTGCTAATCTCATCTTTCTTCCTCGTCTTAATGAATTAAAACTGTTCTCAAACACGACACTGATGGTTTTTTTATCCTCATCCTGCTCCATTCCTAAATGTTCCTCCTCCCCTGTAGACACTGAGCAGATAAATGTACAGGTAAAATTCATTGATAACTTGTTTTTTTTGTTTTCTTGCATTTGTGTAGATACTGTTTAACCCAATCCACATTACAGCCCCAGACTCACTCTAAGATTGAAGCTTTTATTAGAGATCGGATGATTGATTGTTGCCAGCAGTACATTTTACATACTATGGTTAGACATTAGCTTTGATAGTGGTTGATGGATATTAGGTTCAAATGGAATGGCTTACTTTGAGGAAAAATTAAAAAGAAATGCTTAAAAATAAAAATTAATCCCACCTAGATTTTCATTCCTTGTTCCAGATTTATCATCATTTTGACTTTGACATTTAGTGTATTTATTCATTTGACTTAGTTGTCCTCTGTTAAACTGAAGGGTGAAAAAACAGCTTTGAGAAACACCCGCTTCTTAACTGTGTAGATTTCACAGTAAAGAAGTTTGTTCAACATAACAACATACAAATTAACCATTTGTTGTTCTGATGACAAACCACTCTTATTATTATTTCATGTGTTTAGTTACACTTTGTTGAACATTTTGTCAGTGGATTAAAACATTTCTGCATGAGCTAGTGTGCTAACTACGGAACTCATAAACATCTTCATGGTCACGAAAGTATTTGCTTTTCACTGAAAAATACAGAGAATAAAATAATAGACAGTGGTAAATCACATAGAAAAGGTTTGACACAAAGAATTCATTTGGATGTCACCACAAAATAGTTTTAAGTTAGAATCAGTATTGTATAGTAACAAAGTAATAATACTTCACTACTGTACTCAAGTGTGTTTTGGGAGAATTTGTACACAAGTATTTTTTTTATTCTGTTTACTTTCACTTTTACTTCACTACATTTCCTAACTCAAATTGCATACTTCTACTCACACACATTTTTAATGCACAGTATCGTTCCTCGGTACAAAAACTAAATTAAAGGAAATTTGATGTTTTCAGCGCTGAGATTACCAGTGACTGCAACAAAGTCAAGAAGCTGATTTGTCATTGGGCCTAATCACATAATGCACAAGTGCAAACGGCGGTCCATACTCAACCTGTGGGTGATCTGTTGATGTGAGGAAGAGTTGAAGGAAGCTATGCCCAAAAAACAGGTTGGTATTACGTCAGTGGTTTAGACTTTGGAGTCCTTGTTTACGAAGAGTAGTGTAGGCTCCATGTTTTGAGGTGCCACGTAAGTTTCATCCCAGCAGCATCCTACTCCTGTTTAGGTTTTTGAAACCTTGTTTTTGAAGTGTGTGATGTAGGCATCATTTTTAATATTTTGACTGTTTGTCTTTTACTTTACCACATTTTAAAATCCTTAATAAACTTTATTATATTAAAAATTCTGACTGCCTTTGGATGTTATTAACATTTACTTGTACTTTTGCTTTCATTACTTGAGTACATTTGATTGTAGATTAGATGATACACTTAAGCACAGTTATTACTCGACACTTAAAGACTTTAACTTGAGTATCATTTCATTTGGTGACTTGAACTTCTACCAACGTAATTTTATGGTAGGGTACCTTACCTGTACTTCTACTCAAGTATGACTTTCCAGTACTTTACACAAAACAGGTTAAAATACAATATAAATAGAGCTTAATCCATGCTATCCATAAAAACAGTTTTGTTGTTAATTTTTTTCTTCCTTCCTGTTTCCATTCCATTGTCCTCTTAAACACACTTTCCATCTGTTCTATCTGTCTCTCATCCCTCCTTCATCCTTTAGTTGTGACCGTGTTAGCGATGCTGTGGTTTGCATTTCAGTTCGCTGCCCTCCTGCCGTGTGCTTTACTGTGTAGCACGTATAGTTTTCCTCCCTCTAGGTTCATACATGCCTGTTTCTTTTCTATAAATATGAATGAAGTGCTGCAGTTTAACCATGTGCATTTTCATTAATTAGAAAAGAAAGGTAATTTTACTCAATTCTGCTGCCTGTGAAAACACTGCAGGCAACATTGGAGTGTAACTGGCAGTATGCACATAAATGGTCATGCACATAATTGCTAACACAGGAGGAATGGACACATGTAGACATTTACAATCAGGTTTTCAGACTTTGATCTGGTCCAGGCCTGCAGGCTTTGAAAACCTTTCAGTATCTCACTCTTGGCTCAGACCATATGGTTATTGTGCTTAGTTTAAGTGTAATGTTGAGGCTTAATGACATAACTCCCACCTGGAGATGCAGGCTTTGAATAGCTGTTATTAAGCCTGCTGCAGAGATAAGGCAGCCATTAGCCAGGCCTGATCATTTCATGGCTACTGCACAATAAGAGTGACAGCCCCTCAACGTTAACTGCAGCAACTGAGACGCACTGCTTTCTCTTTCTTAGGCATGTCTGAAGGGATGTGCCGGACTGTATTGTGTGTGGGTCACAGGCCATTTTAAATAAGCAATAAATGTTAAGTCTGCCTGACATCTTCAGTATCCATTACTGCAAAGAGCATGCTGAGGAGGAGACAGAGACGAAAAGCGGGAGTGAAACTGGTAGACGGAGGAGATGAGATCAATAGAGGCAGAATGGAGGATTGATTCAGGCTCTTAGATCTTTGAGATTAGTGGCTCGATTAGGGACAAATATGGAGGCTTATTCATGTGCCCTTAGCAGTGACAGCTTGAACTAAGTGGTCATAGAGTAATTACATTCAAACCCCAATATCCCACTGATGCTAAAGATTTGTACATGAATGCAGCACTGGATTTTTTAGACTTTCCCAGGACAAAAATTGTTTGTATGGCCCAGTTTTTGACACGTCTGTTGGTGTCTGTCACTAATGTTGCTGTGTTGATTACACTGCCAGCATTTTGCCCTTTATTGGTCAGTCACTCCACAGGCCCATTGTGATCTTATCCTGTTGAGTTTCTGTTTTGGAGCAAAATGAGTTTCCAGTAGATCTGAGGTGTTTTAATGCAGCCGTTACAAACAATGGAGGCTTCATGGTCTTTGGTCCGTCCTGTGCTGAAAATAGGGTCGATGCAAAGTTATGGAAATGTGTGCAAGTGTGTTATTATCAGTTTCCTCTTTTAGTCTGGAACAAGAGCAGGTTGGACACGCTGACTTGTACCGTGACCCTAAATAAACTAGAAACCAACAGCATTGAGTTTAGATCGACAACACATAGTTTCAATCCATTCTCACAGAAAATATATTCCTCTATAATTCATTTGCAATTCCACAACCTCAAACCCAAATTCTAAAAGACAGCAGTGATATTAAAATTTTAGTCTGACTTCAGATCGGTTAAACAACTTGATTAAGAGTTAGGAAAAAATTGTATTCTGCTTTAAAATGAGAATGTTCCATGACAACTGGAACAAAACACACACAGCATTTATCACTGGTCTCTGATTTTCTTTCCCCCATTTGTAACCAGATGCTGTCATTTCATTCACCTGACAATTAAAAAAAAAAAAAAAAAACAAAAAAACTTTGGAATTCTTTTGTCAAAACCAAAAGATGCTGTAAACAAAATTTGGTATATGAATGATGAATATTTTTTTGAGATGATCATTTAATTATTCTGATGAAACACAATATGCACCACTATGTTTAGGACCAACTACATTGTAATTTAGCTGAATATGACTTCTTGAGAGGAAAGGTTAAATATTTTACATATATCAGTTACATTTCAGTGTGAACCTCTACCAATGTTGCTGCATTGTACTGTTTTCACTCTTTGCATCCTGTGTCATACATTTGTGCAGGTAAAGTCTGCTTCTTCTGCCCACAATGATATTAGATATGACAATAAATAAGACTTGCAGCAAGAATTAGTGCAAGGAAACCCCTTTCTAGCATGTACAAAGCTTCCTTGCGAACGGCCAATTTAAATTACATGAATAAATTTGGAAGCTTAATTATTTTTGCTGCTTTGAGCTATTATTCTCCTCTATAAAAAAGTGAAGGATGAGATGAGAGTGAAGGAATATATGATCCCTAGAAGACAAATGCAGGCGTCTTTGCTCAAAATCTCTCATTTCTTTCACTCACTGTGTGTCTCTTCCTCAGTCCCCTATAGGCATGACTTTATTTACCCATCATTAGATGGATCCAACTAAAACAAACTCAATTAACCTTATTTCTTCTCCTAAATTTTCAGTTTGTCACAGACTTTATCCAACACCCACTCACATAAACACTGAAACATATCATTAGTCAAGTTTCCATCCAAATGAATTGTACTGTTTTAGAAAATTATTTAAATAAAATCTAAATTACTGCACTTTTCTATCCACTACTGTTCATTTACTAATTCATTAATTGAACCTTTATGTAAACCTTGCCTTCATTTTCAGTGTATCAGAGTACAGCAAACAGAGTGAATGAAACAGACTGACGTAAAGAACAAAAGAACACGTTAAGCAAATGTTTTAGTTGCATATTTTAACTGCTTATTTGAGTGAAAATACCAGGGTACGACTGAAATAATATTCAGTAGCTATCAAGCTTCTCCTGTAGTTAGTCATCAGTAACATAATAGAAAATAAATCAACTTATTGCAAGTTTAAGGTGGATTTTAAAATGTTGTCAGTTATATGTAGTATTTGCACAATGATATACAACTAGAGCTGTACATTTAGATTTCAGAAAAAGAAAATACTGAGAGCAACCAAAGACCTAAACAGTCAAACGCATGTACTGAGCTAAAATATTTAAGAACTTTCCAATCACTTATCCTATCAATTTATGTAATTCAGGCAAAATGCAGTTTGTCAGGTTTCCAGCGTCATCAGATATGACCCATTTGGACGTTCAGAGATTCCGTAGTGAACATGGAAATAGTCATCTACAGCAACAATGATTCACCAGTAAAACCATGTATTTGATAAATGACAGTGGTTGTCTTCTCTTTTCCGATTAATAACCTTCAAACTTACTCTTTTAGTGAACAACTACAGGATCAGCAGATTAAATGAAGGGAAAATAATATTTTCATGGAAAAATACAAAATTCTGGGGATAATATTAAAATAAATGGCAATAAATCACTTCAGAAATGTTAGATATAGAGAAAAACTCACTTGGAAGTCACCATAAAAGTAGTTCCAGGTCTTTAAGGGTCAAAGCCAGACATTTGCTTGTGCGTCTTTTCATACATGATGTCATTTCACTGCTGTATCTCATCTAATGTGGCATTTATGTTTGTTTCTCACATTAATTCAAGCAATGTTTCAATCTCCTCTTTGGTCCACATGCGCACTTTTAAGTACATTTGTTCCATGTTTATTCTATTTCATTTGCATTCACTTTGAAACTGTAACACCATCATACCCACTTCTCCAAAGAGCAACAACTTATTTTGTGATATTTTAGAACATTTAACCTTTTTTTTTCTGTATTTCCATCCAAGCTGCAGCTCACTTTCTCCCCATGGTACTTCAGTGTTAACGGCCTATCACTGTTAAAAAAGCAGCCGCAACAACAGTCTTAATCAGCGTACAGAGTCGTTATAAACCGCAGCCTGTCAGTCCGTCCACTTTCAGTCCCACACATGGTGTTTTTGGCCGAGTGTAATTCAATCAATTCACACTAACTCTCTACTCCTCCCCTCTTTTCCTGCTGAACTTGCCAGGTCATGTTCTGTGGCTCATATGTTTGATTGAGGCCTCCCTCTCGTGTCTGGGAGAGGGGTGGTGGGCTCCGTGGGGAGAGACGGCCAGGACGCATTGGGACTGAACTTCCCTGGGCTGTGAAACAATTACAGCCCCCCCACCCCGTCCCCTCCTCATTCTCCTCTGACTGTCCACCACTAGTCTTTTCTTTTCTCTCTCTTTAACACTCAGTCTCTTCTTTCCCCGTCCTGGGGCACTATATACCCCTTTATTTATTTATGTATCAGGAGACGGAAATGGACTCCCACCCAGGGAAGAGGGGTGAGAGGGAGGTGAATTGTGAGTGAGTGTGTATTTGTGTGTGGGTGAGTGTGTGGTAAATACAGTATGTGCTAAGAGACGTGATGCAGTATTTAATGTGTAAGTAGGATTGTGTGTTTAAAGAAGAGATGAACCTAGACTTCATCCAAAGAGGGGTGGATGTTGCCATGGCAGCAGCCAACGGTCTGCCTCCTCTTCATCCTGTCTCAATTTTGGTTTTTGTTTCTGATTCTTTTTTACACACACATTTAGAGTCACTTTCATGTGAGCACATTTCCCACAGAAAATTTGCTTTCTCCAACAGCACATTTTTGCACTGATCTCCTCTTTGGCTGCGTTTTAAAGCAACCCAGATGTAGTCCTCATACTGCAAAGTTTCCTTTTAACGGGGGTGACCTACTGTGCAGTACATGCCTGCATGAAAAACCACTGCCAAAATGTCTCAGCCACAAAAAATGTAGAAAAATCAACTAAAATGGAAAATGACATAAAAAAAAACCAAGTAGGTTTGCCATTAGATGAGAAGTTCTGATTATGTTGTGCACTTCCCAGCGCCTTCCTGTACATGACCCTTGCCTGACTTGCGGTGGACCCCTTTGAAAGAAGTCAAGGACTTCTGCTCGGCTGCTTCGGGCTTGACGTGGAGGAGAACGGGGTGAGCCGAGAGCACGTGTTATCACCTTCATCACTGCTGCACGCTGTTGTAATTGCAGCCTGTGATCTCTTTCTGGCCAAGCTTTCATTTTCCTCAAAGGAGATTTTGAAGGTCTTTCAAATGTTCTCCTCCACCCTGTTGTCACCCTTCAACGATTTAACTTCAGACACTTAAAAAGAAAAAAACAAGGGAACATTATCAGGTTATGTTTGAACTTTTTGTGTGATTTATTGTAAACATCACACATTGTAAACCCAAGAGTGGATCAGACTTGATGTTTGATACTTGTTTTGTTGTGCTTTCTTTATTCTGTCTGTGTTTTAGTTCTGAATTCAGAGGTAGGATTTGAAATAGTATACTGTTGTTTGAAAGCTTTCCAAAGGAAATATGCCTTTTCTGCGTAATAGATACAGTAATATACTTCTGTACAGAAGATTTTGTTAGATTCAAAATGAATGCATAATACATTCTACAGTGACAAAAAAAAAGAAAAAAAAAACAAAACATCCATTCCAGTGTGTGTTTATAAATCGGATCATACAGACATTTGAGGGATTTCTTTATGTGGACAAAACCCATGTCCTATTAACGGATGTACATTAAAATAGGGTTAAAAGCTGTTTCAGAGCCTAAATACTGTTCTTACTGAAACTAAATAGATATATTGTATGTTTTGGGGTTTTTCTTGTATTCTCTAAAAGGTGCAATTTTACTTTTATTTAAATATGTTTATTTTACTGTGTTTTTCCAACTTAAACTTCCTCTATTATTGAGTAAAAAAGACATGACATGATCTATGCCTATTTAGGCTCATTCTCTGCCAGACAGTGAAGATGAAATGCAGCACCAGTAAAAAAAATGGACTCACGAGACTTAAACATAAACCTGAATGAATCAGAATCACAGTCACGTTCAGCTGAAAGTGAAGTTGAAACTAATAAAAATATGAGCCACATTTAAGACACTAGTTCATGTAAGTGTAAGAATAATGATTAATTCCATAGGTTGTTTGCCGCAAATAAATGAAGACTGATGCTTCCAAAAATGCTTCTCCCAAACTATACTGATTTATTCTCTAGCTTTGCTAATGTTAGTTCACAGGGTATCGTACAGAAGCAAACTATTAATGTTTAGTATTTGTGTAAACCTTGAGGTCTAGCAAATGTTAGTGCGCTTAAGCTTAAGCTACATCAATAACAGAGATGTTCTCATCCTGGCTTAGTTAACACTATATTTATTTGATCACAGACTTGATAGAAAATGTGTGCAGAACCCTGAAAAAATAGGAACCAGTACTTTAGTTAAAAAGAAAAGAAAAACTTTTACTTTTTTGCTTTTGTATGGTTAGATTTTTATACAAGTGACTTTACTTTTACTTACAAACTGCAGTAACAGTATTTTTTTTTTTTTTGACTGATCTCATTTAGTTCTCTTTACACCTCTGAGGATTAGATTATGGTAAGGGGTGAGGGAACGCATTACCACTACGTCAGTGACGATCTGTACAAAGTGATATGTGTATGTGTGTGTGCGTGTGTGTGTGTGTGTGTGTGTGTGTGTGTGTGTGTGTGCATACATACTGTATTTGCATGTAGTTTGCATGTCTCTGAGGCCAGAGCTCATCACCCGTGGGGCCAGGTCTGTTTTCTTATCTCTTTATACCCTTCTGATTGGCTCTTATCAGCCCTCTGAGCTCTGATTGGCCTTTATCTTTGAACTCCGCTCTGATTGGGAGGTCATAACGCCTTACTGCATTGCAGCATAAATACCCTGATAACACACCGAGTTCAGCCACAACACACTGATAACACCCAACATTATATCCTGACCCTCGCCCCATTTCTATCAGCTACTCATGCTCTTGTTCAGCACAGACACACCTTCTTGAAGTTATGTAATATTAGGGAAATAACACTTCAACAATAATTCAGTAGACAGTAGTGAAAGTGTTCTTTTCCTTTTGCATTATACTGCATTATTCATGTTAAAATTGCAGAGTTTAGGTAGTAAGATGCTGCAATATATGATATATTTAAGTAGCCAAGTAGTGATTGTTATTTTCTATTAGTTCTGTCATAGAAGAAATTTCGTCCTTTTTTGTGCCGGACATTAACCTCCATTGAAGTGTGCACCTCTAGGGGGTAGTGCTAATCCAAAATGGTCAGCTTTGTCTATGTGTTTCTCCTCTGGGTTACAACCAGGGCCAATAGTTTAACAAGCGTCTCAGCAAAGACACAGACAGACCGTTAAGTTGAACTGCTCAGTGTGTTGTTAAACCATATTCTCTTTAAAATGTAGAATTTTTTTTTTTTTTTTTTTTTTAACTCAAATTGTCAGATCTTTGAAAAAAACCTGTGGTTTATGCACACATTCACAGTGTCTCTAAAGTATTTGAAATAATTATTCTCAAAAATCTCAGCTAATAACTTATTTATTTTTGTTCTGTTATTTTAATTAAGCAAGTCGTTTCTTTCAAGCCCACATACTGTATTGTCCTCTACAGCAAATGTTTAACTGTCTGTAGCACAAATCATTCAAGGTTTTCCAGTCGTGCACTGTGGAAAAATTTCCTTTTGTTGTGAACTCGCCTTTCCTCTCCCTCCGTTACCAGTTCAGACCTTTAGTTTAATGGTGTATATCGAGCACATCCAGATCTCAATTATCATTTTTAATGAGGGAACGACTCTAGAGGAATCCCTTTTCCATCTGCAACCTTCAAAGGTCCTTAAAAGAACATCTGAGGGTCTTTATCGGACGAAGTTTCTCCTTCATTTGAATAATTCTCTAAATCGGCCAGAGGGAGATATGAAAGTGAAGAGAGGTCCTAAAGTCCTGGAACTGAAATGAGATCTGGGTATCACAGGGAGGGGGACATACTAGCCTGTGATATGGATTAGAGTTTAGGGATCTGTATCACTTCTTTTTTCATTTATTCGACTTCTTGTGTTTGTACTTTGGTCTACACCAGCGTACTGTATATAGCCACACTTGCACAGACATATTAACAAACACCAAATGCTTGAAAAGAGGTAAAAGGAGGGTCAGGAGGTGTCGGAGGGCAGAGACTGTCTAAAACGTGTGTGTTCACAGGGCCTGTATCTCATTACATAGGAGTGTGATAGCCATCAGAGTCAGAATAATATTTAGCACATGCTGCCTGCTAATGAAGCGGTAATGTCCATGGACTGGAAATGAGAACCAGAGATGCCTCTCTTATGCCTTTATTCCCTTATCTTTACTGCCCTCTCCTTCCATCTCCGCTCTCTGTAGGATATTGATTGTCAAATAACTGCAAGCTACCAGTTATTGACTGTATTTGTGACAACTTTGTTTGCGGAGTTATTTTAGCTTTTTGCTGATTTTAGTCTTTAGTAGTCTTTCAGGTAGGAGCTTAATAACATTTAACAGAAAAACTAAATAAGAGTTGACTTTTTGCATTGTTTCTCACTCTTTTTTTTTATTATCCATCTGCTTTATCACAAAATAGCAGAAATGATGAAAAAAAAATATGCGCTGAAGTCCATCATGCAGTATATCAGTATCAGTATAACAGTATATCAATTGTTGTTTTCATGCTGAAATCATTGTAAGCAATTTTTTAGAGCCTAATTTAATTATTTTACAGCAGTTTTTATTTGAAGCTGATCTGCCTTTAATGATATGTATGTGTCTATATATGTTTGCTCAGAAACAAAGAGTTGAGATGATACAATAGAATTTCTGTATGGTAAAATATTATTTTGAGATGATTTGTCATGCAAATCTGTCCTTGGTAATCATGATATCTGTTACAGGCAAATCAGCTGTAAGGAATCACCTGTAGGCAAGCTGAGTCATTTTACAGTGAGATGTAGAAGTGTTGGGTTACATCAAAAGTACCAGAATACATACATTCTTACTGCGAACAAAGGCATCGTGCATCTATAACCGTAGGCTATATCTATTATGCAATGCATTAATATTTACTTTTGTATTATAAATCTGTTAACAGTAGATTAGCCACATTTGCTTAATTTATCCATCGTGAAATACGAATAACAAAATGTTCTTATAGATAAAGGTGTACCTGGATATATCATTACAAATTAAAAGCACATAAAACTGTCATTAACTACTGTTAAATGTGCTTTGAAGACTCTCAGACCACACTAATAGCTCTGATGGTGGATTAGGTTTATAGTCAGAGCATAAATGCGTATTAATAGCACCACACTAAAACAGTCTTCTTTGTTTAGTTTTGAGCTTCATCTGGTGCTTTATTGGTCCTGATGTTGGTTTGTGGTTATAATGTAGGCAGATTCTTTTTCACTCCTACTTATGAGCTCATGTCACTCTCACTGTAGTTTTTTTAAATTTTTTTTCCTTTTGCAATTAAGTTTAAAAAATGATGAAACATATTGATGCACACAAAAGATAAAAAAGTAAATGCAGCTTTTTTTGGTCCATAATAGATACACATCTTGCTCGGTCTCCTTCTTTCTCCACTTCATTGCAGACATGCATAGATGCAGCGTTGTATGTGTGTTTGCAGTCGCTAAAGGGCAAATGCAAATCATCTGAAAGTTAAACCAGAAGAGAAAGATCTGAACTCGGCTTATTTGGTTAATGCCATTAAGTCCGTCTGTGTCATTCAGCCTTTGTACAGCCTGTCTCCCTCTTTCACACACGTGCACACACAAAAACACCTGCACAAAAGAAAAAGTCATTGTTTCAACTTTCACCCGTGCCCCCTCTTTTCTGTCTGCAGCCCTCTTCCTTGTCGGGAAGATTTACATGCTCCTTTTTCTGGGTCTTTTATGCAGAGACTGTCCTCCTCTGTAAACCGCCCCCTCCTGCCCTCTCCCCGCTCTGTCACTGCACAAACACAGCTGACAGGAGGTGGAGGCGCTGCCATGACACAGTCGCGTGCCGTCCAACAAATCCTCTCAATCCGCCAGCCAGCAGGCCCTGAGTGGGCTTGTGTGGGTCTTTACAACTGTTCTCACTGTTGGAGTGTGTGCACCAGTGTATTTTATTGCAGTGTGTCCGTTTTAGTGTGACCAGTCAAGCTTTCTCTTTAGCGTTTCTAATAATTATTCAGAAATGTATTGATTTGCACTTCTACAAAGAGAAGCAAAATCCTTTTATTGATTGTATTGGACATCAGATACAAGTTTGTTGCTTGTTGCATCCATCAGTCTTTTGTCTGATCAGTTTGTCAGTCTTAATCAATCAGTATGTCTATCAGGAGGATCAATCTTCCTATAAATCCATCTTATCTTTCGTTTTAGTTCAAATGCTTCACACAAACTCTCTCTTTAGCGCCACTTAGTAAATTAGGCTGCTTTGTAATATTCAATATGTGTTAACATCTGTTGTTAGCCCAGTTTAAAAGAACACATTATAGTATAAAACATTTTTTCTGTATTTCAGGTGACTTTAGAGACAGATTTTCAGCTAATACTTTATGTGGATAGTCAAACTACAGAAAAGAGACAGTCGAGTATTTGTAGTACTGGCATTTTTTTTTTTTTTTAGATATTACAGAATTTCAGCATCATTTTGCATAACATAATCAATCATAAAAATATATGGATCATTTTTTCCTCTTTTTTTTGGAAGACTATTCAACAGATTATCTGCACAATATATACATTGATTTGTCTACAACTAAGTTGTTGAATCTCAACTAATGTAAATGAAGTACTCTCTGTCGGTGCACTATCCAAATAGTGTCAGTGATTTTTGTTCAGCTGGTCTTTACATGTCTGACCTTTGCCCTTTCACATGACAGAAAGCGGCTGCTGTTTGTCTTTGTTGTAGTTAAGATGTTATAAAACCATGCTTATAGACTATTGTTATGTAACTACCAGCTGCTGGTGGTCTGCTGTCTGTGATGAAACACAAATAATGTACACAGGTTGTGTTTGTCTCTATCTGTGGACCCTCTTAAACATATATGTGCAGCATAATGAACATTGTACATACAATTATACAAGTAATCTGTATTTGTGTTGCTAAATTGAACCTTAGGTTAAATTTGAAAGTCAATCACCAATTTTCACCATTTTCTGGTTTCTGTGCTCCACTGTGGCTGTAAACAGTATATCTTTGAGCTGCAGACCAAAACAACATTTCAGGACCTCATTTTGAGATTTAAGAAAGAATGATTAACAGAATTTGCCAGTTACTTACATTTTAGAGATACATTTACAAGGGACCTCATAAAATAATAGGATACAACAAATATTAGTAACATTGTGAGTATAGATGATCTATTAAGTTAAAAAAGTAAAACGAATGAGACTGTGTATTTATCAGTAAACAACCATCCACATTACTTTTAAGTACAAAAATAAACATACCTGCATGTTTTTTTTTTTTGGTTTGTTTTTTTTAAATTTTGCTTAAAGCATCTTAATTTAGAGAGAAAGTGAAATATAACAGTGCTTCACACATGCCAGTATCAATTTATGAACAAACAGAGCTCTGTGATAAGGTGATATATGTTATTGAACAATAGAAAAATATGTTTACAGCTGTATTGGTTCTCATTTGGACAGTGCTGTATGTCACAGGTCAAGACAGGAGTTGTGCATGTAGTCAGAGTAGATTTGGACGAGAGTGTATGTGACACAAAACATTTAATTTTGGGCAGGAAATATATGCATGTCTGCAAACTTAGTGATTTAGTATGAGTGTGGTGTAGTCATTGTATACTATTTTTTAATTGAATTTACAAAACAGTTAACGTATTGTGATATTACATAATGTATACAATGATAGAAAATGTTTTCCACATCAGCCATTCCTTTTAATCTCCAAACACTAACAAATACAACAAGAAGATTAACATTTGAAAATGTATCATACATGCTTAATGTATTGTGTGTATGTGTGTTCTTTTGTATTATTTCTCACAGACTGAAGTGATGCAGGCACTGACGGATGGGTGTGCTTCGCTGTGTGGCATTTTAACCAGGTCTTTAGAAATGGCTCTGCAGCTGTCTCCTGCTCCATGGCACTGTGGGTTGAACACACACACATCCACGCTGCAGCCCTCCAGCTCTCCTCAGTCCAGGGGGCAGTAAAGTGGTTATCTCTCTCTTTCAGATCCTAATCTGACAGCAGCTCCTGCCTGTTGCCAGGTTACCCCCGGGGCGTCAATCTCTATTTAAATCCTCACTGCCTCCCCGCTCACCCATCAACACCAGCCATGTACACCCACCCGCACACCCACCACTCCCCTCTTCTTGCTCCCAGCCCCTTAGGGTCCGTGCTCTCCTCCCTTACCCCTCCACATTTCCCGGTCTGACTGTGACAGCGGCATCGGGCTGAATTCACACAGGGCAGCAGGTGACACATGGATGTTTTGGAATCAGCTGCTAAAAACACTGTTCATGACGCAAGGCTGCACGGTGGAGTGTGTTGGACATGCTCTGTGCTGCAGGCTGCTCTCAGTGTGCTTTGGCAGGGGTTCACACAGCGTACAACCTGGTCTTATAGAGCAGGGGGATGTGGGCTGAGAGGGTTTGTTTGAGAGTAAGGCGGCAGACAGGGGGTCTCGCAGCTCTTGGAGGATGTGGGCAGAGTCTGTGCAGCCTGCGCTGCTCAGACAGATGAGGGGAAATGATGGAGAGATGGAGCGATAGGGAGTCAGACTCTGATGTCTGAGAGAATATTCTCCTTCTCCTCCTTCTCTCTTCCCTCCCCTGGTGTGTGAATGGAGGCCTTTTGTGTATGTTGGAAAGGACGTCTTGGATGTTGACCCCATGCCCAAGAGGTCACAAGGGGAGCAGGGTGGATGAGAGAGAGCATATAATTGCAGCACAAACACAAAGACAAGCCCACGGAGAGGCCCAACTCATACACTGACGCTGCCAGGCCGAGCTGAGCAGCACATTGGCAAGCAGGATGCATTTCCTGAGCTGTAAATATACAATACATGTCTGTCTGCGCTGTCATTTGTTTTTTCTCAGATATTTGTTTAATGATTTGTTAAAAGCTGCAAGCAAAGGAAGTTGTAGTGTCTATTGTTTTCCATAGAGGAAGAAGGAACCTGTTGGAAGTTGAACTGGGAGATAACACCGTAATAATTACCATGTTGTATCGCATACATTTTCCTCAATGTCACTGTAGAAAGTGTCATAAAAAAGGTACAACATGATTTCAATGGTTTGATGGAATCTGGAAACTGTATGTGACATAAGTCCGAATACGGTACAGTAAACCAATCCAACATCCTGTCAGTTTAACCTGCAGAAAAGAAGAGCTGTACTTTTTAAAGGCACAAGTTAGAAACTGAACTCTAGTTTAGTTGTATAATGTTTTGTATCGTCGACGGAGCGATGTGCATCCTTTTCACAGAGGCCCCATGCAATTTACCTCTCAGTGCATTTTCAGTTATTTAAAGATGGAGGTAATTTACAACACAGTTTACCCCCGATGTGAATCTGTGCCAGGACTTGGTCCCTGACAACAGTGAACAGACAGTTTGGTCTAATTTCTACAGTGTTAACGTATTAATTATTTAGCAATAAATTGTATTTTGTCTATTTTATGCAAAGTGTTTGAAATGTTAACAAGCATTCTGAGTTTATCTGTAAATACTACATATCTGATATACAATTTTTTTTAACTAGGTGATCACATCTTGAACTTCTATGATGGCACACTGACGTGAATCTGTGAATTATTATCACCAGTATGGAGGGTTTTTTTTACTTTTTGAAATTAGAGTAGAAATATATATATATAAGAAATGTAGCTACACTCATCCCACAGAACAAAGACCACGTTTCATACTGATGTCTTTTCAACATTTATTTCTCTCTCTCTTTACCATTGAAAGACACTGTGAAAACTACAAAGAAATACAAAATACAAATGAATGCATTTTTCAGCCTTCACATGACTCTTAAACTAATGCCAGGCAATAGACAGGTCCCAACATGCTAATATAAAAGCAGACTGATTCAATAAATGTCAGATATAAAGTCCAAAACATATCACGGTGTCCAAGTAAGCACATAAAAATATTAAATACAGCATAAACAATAAACATCATGTGCCTCTTGAACCATGTGTAGAAATAGCATTGTCTTGGAGCTGTGACATCTCTGATCTTATCCATTTCAAACTTATCCAAGTCGGTGCCAGGGTCCCAGAGGACCCGATGTTTTGGGTGGTGGTGGTGTGTGTATGTGTGTGTGTGTGTCAGACTCTGTGTTTGCATGACTGCCATCCAGTTGGCTCGTTTCTGGTCAGTGTGTCAGTCAGCCTGTCGTGTGAGAGGGCATGCTTGGTGCATCTGAAACCTCTGGGCTGACGGCCGGCGGGCATGGCTCCGCCACTGCTGCTCCACCTGGCTGATTGATGCGGCCCTGTTTGAAGTCCTCTCAAGGAGAATGAGCCTCATTCATAAGCTGCTGCACCCTCCACACTCCCAGCTCCACTTATCCCTCCACTCTGTTAACAGCTGAAATGCTACACTGCTCAGTGCTCACAGAGGTATGGAACGAAGGTGGACAGGCAGCAATATGAAAAATAGCCTCAGGATGTTCTCCATCGGTGTGAAACTGTTGCCTGTTGTTGCTTTTTCCTGATCCTATGATTTGAATGTACTGGAATATACTGTACAATGAGTAAAGATACAGACATATCTAATGCATATCTCATTCTCTGAGGGTTTACAGCTCAGTCATTCCACAGTGACTTAAGTAACTTTTATAAACTTACCAGGCCTTTAATTTTCACTCTAGATTAATCTGCTGATTATGTACCAATTTTATTAGAAAAATATAAAATGTGTGTTTTATTTCATATTTAAAAATCCAAATACAATCTCCTGAAGCCCAAGGTGACGTCTCCAAATTGCTTTTGTTGTCTGACCAACAATCTAAACCCCAAAGATGTTCAGTTTACAATCAGTTTGTGAAAATCTGGAACTACTTATGAAGTGCTTTGCAATTTTGCTTGAAAACTAACTAAATGAATATCATATCAGATCATATGTATTATTACCAATTACTGCCTGCCAGTTACATATATTCACTCTGTAATTGTCAGTCAGTCCATAGTTTTACTGATGCTAAACCTCCTAGTTCTGCTCCATGACTGAAGTGTCAATCACCTGAATGTGCTCTTTAACCGTCAGAAAATCCTTGTAATTAATGGTAGAGGCACCCATTAAGGGAAATGCAGTCAGTGTCCTGTTGTTTATGTGTGTTCATGTGAAGTTTATGTTGAAAGCTGTGTTTGTTGGGAGTCAGTTGTTTGTTGATGTCACTATAGAGGAACTGAGGAGACGCACTGAGACATTCAGAGGGAAAATTTGACCCATAACTTGTACATAGAAAATGAATATATAACTGCATACAATCCAAGATGTTAAAGGAAATGATAGAAATGAACTCTTGTGGGAACTCACAGTCCATTCACAAATAAAATCGCTTATACATTTCTTCAATTTTCTCTGTATTCCATCCAAGTCAGAGAGATTTACATCCGTTTCCAACAATTTTTTTTAATGTATTTCAACAATATGTTTAACAGCTCAACCATTCATAAGATTAATGACAATACCTATTTTCCATCTTCTTACCTTCCATCAGACTTACATGGAAAACTGTTTGAGCGCTTGGTCTGGATTAATTTCCCAAATAATAGTGTAATAATAGTCTATGTGTTTATTTGTTATTTTGTGTGTTAAGGTGTGTGAACATGTACGCTCCAGGTTACATGTGTGTTTTTCTTGTATTATGCACATGTGAGTATGACTCCCTTGCAGTTTCTATCAGAACGATCTCCTGTTGACAGGCTGAGCCAAGGCCAGTTCCTGGCCCTCTCACCACGCTTTGTCTGTGGGATCCCAGGAATGTGCAGGAATGTGGGCTCCAACAGGTGGAGGGGTCTTCCTCAGGGAAAGACACCCAGACAAACCCCCCCCCTTTCCCCTCTTTCTCTCACTCTGTTACTCCCTTAATGCGTCAGTCGACCTCCACCCTGCCTTGTCCTTTTAAGTTTCCCTTCACTCTGTGTCTGAAGAATGAATGTCAGGAAACTGCTCTCCTCTTTTCTCCCTGAACATGGAGAGCAGGAGAAAAGGAGGTGGACAAGCTGGAGAAAAAAAATGTTGATTTAACATGAGAACAAGAGTCCAGGCATTTCCAGGCATTTTTTAACTCTCTCTCAGTTTGATTGATTGGGTTTGGGGACCATTGTCAAAGCATTTCCAGTAACATCACCAGGAAAGACATGTCATATCTAGCATTCACTTATGTTTTCAGCTCAGCAAAGGGTTCCTCCAGGTAAAAATGGTCAAATAACCTATGGAGCTGTATTAAACCTGGAAAACCTTCTACTGTCAGCATCCCCCGTCCCCCATCCACCCACTACCCTCTTCCCTTTACTCAGATTGTTATCGTCAGTTAGATTATTGCTTCCTGTTGAGACCTGGAGCTGCCTCTGCTCTCCGTTTTATGTTCCTTATGTTTACGAATAAAGTGTAAAGCCACATTATTACAGTCTTCATAACACAAATGCAATGATTAAAACAAAAGTCCACCTTCAAACATTGCAGCATGGTGTCAACTTTGGTCAAAATTAATAATATTTCAGCTTGTCTCTCATAATACCAAAGTTAAAATTCACTCTCTCTGCTTGCACTCTCTCTTTGGTTTATGGTCCCCCCGTGCCTAGCCTGTTTCTGTTTCTTTTAGTTTAATTTAGTTATTTCTGTTTGTGTGTGTGTGCGCACATATGGTTGTGTGGTGGTGGTGGGGTGCACTGATTTTATATGTTAAGCACTTTGTGCTACATTTTATTGTATGAAAAGTGCTATATAAATAAAGATTGATTGATTGTGCAGAAATTCAGATTATATTAACCCACAGCTATGTTAATATGGGATGCACAGTCCTGACACATTAATAAGATTAAAGTAGATCATTAATGGCATTCTTTACTACTTTACTTAAAGATGCAGGAGCTGAAATGACAGGTTAAAAACAGTAGACTCAAAACATTTAGGAAAAACTTTCTTTACTGATATGCAGAGTACAGTTTTTAGATGAAAAAAAAAAAAAGCTTTGCACAATGTAAGACCTTCAATAAACAATGGTTTTGTAAATATATTTGCCTTTTTTTCTCTTTTTTCCATTCTGTTTATATTCTCCTGGTATTGATTTTACTGCTTTTGTTGTCTTTTTTCCTTTATAATAGATATCAAAGTTAAGTATTGTTACTTTTACACTTCATTTGTCTGTATGATTTCTTTTTTTTTTTAGTCATTTTTGTCCATTTTTGTTTTTGTTTAGCTAATTGACAATGCAGTTATACTCCTGGCTTCCTGATCAATTCTGAGCATCCTGTTTTGTTGGTCAATGCATTAGTAAACTGTTATTTCATTATTATTATTATTATTATCATCATCATCATTATTATTACTGACTTACACAAAAATGAATTAAAGCTAAACTAAAAATAGCCAATTCATCAAAATATAAAGAAAACTGGGGATAACTTTTACAGTCTTTACAGTCTTAAAACTAACTGAAAAAACTAGAGAGAAATAAAAAGAAAGAGTAAATAAAATAAAGCTGCAACCAATTCTATTTTTAATACTTTCCAATCCAGTGTGATCCCATCTTTTGACCATATTTGCATTGTGAGTTTAATTTCCCTTCACACACCTCATGTCTGCATCCTCTTCTTCCTCATCTTGACTCCAACCGTCCCTCCATCCGCCTCCCACCCCCATTACTGGATCACTGATGGGGTAACCAGAGCCACCCCGGCCCCCCATGACACCCACTTCAACACACACCGTCCTGTAAGACTTCTGTGTCCTCTGATTAGATTTGACTCCTCAAATTGAATCTCCTTCTGAAACAAACACCCTTTTATGCACATGAGCATAAACACACACATGAAATGGACTTTGAAAACCTACTTAGTTGATTGTTTACACTGTGACTCTTATTCTCAGTAAAAGCTGCTAATAGGAGCAAATTACTGCCAACAACTTGGAAATATCAAGTGCCTGACTGCTCCGCTGTAATGGAGTTAACTGTTGACCAATCCAATTATGGGCCTGCGAGGGGTCTGTGGGGCCCAGGGAGGCATGGATAGGATAGAGAGTGTCGGCCTCGGGGGACGGGGGAGTGGAGGTACCTGGCTCTCGGACCGCTAACTGTCACTGTTTGGATGTAATTGGATTTGGAGTGGACCATGGGTTAGAATTGCCCCTGCCATCCAGTCTCGAGCCGGCAATATGATCTGATCAGTCTTTATTAGCAAACATAAAACAGCTCAGGGCCGAGCAGTGTCTCTTATTCCCTGTATGTCTCAAAATTAGTCTTCTTTTGTTTCTCTTAAAATGCTGGAATGAGTTTAACAGCTGTTTCTCACTAGCGCAACGCAAAGACGCAGAATATGGAAAACCTGAAGTGCAATTTTCTGCATGACAACAATGAACACAAGTCAGATCCAATGTGAATTATCCACATTGCTGCCTTCAATTTTCAGCAAAAAAGACAAGACATTTTGTACATTTTTTTCCCCATCAAGAAATAGTTAAATACTCCAGCTCAGTGCAGCAGTTTTACTACTTTGATGCTTTCAGACTAAAACATCCTCTATATCCGGTGAATCACATGTAAATATAATCCAATTATTACTAATACAGAAGAATTCAAATAAAGAATCACCCAATAAGTATAAATAAATTAATCAGGGCCACATAAATGAACAATGTTGGTTTAGTTAGTACAGATCATTCATTAATCTCTGATCAGTCAACTGTTGAAACACTGCTTAGGTCTGTATGAATATTTCCCCATAGACAAATATTCTGCAGAACCCACAAAACCAGTGTTTACATATTTTCCATGCAAGTGCTACTGATGAATAACAGTGTTTGTTTGTATGTGTGATACAGACATCAACAGTTTCCGTGTCATGGTTCTGTCTGCCTTATCATCTTATTAGTAGTCTTAAATGTTCTTGATTTTCCGAACTGTAGTTGGAATGAAGGTATGAAATGAACTGTGGCTCATAATTTGAGTATGAACCGAACCCTAAATTTGGAGATTTGTTCAACCTCTAGAGCTTGGTGTGAAAGGTTTTAAATCTTCCAAAAGGACTTTCTTAGTATCACTATGTGAAGACGTGGTTTATTTCCATAAGAAGCAGAAAATGTGTTGTTAAACCAAAATGCTTAAAATGATTGAAAGTTTTATTGGATACTTTTAAGCTTAAGGACATGCAACACCCCTTTGAGTCTGAGGGGTTTGAGCGGCAGAGGGACGCAGCCTGTTTGTTTTTGTTCTGCTTTGTGAGAGACATTAGGCTGGTGGTGACCCAGGAGGTCAGCCAGAACACAGCTCTCAGCTCACTGGGTCAACTTTGTTTGACGTCTGGAAATGTTAGAGCAGTAACTCAAACCAGGCCTGTTAATCAAAGCTAATGCAAGTTTGATGCAGCTGTATTTCTCTCTCTATCTCCACTTCATTTAACCTCCATTACCTTGGCCTTGCTTCCTCATTCCACGTCCCACTCCTCCCTCCTCACCCCCCCCCCCCCCGTCTGCTGTGCTCTGTTCTACTGGCTCCATTACTGGAACCACCCCTCCTGCCACCAAGCCCCCACAGCCTGTTCCCCTCAGGCATCCCAAACCTCATTTACACAGATATGTTTAGCCAGCACAGGAAGCAACCCGTGCCCTTAACAAAATTACAGTCCAGTCAGCGAATGAGCCGCGGGGCTGGTCTGCAGGGACCAATCACAGAGGACCTTGGCTCTACCACTTCCTCCTTTGAAAGGAGATGAGGGGAATGGTGGGTGGACTACTTTTTCATATTCCCCCTTTCTGAGAGACAGCGTTAGTCCCTAGCAAAGGCTCACCTCTCACTTTGTGAACTAATGTGCTCCATTACAGCTTTTATATGGACTTCATAGCGTTGAACGATGTAAATGATAAGGACGATAATGATGGTGATGTAAATGCACTGAGTGCTGCGTTAACAGAGTCAGGGTGCATGGCTGCACTCTGATCACTATCTCTGCGGCGCCTCAGTAATTTGGCTCTGAAGTTCCCTCTATTAATGGGACTCTGCTTTTTCTTTTTCCCTTCCTAATTCTCCCCGTCCCTGCATTCCTCTCTGGTGAAAACCCATGGTTCTTCAAGACAATTTTTAAGATGTCATACTGTTTTTTAAAGAGGACATTAAGGCTACGCATTATAGTAACATACACAGATTTACTTGTGTTATATATTAGTAGCATCTTGGCTCTTTGTTTATCATTATCAAGCATTTATTATTAGTTTTGGAAGAATTATTTTTAAAATGTATTTCACTGCAGATTCCAAGGTATGTGCCCTTAATTGTTAATGTTTACAATGTTTAAATTATGTAGTATTCAGTATTGGCTTACCTTTTCATTGGATGTAATGTGTATGGATGTGGTGTAGACTGACTGTAGACTATTCATTAATACTTACTGTGGGAAAAAAAAGCAAACCAAATTAGTTCATGACCTTTTATTTCCCACAGTGAAAACCAGTAAAGAAACATGAAAATCAACCTGTTGAAGCTCCATAGAAGAACATTTGGTCTTCACTTAGTTTCGAAGGTGCATTTTGTTTCCGTGTAACTTATCCTCTTGAAATAAAAATGGAACCAGTTTTTCCCTTCTCCGTTTTCACACAGCATGAAATGGCTGACAAAGATGTAAGTAACAATAACGGAAACATACTATTCAACTGTACATGTAACTTGATTGCCCATTTGTAACTCTATCCTCTGTGTCGTGTGGACAGGTAGGCTATACTGTATGCAAAGCATGTGGTCTGGGTGTTGTTTAAATCAGAGCTTGTAGGAAATTAGTGATACCTTTTACATTTTAGAGCAAATAATTCCTTCTTAATCTAATGATTTTAGTAACATAACTGCATTCTGATCAGCACTGATTTACAATGCAATTCTGACTATATACAGTTATATTTTGTATTTTAAAAAAGCCATACTGCTGTTTCCCCCAACACTGCTTATTCTGCATGCCTATATTCTACAAGTAGGCAATTAAATGCCATTTTTACCTCAGTCACCTCCTAAACTTTGCTTATTGTGCTTATATTATTGCACATGAAACATGATCTTAATATGTCTTGCACAGTTATAAGGTGGTAGCACTGTGAAAATAGTCACTCTTCCCTAGGGACAGTAAATGAAATGGTCTATTATTGGCACAAAGCTCAAACAAATGTACAACTGTCCAAAGAAATCTTAATTCTTTCACAGAATATTTTCTTCTTTCTGCAGTGAGGTCTTGCACATAACTAATTCACTAGCAATTTCACACTTATTAACTACTAATGAATTAGTAATGAGCAAGGCCTCAATGTGTAGTTTGTGTTTTGTTACATAAAGGATAATGTATTGTGAAACGGTCAAACTACACCATGACAGGCTGATGCAGGACACCGACCCTGAATGACCAGCCCACTGTACATTATGTCAATGAATACTCAGCTAATAAGGAAAATCAATTATTTAACAACAGATATTGTTATACGGTGATTTGTTTGACTAATGTAATGAATAATGTAGTAATGTTTTATTGTTTCTGCTAAAATGTAATAGTCTGTAGTTTTATGGGTCTTGACCTGTAAATGCTGTCATTGACAAATCAGAATCAAGAATGCAGCAAAGCCAGGTGAAAATAGACTATATAAATAAAATAAATTTAAAAAAATACTATAATGGGTGAAAAATGAAAATGATTATTTGCCTTATGGTGATTGGAGGAAGTTGTCGTTGTACTTCAGTTTTGATGCCAGTAGTTTGCGGTTTTGCAGACAGGTTGACCATACTTGGAAAAAATGGGCAGGACTACAGGAGCCTGAAAGATCAGAGGTGAGCTAATGCTAAATGTCACCTTACTGCTTTAAAAAAAAACTGCAAACTTTGTCAAGCACTGCACAGCAAAATCATTTTGTAGAGGAATCTGTCAACCACAACTACAAAGGAGCTATCTGTCAGGAAAAAATATGTTTTATTAAACAGAGAAACTCAAAAATCTGAATTGACACATGCGTGAGTTGTCATACACATCTGTCAAAGACCAACGTGGCAGTCATGAAAGCGTTCTATTCACCCTATAAACAGAGGGAAAATTTATGATGGATCGCTGAGCATTTACTAAAGGTCTTAAATAAAATGGAGATTAGAGGAAGTCCTGGAAACATTATTTGCTTAGTATTTTTAAACAGAAGTTCAAGATATATGTATGGGATCCAGTTCTTTTTCAACCAAATTCCAGTATCCATCAGCAACTATGATAACAATAGGATACTTCCTTATTGTCCCTTGGCTTCCACCTTGTCACATCTCTGTCTGTGTGCTGGGTTTCTCTCTCTCTCTCTCTCTCTCTCTCTCTCTCTCTCTCTCTCTCTCTCTGACCTTTTGACCCAGTCACACGCCTCTAATCAGTCTGTCACCCTCACCTGTGAGCGCAGCTGCAGCTCATCAGGTGAGGTGTATATATTCATCCCTCTGGTCTGTATTTTTTTGCCCTATGTTTTTTTTTTTTTTTTTTGCCAGCTTGTTCCTCTGCTTAGTGCAAGACTTTCCAGCATTTACCTGCCTGCTACTCTGAAATCTGACCTGCTCTGCCTTCTGCCTGTCTGACCATGTCTGCCCGTTCACCTCTCGTAATGTACCTGCCTTCGTCTGATCCTGTCTCCTCGTCTATCCACCGGCCTCCTGCCCCCGACCACGTCCTCTGCCTTTGCCTCTGATGTACCCGGCTCTCCTGGCTTCGACCCCCACCTATCCTCGACTCACCCTTTGCATGCTCCTCGTTGGATTTTGGTTAGCCTGGACCACTAACCTGTACACAGTCTGTTTCTGTGTTTTCCCTCACTCAGGTGAGCTGTGGCACATGAGTGTTTTAAAGACTCTAGAAGAGAAAGGACTCATTGAACTGATTCACCCTTTGTGCTCTAAGATTAATAAAGATCGTATTAAATTCTTTTGTCTGTGGTCTGCATCTGGGTCTGTACTGCTCCCGTTACACACCTTTCTATAAGGGTAATACTATGCAAAACAAATTATCTTAATTATTATCCATGAGCAATAATTAAAAATAAACTTAAAGGTGTAGATGTAGAATATGGATGTTCCATGATAAGACATTAAGAGCTGATCCTTTTTTTTTTTTTTTTTTAAATGTCACCTGGCCTGCATCCATTCTTCTTTATTCCTACATTTATTCATATGTCCACAAGGTAGATAAATACAGATTAAATCTCCTTCATTTATCAGCCCATATGTTTTCTTGGTTTTTTTTGGGTTTTTTTTGTGATGTTGGGTGTGAATATTCACATACAGTAATGAATGTGCAGATGATATGTTTAACATGAGGTGTAAAAATGGATTCAAGTATAAGCCATTCATTTATTTTGCATTAATGCATCACAGCAAGCCTTTACAGTGACTTAAAACATTTCTCCATGCTTATTAGGGCTTGAAGGCTGCAGGTTTGCCTCTGCAGGTGATCACCTAAAGATGAGTGTCTCCCTTTGATTCCTGCCTAATATTCCAGTGTCGTCTGTGGTCTCAGAGGGACCATGAGGCCACTTAAACCCCCCCTCCCAGCCCTCCTAAACCTGTTTCAGTATGCATCAGGGATTCTGGAGGGCAGCCATGTGAGATATCTCTCTCTCCCTCATTCCAATCACCTCTCCCTCCATGCCCTCTGCTCAGGTAATTAACTTCTCCCTCCCATCTCGATCCCCTCCACGCCCAGCCTCTCTCTGCTCCTTATCTGGGGTCCTTTCAGACTGTTAAAACTATCAGCCTTCTTCCCCAGTCCCCCTTTCTAATTCCTCTGGCTGAAGGTGGGGAATAGGTAGGAACTAATCCAGACTGTACCTCCACCACCTTCCCATCCTGTCCCTCCCCACATCTCCTCACCTCCTCTGTCGACCGAATCACTCTGCCTGTTTTGTCCCAGTTTTAAAAGAATCGGGGCTTTTCTGAGATTCATCATTCTCACCTTCAGTTTGAATGGCGATTCCAGAGATTGGATTAATTAGACATGTTATCCTGATCAGTGAAAGAGAGACTTGATCCCTGTTCACTATATCCTGATTACGACTAAAACACACACACACACACACATTGAAGAGGTAAGGTGAGCAAAGACAGGCTAGAGCTTTGACTTTTGGAACTGCTGGGGATTAAAAGGAGATTGTAATTGCTTTTCCTCTCTCCCAGTTCATTTGTATTGACAACTTGTTACTCCTCTGTCACATAGTGGAGAGCAGAGAGGTCAGAGCTGTGTGAATAGAGCTGGGCTGACATTTTACAAAGACAGAATGTGAATGAATGGAAGTGAAAGAGGGAAGAAGCTTTAATTTCTTCCATAGTGAGGGTTCTTAGGGGCTTATAATGCCCGTTTATGATCTGATTCAGAATGTCTATAAAAAGTAACCTCTGCACACAGTTGGCAGATACAAAGAAAGGTGTGATCTTTGGCAGATAATCGTTGTCATAATTACCATAGTGTGATAATGGAGAAGGAGCCCTGATTGAATATCAGAGGGATTAGTATACACTAGGAACATATACAGTTCTCCCATGTCCCATTTCCTCTCTTCCCTCTTTCTTTTTTTGCCTCCCGCTGTTTGTATCCCTCTCTAATAGACTGTGACTCGTGTGTGGTACTGCTCGCCGAGTTAGAGGTCAAGTGTTAAGTGTTGTGTGCGGTAAGGATTTGTTCCAGATCGTGTGTGGTTAAGCGAGAAGAGGATGTACACTGCTAAAAATGAGCTGAAATAATCCAGTGTAAATGAGCTGTAATAAATTTAAAAGTGAGTTTTCAACAAATGATTCATCTGGCTGGGGAGTCTTAGCTGAAAAACATCTATAAAATGCATATATTCATCAGAGAAGAAAACAGAAAGCAGGGTCAAGTTTAAGGTTGAAAGTTTGAGGCTAATGATTAAGAAATGATTTAGTGAGTACAAAGTGTGTTTTAATGCACATTAGAGAATGACCAAATTAAATCCCTCTTCAGTACATTTGAAAATAAACTCACTGAATGTATTGATGAACTATTCATGAGTTTGTTGAAGTTTATTTGTCGAGATAAATCTAGAGGTGTGATGTCAGTAGTAGAATGAATTATAAATGGATTAAAACCAACTTCTTACCCATGTAAAGTCTGTATGAAACATAGTGTAGTTATTTGCCTTTGTGTTTTTACTATATATTAAATTAAAAGGACACAAAATCTGGTGTCCATTTCTGAGCACAAATGACATTTGCCTAAAAAGTCAGAAATCACCTTTGGGAAAAATTTACTCTAGCATTTATGATGCTGACTGCAGCTGGCCACCAGGGGGAATTTGATTTGTTTTGGCTACAAATTTGAAGTGTTCACACAAGTCAGTCATTATATACAGAGCATGGAATTAACATGAAAATAAAGAAGGTCTGCTCTGATTGGTCGATTCACCTGTGGAAGAATGACCCATAATGGTCCAGGGATGATGCATAACAGCGAAATTCTCTGTAGCACCTGGAAGATGGCAGAATTCATGGTCAAAGGGGAGGGACATACAGATTTGAGTACATTGGGAGTAAAACTATCTTATGCATCCAACTGCAGGATGAGTCTTCAAAACTGGTTTTGGCATTACCAAGAAGTGACAAAGTCTAAAATCCCATTAAGAATCCCAGAAAAATGATTCCAGATAGTAGAATAGAAATGATTTCATGAGGTTTTTAACAGTTACCTTGTTTGATTAATGTTTTAATTGAATTCCGTTTTTTATCCCATATTTGAGTCAATGTATGTCACTTGCTGATTAAAAGAGGTTTAAAAAAAAAAGTTATTTAAATAGTCAAATTATTGGACACATTTTTTTACAGTGTAAAGTCATTTTCTCAGTGTCTCAGGTGGGCGACTCAGGTGGGCGTCTCTGGTGGACGTTCAGGGGAACCTCAGACCTCACCTGGGCTTTTAACATCAGCTGATCAGTGGTGCTCTGTTGATAAACAACAAAACCCAGTTCTACAGTTTCAGCCCCAGCATTGTGCTGTGGTTTCTTCTTAAACACTTCAGAAACAATCACTGATAGTTTCAAATTAAATGATTTTTGTCATGAAATCCTCCGTCACGGCTTCGGCACATAAATACTAGACGGTATAAATTTCTGAATTGAGGCCTCTTTCTTTTTTGCTCTGCTGCCTGTATCATGTTGCCAGGACAAAGCCGTGCAGATCCCTCCTCCTTTTACACCTCTGTCTAAAGCCAAGGACAAAGACCTGATTCACACACCCTCTATACACTCTTCCCTCTTTGAGTGTTTACTGTTTAGCACTCTACACCCAGCCACACAGCCAAGGTTACTCAGGCATTGTGAATCGTTTGCTGCAGCAGTGAAAGCTGCAGGGTTAAAACATGGTGCAGTTGGACATGTGCAGGCCTCAGTGGATGGAGGATGGAGCAAAGGAATGAAGGAGATAAAGGTGGAAATGGAGAGTTAAATGAGAGAGTACAACAGGAGAAAGGAAAGCAGAGGATTACTTGCAGTGCTTATCTCAAAGCAAAGAAGGTTATAGTGTCAAGAAGAAAAAGGAGCAAAGAGAGAAGGAGACAGAGTGAGTGTAGTGTTTTCAGGTCAATCCTGGAGTCCATATAAGACCTGGACATTTGTTGGAGACTTCACACTCCATGTGTGTTGCATCACAACACACTCATCATTTCACTGAGCATCAGTATCCCATCCTCCTCTGGAAGAAGCAGCTGAGAGTACAGATCTCACCTCTGCCACAAATGAGAAGTATGATGCAGTTTCAAATCTAACATTTAAACACACACTAAGAGATCAGTGGTACCAATATGAGGGGTGAGGACCTCAACTCCAAAATGAAGTCAATTCAGCAGTGGTTTAAAGTAACAACACCACTGACACGGACTGGCTCTAAAAAGCCCTGACTCCCATAGCCTTACACTGAACTTTTGTCTATAAACACTGAGTCAATCATTTATTTTCCTGGACTTCATCCATCCTTTAATCCTTTGAATGATCTGGTGGCCCATCTTTAAATGAATGCTCCATTCATTCCAAATACAAGCTTGTATGTCTGCAGTGTTGGGCTTTGACTGACAGGTCTGTATGACAGCTCACTCATCTGCGGAGTTAAGTTTATTTAGTAAAATATTTTTTTTCCTGACAGAAAGCTCTTCTGTAGTTGTGGTTAATAGCGTCCACTAACAATACTGTAAAATTACTTTGTTCCACAATGGTTGATGAAGTTTACCTTTATACGGAGTTGGTAAGCTAGAACCTTGTGTCCAAATACGGCCACTTATGGCTCCAAAAAGCCAACATGGCGACAACCAAAACACAAACTCCTGACTTCAAAAAAGGTTTTTCAGAAACCAACTGGTGATGTTATAGTTCCTCTCTCCTCTAATTACATGCAGTCTATGTAGTAATATGCAATGCATGATTTTGTAGGGCTTCTATCATAAGAGGGTGAGTCATGCACATTCCTGACAATCCCATTTTCAGAGGAAACATTTTGAAAATGAAAAATAATAGGTGGAAATATTTAATTAATTATAGGGTGACTGCATAAGCATCATTAATATTCCACTATTATGCCAAATATAATATTCTGAATGTGACATGAGACAAGTAAAAACCTTTTTCAGTCTGTACGTTCCAAATTAGGCCTTATTTGAAATGCAGCATTTTTACAGTTCTATGGGATATGTTAGTATTGTTTAGGCTTTAGGAGCACGTACATGGCATGTATGCTATGTACTTATTTGATATTTTCATTGCAGTTTGTGATGTGCAGCCTCTTGTTTACACCTCTGTGCCCTGGACACAAAAAGAGTTTGCAGTCTGGGATAGAGATGCATGTATGTATGTATGTATGCGCAAACACTGCAATGTCAGCCTTTTTCAGAGGATGATAAAAGGAATGAAAGAAGAGGAAGTTCACCATCAGCGGAAAATGAAAAAAAAAAAAAAATCATATTTCCACACAAAGAAGCAAAATGGCAGAAGTAACTCCAGCCAATATGTTGCATTCATTCACAGTATTAATAACTGCATGAAAACAGCAATAACAGTGAAAGGACATTTTTGTTACCTTTGTAAAAAGCTTAATAGGTATATTGTCTTTTTCAGGATAAAAACTGGATTTTTTTGTGCATATTGACATAGTTAATGTCACCTTATGTCTCCATCACCACTTCCTGTGTATTAGCCATCCAATAGTTCACTCACGAATGAGCAGTAAATGGAAATTTCAGACACTGACTTATCATTGTCATTTCATGTCATTATTAACAACTGTGGATTCCTACATTTTTATATCTGTAAAACGAATTACATATGCAGTCAGTAGTGTGTGATTTCAGACCAAGTCTTGGCCATGTTTTCATGACCGCTGACAAAAAAAAGAGACTGTGTTAATATTATTAGCTGTGCCTGTGCTTTTCTGTGACAAATGAAACTGTCTTGTGTTCAATAATTGTTGGAATTTGGTCAGTTTCATTCTAAGTCGGCAAAAAAAAGTCAAGGTCATGACAGAGCTTAATGGAGTTGTGATACAGTTAAAAGTCCTTTAAAAAGGCTACTAAGAGGACACTGAGTGAAGATAGTGTCCCCAGTTGTTTTATTACAGGTTACATTTCACATAGCAGAGAGTGTCTGTAGGTGTAATCCAGGAAATGGTAAGATCACACTTTGTTCCTTACTGAAATGGGTTCATCCACTTAGTACCTGTCCTTCATTACTCCCCACCTGTACTCAGCCTAACAGGCAGCCCAGTCTAAGATTACCCACTATACCCCAGCAGCTTTGTTGGCATGACAAAGAGCAGAGCGAGCACTCAAATAACAAACTACAGAGTTGCATAAAACAACCACCACCCCTATATACAAGCACAAAGACGGGCAGTCATGTAATGCGCCCACTGTATCTCTGTCTTTGTTCTGGGCTTGCTGTTTTGCTCTTTTTCTTTTTTATTTGTTCTTCCACACCTCCTCCCTCATCACTGCCTTCCCCAGCTCCTTACACTGGGTCGACCATCATCTTCCTCTCTGTGTTACTTCTTCTCATTGTAATTGTGACTTAGATAGAAGAGTCAGATAATATCTGGGTGAGCTTTGACGTGTATCTCTTTGCTTTTTATTAGCAGGCTGTTACCCAAGCCTGCCTTATGTTATTATGCATCTGTCAAAGGTCACACTTACGAAATTAAGTCTTGTGGTAAAACATGTTTAGAGAACCTTTTTTTGGGGACGATTTGAAGCCTTAACAGTTACTTAAATGCTGCAAACATCACTCATTCACAATGGGACAGATGCTACACAGTGTCGTTACTAACAGCTCCCAGGGGAACGAACAGATAAGAGTCAAGATCTGTGCAGGAAGGGAAGTAATAAGATGCTCAGGGTCAGTCTGAACAAAGATTTTTACTGTCAATCAACTGTAAGTCATGCAGAAAATAAAACTTGTCAGTTGTCCTTTTCCAACATCACAGTGCCCGCTTTGCTCACACCTGTACAATAAAGACAGTAAAAGGTATATGAGGCCTAATGTGTTTTGGATGGGTCCTCCTCTGCACCCCTCTGCCTCTCCTTCATTGTGTGTAACTGGATTAGGATGGACAGATAGAGATGGAGACCAGCAGAAAATAATGGTATTAGTACCTGCAGACTGAGCACTAGTGATCCATCGTCAATCCAAATGCATTCGACTGTGATTGACCAGTGATAAAGACTTTTAAATGAAGAGCACTTTGCCCTGCATGTGATAACCGTACATTTTAAGAAAGGGCATTCCATTCTAACGGAAAGAATGTACGCTTTGCACGAATTAGTATTGGATGTGAATCAATCAACTGAAGCAGATGGAATCTCAGCCTAAACCAGCTTTCCATTGACCATCTTGTTTTTTTGTACAGCAAAATGAAAACTGACTGGAATGTGTTTAAAGAAACCCATGCCTTGTATCTTTGTTCCCAGAATAATTAGTGACAGTGGCCATTTCCTATAAGTCAGCCAGAAACCCCCTGTAGAAAGTGGAAATACCAGAGACAAGAAAAGATAGTCGAATGTTAACGGTAATGGTGAATTTGTGAGCTGCAATCTGCTGCCATCTCCATTAAGTGGCAGTGAGCAGAAAGCCAGTCTGATAACCTTGCTGTCTGGGAGCTTGCACTATCTGTTAAAAGTAGACATCATTGGATTAAGAATACCCTCCCACAACGCAAAACATCTGATCTCCAACTGATACACGTCATTATTAATTACTAAGAGCAGCTGGACAGATGGTAAAACGATAATTACACTTAAGCAGGCACATCTTAGAGTCTTACAGTAACCTACATTCTTCACTCCTTTTGTAAAAGTTTTTTCTAGGTTCTTTTTGACTGTGAGAGATCTGCAATGAACCATAGAAGGTAATCATTACATCCAAATACATGATTGCCTGAAAAGATGGTACAGGGAAGCGTGTAGACCCAGAGGTTAGAGGAAAAAGACCAAACAGTGGAGGTTTTGAAAACCACTTTCAGTCCGTAAAGGCAGAAAAAAAAACTATGTATTTCTGCATGATTCTGTTATGATGTTAAGTTTCAGTTCTTGGTAATGTTAACTTCTTTGATCCCATAGAAATAAATGACTAATATAGGAAGCATATCACAGCATATAATGTTTTTTCTTTGTCTGGCAGTTATTCAATGAACCCAGGAATCCAAATTAGCTGAGATTTGTGAGTTAATTTTTGTATATTCAGTAAAATGTTTAATTTTGATAGTTAATTTTTACATTTTAAAAATAATTTTACATAAATCAATCTTTAAGTCTGCTGATTGTCTATTGTGCTATTGATGTAGAATCTGACCACAGTTAAGTAGCTTATATACAGTCGGTGCATAATTGTCCCCAAGTATGATGATGCTGTCTTTAGTAATTCACCTTTTTGCTTTGTAATGGAGTGTAAAAAAGGGTGTATATATAAGGGTTTGTTCATTTCACTTTATGTGCTGTGACAAGGCAAAAAAAAAAAAAATCATCTTAAGTGAACATCTCAAGTAGATCTTTGTATTTTTTTAATGATTGCTAATAGGGAGGGGAATCGAGAACCGGTTCTTTTTGAGAACCGGTTCCCGGTAGCTCAATTACTTGGAATTATTTGCCTGCCTGCTGAACAATTCTGCTTATCGATTCCACCTTCGTTGCGCATGCATGATGATGTCACACAGACACTGCATTGTTTTGGTTTAGAACGTAGCCAACGTGGCATCAAGGCAGAAACGCTCGAAAGTATGGCTATTTTTCACACAAAAAGATGACACCAGGGCCACTTGTAACACTTGTAAAGCTTCCATTTCTTCAAAGGGGGGAAATCCCTCCAAAATGCTCAAACATTTGTCCACACAGCATCCAATTCATTTGCAGGAATGTCACGTGTTTGATAGGCTACTTAGCGATGCTTGTGAATCTAGTGGTAGAGCAAACACCAGGCTGTCATCCAGGCCTGGTTCTAGGGGGGGCAATAAACATCCTGCCCCCTTGATTAAAAGTTTCTGAAAGTTGGTAAAAAAGGAAAATGAGGTGCACAACAGTGGGAGACCTAGAGGAATTAGTAAAGCGTCTTAAGTTTCCTATGGTGTGACGTGTGAACCAGCCCGGTATCATCTGTTATTATTATTTGTGCATACTGTATATGTTATATTTTCTGTCCAGAGATGGAAATATAAAAGACAGCTTATTCCCTCAACCAATGAGAATCGATAAGGAATCCGATTGATAAGCAAAATCGATAATGGAATCGGAATCATTAAATTCTTATAAATTTCTCATCCCTACTTGCTAACCATTGTGTTTGTGTAACCATTTCTATTATAATTGTAGTTTTTCCATTAACATCTAATAACACAAAACCTTTGTATAATGTACCTCAATGTGAATACACCTGAAATCACATATATCATATACACTGCGGCCCATAAAGTTGGAATAAAATATTTTTACCTCTTTTGCTTCTTTGTGTGATTTATTCTTGATAAATAAAATGTAACTGGGGCTCAGTATATAATCATTCTGGTCAAAAGTGATTACTGATGTGTATAAATAGGAATAAAAAGAGGAATGTGTCTGAAAACAAAATTACTCCAAAGTATAGGCAATAGCATATCTTCAGTGAGGGACTTTTTGTAGTCATAATACACATCCAATTCAGTGACATCCACACATTTATGTACAAACTGTTAACCCTTGTAGGAGTTAAAATAGTGAAACAGACAGAAAGCCAATAAATGCATGACTTCATGAGGCTTGAGGCACAGAGCTGCTATAAATACCACCAGTGCTTTCATACAGAGCTTTCACACAAATGCAGTTGTGTTTGTTTTTTCAGGTTTTTGGCCATTAATTGCCACTGAAATACACGTCACAGTCAGGAGTGCATGGACGTAAAGGATCTTCATATAAATCAACAACAAAGGAAGAACTGACAAAGCATGAATTGTCAACTGTTGTGAGAGGAATTGTTTAAGTTCTTGTTGAGATCCAAGTAGTCACATCTACATTCTTCCAGTCACTCGAACAACGTCTTGATTGTCAGACTAAAACAGATATATTTGATGTAATTGTGTGAATGGCAGATGCACGGCTGCAGGAAAAACCAACAAGAAAAGGAAAGAAAAAAAATCCCTACATGACAGCTGATTTAAAAAAGAACGAGTGTAATCTCTCATTGAGCTTTACAAATGATTACACCCAGTCTATTGAATAACAAATGCGATGCGGCAGATTTGTTTTTTTCTTAGCAATATTATGTTGTGGAAATTTGATTGATATTAGTATAAGTGTGATAATGTGCTGCTGGTATCAAAGCTCTTGCCTCAGTGTTGTATGAAAGGAAGCGTGGTGGCATGAATGACGATGTCTGAATGCAGGGAGGGAGAAAACGAGCATTAACACAGTGGACGTGGCGCTGTTCATTTGTCAGGAGATGGATTGCAGCCATTGAGAGGCAAAGCTTTTAATTTGGCTCTGGTGTGGTAATTAGGTTTCAATTCGCTGCGCTCACTAAGAGGAATGGGGAGGGTAATGAAGTTAGTCATCTTGCTGTGTGTGTTTAGAGAGAGAGCCAAGGGAGGGAGGGAGTTAAGTATGCACAGGCTACATTTTTCAGTAATGCTGTTTATTGCGGGTATCACTGTGCTTTTATGCATTAGTTAAATGGCCCCTCACATTTCTGTAATGGGGATTGAACATGAAAACACACCGAAACCTGATCCACCACCTCTCTTCTGCTCTCTCCTCTCAATTTTATTAACGTCTCTATTTACTCTGTAGACGATATTTGTATATTCTCTCATTCCAGTTTGTTCTAAACTCTGGACTGAGTTGATATCATTGTTAAGTTAAATTAAAACACGTAACGTGGGACGTTATGAGTGGAGAGGAAAATAGAGTAGAAGGAGCAGAACAAAAAAAAAGGAGACAGATATGGCAGTAATTTTATTTTACGCAGACTAGTGCTCAAATAAGTGTAATACATATTAATCCGAGCCATTAAAAGGTTGTGTCTTATGTATAAATTATGAGGACACATGAGGAAATTAGTCCCACTTATTGTCATTGTGTGCTTTTAATGTGTTTATTTGTACATGTATAGTATATCTGTTAACTGGTAATGTACACTGTACGCTTAAATGCTTTGTGTCTGTGCTCGTCTAATGTGTGTGTGTGCGTGTGTGTGCGCGCGTGTGTGTGTATTTGTGTATTTGCCAGTGGGCACAGTAGCCACATGACGACCCCAGCGTGACCCCTGAGAAGCGTGTAGGCGCCGTGTTCAGTCTGACTCTTGTCACATGATCCCGCGTTGCCCTCCCTCTCCATTCACAATGGAGTATTAATCTGAACAACACACACACACACATACACACAATTAAAAAGCAGACACACACTCTCATGTACCGTCCAGAAACACAGAAACAAATAAAAGCTTTCTTTGTCTCCACGTTGAGTTATGAATGTTGGTTGAGCTGCAACAACTGGAGACTAATCAATATTTGATGCACAGTTTTGTTTTGTGTATCCTCTTTATTCAGTTTTTATCTTATTTTTTATTGCCTCTTCTGCTTTTATTTCCACAGATGTTTGGATGCAGGTACTTTGCACTTGAGTGTTCTATCTGTTCTCTACTTCAGTATGTATTTCTGTCCATTTCTTACTTTTACATTTTAACACAAATATCTATTTTCCTCTCCATTTATTTTCACAATAGTCTTGTTACTTTAGTTTTAACCCATAAAGACCCAGTGCTACTTTTGTGGCAATTCCCAAATTAATTTTTCTCCATTTTCAACTTTTTAACTTTTGATTTATCACCATTTATTCTAATATTATGCTCTGTATTTTGCATTTTTAAGTATAAATCAGATATTTTCTCTATTTAATTTACTGATTATGTAGATGTCCATAAAACCTCAGATTAAAGTTGATGGTTATTAAATCAAAAACAGAGAAAACTGAAGAAAACATGATCTTTTCAGTAAACTCTATCATTAGCTGAACATAAACCAAGTGTGTCCATCCACTGTCATTGATCAAACTCCATGGGTTTTACTGGTGAATCAATGTTGTAGAAGAGGACAGTGTTTCCACGTTCACTACGGAGCCTCTGAACATTTAAATGGGTCATATCTGATGACCATTAAAAGATGACAAACTACATTTTAAACCAATTATTTACATGTATTGATAGGATTAGTGGATTAACAGGTATTAAACAGTTTATATCAGTAGATGATTTTGGTTGTTGGTGGATATTTGGGTCTTTATGGGTTAATGTCTTTATATTATCATTTATTTTCATTTTGCATCACTGCACACATCCTCAGCACTGAGTTTACAGAGAAGATGCATGACATAGAAACACACAGAAAAGCGGATTCCTTGTTGACTCCATCAATGTATATTGTACATGACAAAGATAATAATGTAAAAAATGTAAGAAGATGAAACAAGAAAGGGAAAGTGGACCATAATTCCACTGCTGACACCGCTGTCTGATCTCCACATTGGAGCAGAGTTAATGCTCATTATGCTGTACTGATTTTTTTATCTGTTTATTTTATCTGACAGATAAGATAAGATAAGATAAGATAAGATAAGATAAGATAAGATAAGACTTTATTAATCCCACCATGGGGGAAGTTCCACAGTTTTGTAAATAGTAATATACCATGGGATATATGTCCTGTCAAAAATAATGCAGCTATTTCGCAAAATTGATTTTTTTCCCTACATTTGACCTCTTGCTTTCCCATCGTTTTTAACACTTAGTGGATGCTTAATGAATACTGTGTGTATCTGTATAAAACAGAGATTAGGAAATGATGGCGTCTACCCCATTTTGTGCATCCATTGTGTTGATTTATGTAATTAACTTACACCTGAAATATCTTATCTTGGTCATATAGGTGTCTAATTCAGTATATTACTTACACTAGATCCCAGTCAGGACACATTAGAAGACAGTTATATGTACCTTTGTTGCAGCAAAGTCTATATACTATAAAGAATACACTTTGATAACCCAGCTAACTTAATGTGTTGTTACCACTCACTTTCATGACAGACTAAAATGACTGTGTCCAGTATTAACCATGATGACCACAGTAGTGCATACGCAAAAAATCAATAGTTTCTCAGGTATTTCTACTGGTTTATCTTTGTTTTTGTGCCGTTGTATGGAGACAGATGTTTTGTAAAATGAAGGTCATGTGTAAAGAGAGGGAAAATACGTACTTATATAACTGCATTAGTGTGGATGGGCCAACACTTTGTAGAAACAATATATGATAATGTGATAATGATAAATATCCTTCAAACCCCCCTTTTTTTTTAATTCTTTCCAAACATTTCAGAGTGTGTACTTCATGTCTTCTACTTGAGTAAAGAAGGAATCTGTACTTCTACTTTTTGTAAACAAGTAACTGTACTTCTTCTTGAGTAAGGAGTGTGTCTTCTTTTGCTACCTCTGGGGCTTTTCTGTTTTTTTCCTCCTTTCGCCTCCTGTCTGGTGACTTTCACTCTCTCTAGTTTGTCATTAAAGGATTAGTGAGGTGAGAGATGGATGAGGGGCCCTGAGGTGTTCGTGTGGCTTCTGTCAATCATTTCACATCCCTACTTCATCTCTGAAATCACCGCCCTGTGCAGTTTTCATGACGTTGCTTCTCTGACTGGTCGATAGGAGTAAATATACTGTTAGTTTGGCGAGCTGAAGCTGACTTCCTCTTACCTCTCCCGTCTCTCCCACGGTTGGGGCCCAGGGCCTCCAGCGTCCCAGCATCCTTGGTGTGTGGCCTGACTCCAGCCTGGTTTCCTGTTATAGAAATTCACATGCCCCCCCCAAACACACACACATTAGCCCTGTCTGTAAGTGACTGTGTGTGATATACTGTATGTGTGTTGCTTGCTCACACAATAGGCTCCACATACAAGAAAGAACAAGAAAAAAAATGAAGAATAACAGGTGACGAGGTTGTGTAATGTCAGAATATGTCCAAAGTGCTCAAAGCTCTAACACATAATATTTCTGCAATAAAATATACTAGAATATACATTTTTTTCATAGTCATATATACATTTTGTTCAATGTAATGGTCAATTGGTTCCCTCTCAGTGATGTCACATTGTTATTTTTTCATTAAAATGAAATGACATAATGTGAATTTACTCCACTAAATGTAATGTGAATAACAGTTTGAAACATTACCTCATCTTTAAACATGAGTCATGTCATATTCAAAATTATACACTGTCAAAAGTTACAAACAGTGGGTTTGAGACTTTTACAGATTTAATAATGAAGATATTGTTATTAAATTTAGTGTAACACAGTAATCTCTCATATTTAAGCCTATCTTGAGACTTAGTTTAAATTCTGTGTTATGCCTGAAGATAGATGCAGTTGAGCTCAGTATCTAGACTGGTTTGCTGGAAGTAATCCGCTGAAATAAGGGAGAATATCTGTCGGAGCATGGCTGTGTAGTTATGATGTCTTCTGCTACGTGTGCATTATGTTTGAAAGTCTCCCTCACTATGACGAAGAGCAGCAGCCTCTGAGATCCAGGTACAGCCTGAAAATGGCAAGTTTTGACAAAGACAAAGTTTGTTTTAGGTGATTTTTGTGGGTATTTAGTCATTTGTGTCTTGCTCTCACATGCACACATGATCAACCCAAACAACTTCTCTCCTGGCACTATTTTTGCAAAGACTTTGTTTCAGTATTCAACTCTGTCTAAGAACTTTTTCCTTATTACCTATTATTATGAAGCCAGGTCTATCTATAGCACTGGCAAAGGGCTACAGTGTGTGGAGATAGGTCTGACTGTATGAGAGACTCTAGCTGCATTCTAGAAAACT